>CM041294.1:173565793-174165793 GCA_023052935.1 Piezodorus guildinii
GCAATCAGCTGATCAGTGACCCTTCTTTCACTTTTTCGTGATTGTACAAAGTAAATTATAACTTTGCTTACCGAAACTTCTCCAATATTCACTGCCGTAATATTCCTGAGGTCTAGTGATGTTCTCCAGACTGAATTTTAGCGAATTCCTACTGAAAAAAGCAAAAATCTGAGAGACGATGTAACGTATGACTGTTATCATCGAGCGCATCAGCTGATCGACGAGATCAAGATCTAAGGTTTTGTTGGTGACATGATAGGGAGCATCGGCTATTGTTCTAAGGACTTCAGGCTGAAAGGATTGGATACGTTTAATATTGGAAAGTTCGGCTATCTCCCACAGTTTAAGTCCGTACGTCCAAATGAATTTAAAGGTATTTTAAATTATTAATAAATTTATTAAATGTCCTTATGTATTTTAGCGCTAGTATACTGTGCTCCGGGTTCTGGGCTCGAATCCCGGTTATGATGGAATATTATTTATTCTGTTATTTCAGCAGGGGGGTAATCCTGGGGTATGGAGACCCTCCTGGAGCATATCCAGCCTCTGTAAAGTGGGTAACCAAAAATGGAGAAAAACCTGGCGGCTGAGCGTGATCTCGGCCGAATCACCTCATTGCTCGGCCGTTGGCCTAGAAACAGTAGAAATCTCTATATGTACTGAGCCCTAGACCCTTCATGGATTGTAGAGGTACAGGTTTTTTTTTTCCTTCTGTATTTTTCTGAATTGTAACTGCCTAAGAAATTCCATTTATCTCTCTATTCCACTTAGAGTCATCGGGACAACATTTTTGGAAAATAATGCGTCATATGCCACTTCTGACCGTTAGCTCAGTCTAATTGCGAAAGCAAACCTTAAGAAAGGGTTGACGGCATCTCCAGTAGAATTGCCAGGAGCTTAGCTCACCAACTTCCGAGAACTCCAGCGATAGAGCATTCAACTGGAGCCCACTGTACACAACATAAGTATTGTTACTATCACTAAAGTTCAAGAAATTGATAGATTTAATATGAAATTCTAACATTATGGACCAAATTAAGATAAAGAATACCAATGAAATATCACTATGAAAATTACCTCCATAACTCCGTTTAATAATGTTACTCTAGGACCTGTTACATTCTGCTCATACCTGTGACTTACTTAATTTCATTACAGTTTCTTAATAAAGCAATGTAAATGTCGAATTTTTCAAATACATAAAAAATATCCAAATATTTTAGTTTTTCCTTTTCCTTTTTATATATTGCAAATATTGATAAGTTTTCGAATTCGAGTTTTCGTCGGAAAAATGTGTGTTGTAAGTCTCACTCAAAAATAGTAAGCCGTAGGAAACTGAAATTGCATATTTAAGCTTGGTCTATCTCAGTGAAGATACATCACCACTTTCGTCTGCTCTTATTTTGCTGAGATGGTATCATCTTCTGAATTGGTCCTAGGCATCGGTATTGTCTATTTCTTCCTAAGATCTACTCTGGGCTTTTGGGGACTGGAATTTCCAAAACCATCCAAGCAGGTTAATAAAAACCGGTAAAGAGATAGGGGTTGAAATAAATAACGATAAAACAAAATATATGATTAATAGCCGAAACGGTGACGATCTTGGTGATATTGATATATCAGGGCATACTTTTGAAAAAGTAGAGAGATGAAAGTATTTAGGTTCAATGATAACAAGAAAAAGCGATTTCAAGAAGGAAATAAAGTCCCGGTTAAAGGCGGGAAATGCGTGTTATTATTCAGTTGCGAAATTACTTAGCTGGCGGCTTCTATCAAAAAACATAATAGGGTGACGCTCTCCTTCAAACAGTAAGTACTCATATCTGATTTAAATGTCTCTCACCTTTTTTTTTAAATTGTAATTTTCTATTATCTAATTATTCACCTTTTATTAAATTTCTTTTGTCCCCTTTTGATTCTAATTACTTTTATATTTGTCAATTGTCATAATTAACATTTCACTTTGTTTTTAATTATCAGTATATTTCTTTTACTTATCATCTTTATATTAGATTCTACATATGGTTGTTATCTTTTGTTTTTAATAGCCCTGAAGTAGGCCTAAACGTCGGCACCAGTTAATTAAGTTTATACTTTAACTGCACCCTGAACTAACCTCTACCACAAGAAACTTAAAGATTAGAATTAATAAAACTATTATTGTTCCGACGCACAGTGGGCAATATGACCGATTTAGTGGGACAGAATTCTTAAACTTTTCTATATTTAACCTTTGGGGTCCCAGATTACAGAAAAAAAAATATAAAAACAAATTAATTTTTTGACACGAGTAGCGAGCGCACCGTGGTCAAACATCAAATTTATTTGCTAAAATCTAAAACTCCCCTATATTTTACGTTTGAAGTCCCAGAATACGGGAAAAGCAATACAAAAAACCTAATTATGGCTTGTAGTTGCTAAAATCTGCTAATAGATGTATTTTATATGGTTTAGGAAATTCTTGAAATTATAGATTGTAAAATTTTTGCAAAGCGGAAAGCAAGAGCGAAGTGGCATAGAACAAGATATCCTTCCGATAAACAGCACTACAATAAACTGACTAACGCACTAAAAACCGAATTAAAACAATTCAAAATTCAAAACCTGCAGATCTTTACTGGAAACCTGAATACCTCTGACAGATCATTATGGACAACCACTGCAAAGTTACTAAAATTCAAAACCTTCAATCATCCTATTTTAACTGAATCCCAGACATGGACAAGATCCGACGAAGAAAAATCCAAGGTATTCGCAAAACACCTTTCCAAAATGTTTAATCCGCATCCTGATATCCAAAACCCAATCCATATCGAACATGTCGAAGCAGAACTAACCGTTCCTCTCCAAATGTCTCTTCCTCCTAAAGCATTCCACCCTTCAGAAATTATCAGCATCATTCAAAAATTACCGTCCAAACAAGCACCTGGTCACGACCTCATCACTTCCCATATCCTAAAACAGCTCCCTAGAAAAGCCATACTCCTTCTTACCTATGTATACAATGCCACACTCCGTTCCACCTACTTTCCCGTTACATGGAAACTGTCAATTATCAAAATGATACCAAAACCCAAAAAGCCTCTAGAAAACCCATCTTCCTACCGCCCTATCTCTCTTTTGCCCATTATGGGCAAAATTCTAGAAAAACTCCTCCTAAAACGTTTATATCCAATCCTAGATCTCAACCACGTGATTCCTGACCACCAGTTTGGATTTCGGACATCCCATTCTACTATACAACAGTGTCACCGTGTGGTGGATGTCATTTCTTCCACATTGGAGCGCGGAATGTATTGCACTGGAGCTTTTCTTGACGTTGAACAGGCTTTTGATCGAGTTTGGCACCCAGGACTGCTATATAAACTCCGGAAATTCCTCTCTCCTACATACTTCCTAATTATTCATTCTTACCTCTCAGATAGAACTTTCAAAGTCAACCATAACCTTTCATACTCATCCATATTTTCTCAGTCCGCAGGTGTACCTCAGGGTAGCATCTTAGACCCAATCCTTTATTCCGTTTATACAGCTGACATTCCTATTCATCCTAGCACTGTTCTCACTACTTACGCTGATGACACATGTGTGTTATCCGTAAGTAGTGACCCAACGGTTGCATCACAATTTCTACAGTCTCACATCCAATCCATTGAAGAATGGTGTCATAATTGGAGAATTAAAATCAATCCAAATAAATCCCATCAAATTACCTTTACCCTTCGCCGCAAGCCTATGAATACCTGTCCTACTGTATCCTTTGGCAACATTCCATTAATCCCCGTTGAACAGATCCGCTACCTTGGACTCCATCTAGACAAGCGCCTTACTTGGAATCCTCACACTAGACTGAAACGACAAGAAACTGCCTGCAGATACCGCTTACTACAACACTTACTAGACAAACGTTCAAAACTCTCTATTCACTACAAAAGACTCATTTACATCACGATTATCCGACCTATTTGGACCTATGGCATTGAGCTATGGGGGTCCACTAAACTATCGAACTCCTCCCGCATCCAATCCTTGCAATCCAAAATCCTACGAAAAATCCTTAATGCTCCTTACTTTGTAACTAATAAACTCATCCATAGAGACCTAAATATCCCACTGGTTGCAGACTTGGCCCGCGATAGATACACCTCCTTTAATTCCAAACTACCTGCCTACTCAAACCCGCTTGTCCGTAACCTCTCATCTACATCTATTCCCGGTAATCCTCCGAGGCGCCTGAAAAGACGGTGGCCTCGAAACCTGCTCATGAAATAAACTTTGAAGTATTACCACTGGGTAGATTCTTTACATGTCTATTCATGCCTGTTATTGTAATTCAGCCATTTTACTTATTGTATTTGTATATACAGTTGTAAAAAACAATAAAATATATTATAAAAAAAAAAAAATTTTGATTCGTAGTGTTATATCTGAAAATAATGCTGTATCACCCAAAACGCAAAAAATCTTCTTAATATCTAAATACTAGAAGGATTGATGAAACAAATCCTACAAACAAATCCTTGGGGTAACTTGGGGGTTATATAGTTTTTTTGTTATTGAATAAGGGCGTACATTTACAAATTGCTAAATCAACTCTACAGGTGAGATATTTATATTCAATAACGAGTTTCGAAACATAATGTCTTACCTGTCTTAGCGATGTCCATTGTTAAATAAAAGCAAAAGAGCTATGCTATAAATAATACCTTAAACAGAATAAATACCCATCGAATAAAAATAATCCCACTGTTGGTTATTAGGCACTTGTGCAAACAGGAATGATTCATTCATTTACTATTTATTTGTAAACACGGTATCGTGGGAAATATTAGTATTAATGGTCTTGCCAACTAATAATAAAAAGGTGAAGCACTGGAAAATTCCAAACTTTTGACTTGACTTTTGTCCACCTAAATTGGTGATTTAGCCCACTGTGCGACGGTTCAAAACGGATGTGAAACCTGGTCTCTTACTTTGAAGGATGAACAGCACCTTAAGGTATTCGAGAATGATAAACTGTTTAAAATATTTGGTCCTAAGAGAGTTGAGGTCACTGTGAAATTTAGAAAATTGTACAATGCGGAATCGCGGAGCTTGTACCCAGTGAATATAATAGTTGTTAACATCAAATGGGTTTGTAAGGTTGTTGATCTGCATAAAAAACAAATTCAGAAAAAGTAATTAAGCGCTGAATCGATTGGTAGGCGTCCGAGAGGTAGGCCGAAGCGTCGATGGGAGGATTGTGTCAAGCCTGATCTCAAGGGCATGGTGTTGAACGGTGATCATTGGACGAATCTATGTAGGCAGTATATTGTGGTATTCGATGCACTTATTTTTTTTTATTTATTGAGATTTACAACTGTATTGGTTAATACATCAAGTAAATTAGCTGTCAGATAAAATACATGAGGAGAAAATGCCCATTGTCAGCAATACAACAGGTAATCTAAACTAGAAGGTCCCAAGGCCATCTTCTTTCAGACGCCTTCGGAGGATTGTCAGAAATATAAGAGGAAGCTAGGATTGAAATTTGTGGGTTAGAGTGGGAGTGGAGTTTGGCATGGAAAGATTCGGGCCAAATCAGCAACATATGGGATGTTAAGGTCTTTATGGATGAGTTTATTCGTGACAAAGTAAAGAGCATTGAGGATTTTTCACCATCCTATTTAAAAATCAAATTGCTTCCTACATAGCAATTGATTTTTTTTCTCTGAAGATCTACCAGCAGTTGACAGTTTTTTTAGTATACATTAAACTAAGCTTTCAAGAGGTGGTCGAGTAAACTGCCTTGGTCTTTAGAAGAGAAGATAAAGGGAAAAGAAATGGGACGGGAGACAGTGAGGGATAAATTTGAGAGAGAGAGAGAGAGGGGGTGGGGGGGGAGAGAGAGAGAGAGGGTGTTATTGAAGGAGACGGCACAATTAACAAGTCATTGAAGAGGCTGATTTATTCAAACAGCTTACCTCAGTCCATCTCAAAGCTTTACAGTCAGATTTTTTCCTATTCAATTCATTTCTAAATACTCTTAAACACTCACAAAAAACAATAATAAATAAAAAATTCAGGTAGGCGCAACACACTACCTTCACTTAACACCGTTATTAATATAAATTTAAGAACTTTCAAATAAATTATTTGATAAAAAAGTTTTAAGAATTACATTTTGTCTCATTGAAAAATTTATTTTAGATTAAATAATCTAACAATAGAAATTTTATTCCACAACAATCTTTTCCATCTATCTCGTGTTAGGGATCACTTGTAACTGGGTAACTAGCATAACAGCCTCCTATGCAAAAGGTCAGGGGTTCAAGCCCGCAGGTGGTCCTAGGATTTTGTAAGTAAAGAATCCTTAGTTATGCCGTTTGGAGGTCACATTAAAAGGTGGTTTGGAGCCTGTGCGATGTCAGGTTAAAGATCCCGATTCTATAGGATTGCTTCACATGAAATGTCCGTTTTTATAGTTTCTGAAATACATAAAGGATTTTTTAGGTCTCTGTGGTTTTCTTCCGAATGTTTACATATTTAAAGTGAACAGTTATTAATCCTCTACCTTTGTATTATAAACATTAGCTTCCCAATCAATTACCCATTTTTAGTATACCTCCAAATATGAACATGGAAATACGCAATTTTCGAGTAATATTTTTGTACGAGTTTAAACTTGGCCATTCAGCAGCTGAGGCCGCTAGAAATATTTGCAAGGCGTTTGGGGAAGGGAGTTTTAATGAACGGACCATTCGCCGTTGGTTTGCTAAGTTTTCAGCTGGGGATACTGACTTGGAAAACTTGCCCCGAGGAAGACCGTCCGAAATAGACAACGATGTTCTCAAACATACAGTAGAAGGAAACCTCTACCAAACAGTTAAAGGACTCTCAGCACAACTAAATGCAAGTGCATCTACCGTTTCCAGACATTTAAAGTGTATTAGGAAATTACAAAAGCTCGATACATGGGTACCTCATGATCTCACTGAGCGGCAGATAGACCCCATGTTCCGCACCCACCATATTCTCCCGACTTGTCTCCAACTGATTACCATCTGTTCAGGAATTTAGATAACTTCGTCAAAGGAAAACTTTTTGAAAATGATAATCAAGTGAAAAGTGCGTTTTCAGATTTTTTTTTCCCTTCATAGCTCAGAGTTTTTCAGTTCGGGGATAAAAAAGTTGGTGTCACGTTGGGAAAAATGTGTAGAAAAAGAAGATAAATACTTCGAATAAAACTATCTTGTTTTCATATCGTATTTTTAATAAAAATCCTTTACCTTGAAAACGGACATTTCATGTGACACAACCCAATATATTATTGTAATAGATAATTGAAGCCGTTTTTTGAGAAAATCGTTAATATTTATCGTTAATCAGAATAAATACAGCGATGATAGACTAAAACACAAAACTAAACCAACTACTGTCACTGCTTGTCGTTCATTAGTTTATCAGACGATTAAAACCTGTTATTTTGTATTAAACGCGTTAAACTATGCATAGTCAGTCTTAATATAGTATGTAAATAATAAATCTTTAACCTTTGATATCTGTTTAATAAATGAGTTTGAGATATATGTTAATATGGACTTTTTTGTGTTAGTGAACACATACATAAAATAATGTCGTGCAATTACGAAACATTCTGTGCAAGAAACGATCCAATTTTCTTCAGATAAGATAGGTAAATATTTCGGTTAAGAAGATGTGGATCGATGGATTGGCAAAGAAAAGAAAAATAGAGCTTGGAAGGTGGATAAGTTTGTGGAAGCGGTTGGGAGTGAGAAATAGCCTGGGATCAGTCAATGCCTTCGGGTCGGTGTATCTTCTTGTATCATGCATGCCAAGTTCCAGTCCTTGCGTCCCTCAGTCTCGTCCCAAGGATTTATTTTCAAAATTCTCATTTCTGATAAAAATTTTAGCTTATACCTTCATACACCTGCTAAGTAACGAAAATACAGTGAGCTATACTTTACTATGTTTCGACCGCTACTTTTCTAAGGCAGCGGTTACTCCGAAACTGTATGAATTAATATAGAAATTTTCGGTTGTTGTATTATGAAATTATTGGATTTCTTTTCCTAAGGTATCATGTTTATCAATTCATTATTAGGATCAGGTGGTATAAAGGGTAATAGAGTAATTATCTTCAAATGCACATATTATTACTTTCACTTACTATATATAGTAAGGGAAAGTATTGCGATCGTGTCCAAATAAGCAAGTCCCGCAAAAAGGTCTCTGTGTGTGCTTGACTTAATAAAGGAATGTATTTTGTAATACATATATGTGGATATTTCATTTTAAAAAAATCTAGTGAGCGCAACACACGACTTTCACTGACCTCCGTTATTTATTTAGATTTAAGAATTTTTAAACAAATTTAGAAACGAAAATAAATTTTGTCATGTGTTTTATTAAATAATCTATTATTACTTTCCCTTACTATATATAGTAAGGGAAAGTATTGCGATCGTGAAAATTGTCGAATTTCAGTTTTCAAGGGAAATACACATTTTAGGGTCCCCTGAGTCCAAATAACCAAGTCCCGCAAAAAGGTCTGTGTGTGTGAGTGGTAACTCCCGGACGGAGACGGTAAGTCCTATGAAACTGAAACTTCATATTTAAGACAAATATACGCCCGAGACGTTACACATTTTTTTTCATCAAAATCAGCTTACCGGGAGAGCCACTTTGTACCATGCATTTTGCACCTTTTTTCGATTTTCTCGAAAACGGTTTTAACGATTTTGATTTAACTTGCTATATCGATGTAAAATTTAATAGGCTTTAACGTCATGCCGGTTTCATATTGATTAAAATAGTCTGACAGAGCTTAAATGCCGATATTTTAAATTTTCTTCGTTTAAAGTACCTTTAATTTTGTAGCTTCCATAAAAATAACCATATTATCTTGTTAGCATTGATAAATAGAGGTAAATATGTAAGTTGTGCGAATTTAAAAAGCAACTAAAAGAGAAAACTGAAAAAATATTTGTTTAATGCAATTTTTTGTTGTTGAACATAAGAACAGTACTATACATGTATGATATACCGTTGGAAAGCTAAAAATTTTAGAAAAAATATTATTTCATACCCAATCTTTTAAAAGTTAATAGATAGTGATGAAAAGCCGATAAAACTAAATGATTATTTTAGATAATAATACAATAGATTTTTTAATAAAACACATGTTTCTACAGAAATTTCATTTAATGTATTCTTTAATGGTTTCACTCATTCTTATCTCTTACTGTACTTAAAAATTCTTTAATCGATTCTAATAACGGCGGTAAGTGAAATTTTTGTGTTGTCCGCCCCAGATTTTTACTCATAAAAATACACAGTGAGGCATTATCATTATCGAGAATACTAAGGTTCAGATTTACCACAAAATATAACATGAAAAAGGTACCTTCGGACATAACTGCATAATTCTTCCCTGACTTGACCCCCGACTTCCTCCGTCCGTGGCTGGACTTCCGCTTCCTATCCTGTCCGGGCTAAGACTCCCCAAGTATAGTGCTATCTCTGCTCTCGGAGTGAAGGGGTGTGTTTTTTGCATAGCCCTTCTAAAGGCGGCGATACACGGTGGTGATTTGGTTATGTGTAGGTGAGGTGAAAGCAAGTATTGTATGTGTTCACGAAAGTAGCAGGAGAGGGGGAAAGGCAAGGGAAAAGGAGGATTAATTTTTTGAAAAATTAATTTGGATAACGACATCAAATATTACTATTAGAAAAATCCTATAATATCGTTAAATATTATTTTTTTAAAACAAGTGTAATATACACATCATGAAAACATGTTTTTTAATGTAGAAACTCGATTTTAAGAAAATAAACATTATTTATAATAAAAGCTATAAAAAAATAAATGACGAAGTAATATGGAAAATTCGGTAAGTAAATATTTTTATAATATGTTGAAAGTATGCGATATTTACTTTTACCTACGAATCACGAATTTAACCTCACTTACACCTCACCGTTTTTTTAATTTTTTTAATTTTCATCGTGTATCGCCGCCTTAAGAAACCTTCCTGCTTGTAGCCCAGAAATAGTTCTGTTTTATACTATTATTTCTAATCCTCCCAATGATTAAAATTATTTCTTTTCCTCCCAGTATTCTCGATACATAGCGAATTTCACCCATAGTTGACTTAAAATTATTAGCTCTCTAGAAAATCAGACATTTTTATACTGAAGTCTGTCGGCTTCCGAAGTATGGATAGCAAATAGAGATGAATAGTGTCGCTATCTCGCGGTGGTTTGGGAAAGTTAAAACGACCCCTAGTTCTTGGGCGTATATTTGTCTTAAATATGAAATTTCAGTTTCATAGGACTTACCGTTTCCGCCCGGGAGTTACCACACACACACAGACCTTTTTCCGGGACTTAGTTATTTGGACTCGGGGGACCCTAAAACGTGTATTTCCGTTGAAAACTGGAATTCGAAAATTTTCACGATCGCAATACTTTTCCTTACTATGTATTTCATATATAGGTAAGTGAAAGTAAAAAGAGAAAAACCGAGTTTTTTTTTTCTCCCAAGATAATATATATATAAATAAAAAAAAAAGGTTTATATATAAAGTAAAACAGTACTAAAGATTTTCCAAAGGATTTTATTTTTATGTGCAGGAACTTAAAAACAAACCTAATATGTTCAAAAGAGGAATAATTTAGGCTTATTTATTTTAGGAAAGGAATGTTAAAATAAATTATAAATATATGTTAGGGAATTACTTGAGGAAAATTGTGGCCATTATTATAGGACTACATATGTAATGTAGAACCCTCTTTATTATAATATGCCCAGCATATATTAAAAGATAAACGATTATTGTATTCTAGAGAGAGCGTAGAGTGTATATTGTATATTGTATTGTGTATATAGCGTATAAGCTTACTAAGACAGGGAGATAGAGGTAGTTTTACTTTTAATTTGCCGGGCTGTTGGAGCAGTGGTTAATGCTTAGGGGAGGTATTTCTGCCCGCCACGGCACTCTGCCTTATTTAGGGCACAATAAACGCTTTCTCTCTAATGCCAGCTTTTTAGCCTGGGGTTATGTAGGGGTAGTTGGTCAGGGCAAGGTAGAATATAACTTACAGCTTATGATATTAATTACGTGTCTAAAAATCTGGTGCGCGCAACAGACGACTTTAACTTACCTCCGTTCTCAATATCAATCGAAGAATTTTTAATTACAGATAAAAATAAAAAAATCTGGTGCCGGCATTACGACATTGACTTCTCTCAATTTAAAATCGATTAAAGAATTTTCAAATACAGTTAGAGATGAGTGAAACTAATAAAGAATTAAATAACTTATTAATTAAAATATCTATTATATCATTATCTAAAATAGTCAGTTAGTTTTATCGGCTTTTCATTACTCTTTATTAACTTTTACAAGCTTGTGTATAGGATAATATTATTTCTAAAATCTTTAGCTTTCCAACGGTATATCATACATGTATATTCCTGTTCTTATGCCCAAAAACGAAAAATTTAATTAAAAAAATATTGTTTTCAGGTTTTCCTTTAGTTGTTTTTCGAATTCTCATAACTTACATATTTGCTGTTATTTATCAATGCTAACAAAATAATATGGTTATTTTTATAGAATCTACAAAATTAAAGGTACTTTAGGGGAAGACAATTTAAAATATCGGCATTTAAGCCCTGTCAGACTATTTTAATCAGAATGAAACCTACATGATGTTAAAGCCTATTAAATTTTACATCGATATAGCGAGTTTAATCAACATCGCTAGAGCTTTTTTTGAGAAAATCGTAAAAAGGTGCCAAATGAATGGTATAAAGTGGCTCTTCTGGTCAGCTCATTTTGAAGAAAAATATTATGTAGCATCTTAGGCGTATAGTTGTCTTAAATATGAAATTTCACTTCTGTACGACTTTTCGCTTTTGCACTAGACTTACCACACAGACCATTTTTCGGGACTTGGTTATTTGGACTCAGGAGAACCTAAAACGTGTATTTCCGTTGAAAACTGGAATTCTTAAATTTTCAAGATCGCAATACTTTCCCTTACTATATATTTCATATGTAGCTAAGTGAAAGTAAAAATTATCTAGGGGGAAATAAAGTCGCAGTTAAAGGTGGAAAATGTTTTTTATTATTTAGTTGCAAAATTACTTGCCTAATTTAAGAAATTTAAAGGTTAGAATTTATAAAACTATTATTCTCCTGACGTTTCTACTCGTATGAGAAACATGGTCGCTTATTCCTTCAAATTACTACTTACGTTTTTCGAGAACCAGGTAATGCGTACAAAATTTCGTGCAAAGAGGGATGGAGTCACTGAGGAATCCAGAAGGTTGCACAACGTGGAATTATCGGTATTTTACCCTTTATGTATAATTGAATTTATTTATTTGTTTACAATATAATTATTTTTTCCATTTTTTCCAAAAATAATAGAAACAGTAAGACAATGAACACCCATGTAGACGAATAACAGTAAGCTATGAAGTGAAGTGATGGGTTATATGTGAAAAAGCGTTTTTAAATAGATAAGTCTTGAAAATGGGGAAACAGCCCCGAAACGTTGATAGATGTGAATGCTTATGAAATAAAGTAATTGATTGACAAAACTAAGTTAATGTGAGCTCATTTAAGTATCAATATTAAGAAAAACTTCCAGAAAAATTAAAAAAGAAAAGAAACTTTATTGTTTATGTAAGTTGAATGTGTGTGTATAAGTTGAAGTATCGGTAAATATTTGTATAATTCTTTTATTTTTTTTTTTAGTATGCCTCCTAGATAATTTAAAAAAACAAAACATTTACGTCAATAATCTTAAGTTTAAAAATCCTTTGCGTGATAGTTGATGTACTATATAACACTTTCATTTACTTTCTATAACGATAATTAATAACAATGCCATTTGTTATATTATTTTGGTCAAACTTTATATATTCATTTATATTTAATCGTGTTTCTAGATTCCAAAACCATTATTTATTAATATGTATATTTTCACTGTTTGGATATTACATTTTAGTTCTAAAGTTATTTATTAGAAATTATGTCATACATATTTTTGTATTATAGTTTGAGATTCAAAATATTTTTTTTTTTTAGAGGATCTTCACTTTTAATTTCCTTTATTAGGTTTTGTGAAGCACCTAATCCATTTCTCCTCTGAACGCAATCCCTTGTCCAACATTTTCTATTTCTTTTCTTCACTATTTCTCTTTTGCCTTAATAATTTCACGCAAAACATTAAAACAAGATGACACCAATTGAACATTCATCTTTACAACTTGGTAACCTAAACAGAGCTAACCAACCTTATCAACAGCTTTCCTGAATAATCAGCTGTTCACACATCCGCCATTCTCCCGAGTACTGTTGCATACTCTCAAAGTATAAACGCGCACATTTTTACTCTCACGCAGTTTTCACCACCCTCTACTCTCGCGAGAGTACTTTCACCTCACCTATACATACCCTATTTCTCACCGTGTATCGCCGCCTTTATTTAACGTCCCTTTATGCTGCGTTAGCTAATCGGACGATGCTACAGTGGAAGTCCTAAATTTTTCCTATCCAGGTTTAATTAGGATAGGGATCTTAAACGAGTACTTCACATCGCACAGTCTCGGGACACCATCCTTTTACGTCTCCGAAGGATCGCATAGCTAAGGATTTTTTACTCCCATTACAAAAATTTAAAGATTCCTGCGGCTTGAACCCAAGACCTTGGGCATAGGAGGCTGTCATGCTAACTACCATGCTACAGGTAACCATTTAGATTGTTACGTATTGGAACGATACTTAGAAGATTAGCATGGCCCTGCGCAAGGATGACACGCAAAATCGTGATGCGTTCCACATTTTTAAAACGAAAAGAAACTGCTTGCCGTTTAAAGCTACTTCAACACTTACTAGACAAACGGTCAAACCTTTTGTCTTGAATACAAAAGGCTCATCTACATGACTATTATAAGACCAATCTGGACATACGGAGTAGAGCTTTGGGGCTCTACTAAACCATCAAATTCTTCCCGTACCCAATCTTAGAATCCAAAATCCTCAACGCTCCTTACTTTGTCACGAATAAACTTATCGATAAAGACCTTAATGTTCCCTATGTTACGGATTTGGCCCGGACCAGGTATCATTCCTTTAATGACAAACTCCATTCTCACTCTAAACCGCTAGTTTTCAATCCTTTCTTCCTCTCCAATTCCAGATAATCCTCCGAGGCGCCTGAATAGGCAATGGCCCCGGGACCTTCTAGTTTAGAATTTTTAGAGTGCTTCCAACGAGTAGGCGAATTTGGTGTTATCGGCATCGAACCTTCTTATTCGCTAAGCCTTTTATTATTATTATTATATTACTATTCTTAGGTTAGGAAAAGAAATTTAATATAGAAATATATTTTTTTCTTTGATCCTTTAGTTAGTTATCAAATTCGTTAAAACCTGTATACTTAGCACGTTATTTATCAATGCTACAAGATATTATGGTTAATTTATTCGAATTTCCAATATTAAAGCTAAGTTAGAGAAGAACATTTAAACGATCGTCATTTAATCCCTGAGAGACTATATCAATAAGAATAAAACCTATACTATATCAAATTCCATTAAATTTTACATCGGTTTTAGCGATTTTCACTAAAATCGTTAACGCCCGTTTTGGGAAAATCGTAAAAGGTGAAAAATTCATGTTATAAAGTAGCAGTTCGGTCAATTTTGATGAAAAAGTTTCTGTAACATTTTAGACATATACACCTCTTAAAATATGATATTCCAGTTTTATACAACGTATCGTTTTCGCACTGGGCTAATCACACACGTCCACACAGACCTTTTTGTAGGAATTTGTTATTTGGAATTCGAAAATTTTCACGACCTAAAAACTTCAACTTAATATATAGTTTATATATAGGTAATTTTTGTAGTTTGTTCTGGCGCGATAGGTCGTTGGCCGCGTTGTATAGACCCTGGGAGATTATAATCACATTTCTCAATCTCAAGCCATCACTCCTTACGCCTATTTTCGCAAGTTGCCACCAATAGGCTGACGAGTATCACATACCCGGAGGAGAGGCTGTGAGTGGATCCCATTTAATTATATTCTTATAAAAGTCCCGCGGGACTGGGTTCGAACTCACAACTCTGGCGTGGAAGACTAGGTATGTGAAGTAAACATAATCTATTTTCATTATTGTCTATTATTTGGTACTCAGCCTAAAACTCTTCATGGGTTGGTGTGATACGGTTTTTATTTTTTAATGTTTCAGGTCTTATATTACTTAATGATGACTCTGCCACCAAAAGCAATACATCCTAATGAAGTTTGTGATTTTATTGCCAAATTACCAAACAAAAAGCTCCCCCCCCCCACAGGTTATGACTTGATTTCAAATTTTACTTAAAGAACTTACAGTGGAAAGCAATTCTTTTTTTTTAACTAATATCTACAACGCTATCTTCAGGATAACATATTACCCTGCCGTGTGGAAGCATTCTCAGGTTGTAATGATATTAAAAGCCAATAAACCTTCAGGCTGTCTGACTTCATATCGTCCTATAAGCCTTCTCCCTTCTTTTTCAAATTATTTGAAAAAATTATTCTTCATCGACTAAATTCGCTCGAAATATTTAGAGCTATTCCAAATCATCAATTCGGTTTCAGAAAACATCATTCGACCATTCAACAATGCCATCGATTAGTAGACTACATTTCGAATGCTTTAGTGTCTAAAAAATATTGCCCAGGTGTTTTTCACGATATTAGTCAAGCATTCGATAAGGTGTGGCATGAAAGATTGCTTTCCAAGCTCAAACATTTGCTTCCTCCGACTTATTTTTAATATTACTCTCTTACTTGACAGACCGACACTTTACTGTAAAAGTAGGAGACGTATTTTCTGGAATAAAACGTGTTCAAGCAGGGTCCCACAAGGCAGTGTACTGAGACCGTTACTATTTAATATCTACACGGCAAACTTACCAGAAAATGACCACACCTTAATAGCCACTTATGCAGACGATACAGCTCCTTTGACATCCATCAAAACCCAATTCTTGCATCCTTCATGTTGCAAAACCATATTGATGACTTATCCAGTTGGGCTAATAGATGGAAAGTGAAAATGAACCAATCAAAGAGTCTATTATCGTTTTCACGCTCAATCATGGGGATTGTCCAGCAGTCTATTTCGAGGATAAACCCATTCCGACATCAGATGAAGTACGATATTTGGGACTGTACTTAGACAAAAGACTGACATGGAGGACCCACATTAGACTTAAAAGACAACAGCTGAACAGACGATTTGGACTACTACCCCGTCTGCTTGACAAACGATCCAAATTATCCGTGAACACCAAACTTACTATTTACAAAGTACTGATCAAACCATTATGGACATACGGGATAGAGCTATGGGGATCTGCCAAATATTCTCATCGGCCCAAACAGTTAAATCCTACACGAACCCGTACAACCCACCCGACGACTTTTGAGGCGGTGGCCTAGAGATGCTTGCTTTAACCGACTTTCGGAAGTCATCATATTTGCTTATTGCAAATTTTTTTTTTTTTTTTTTTTTTTTTTTTTTGCAGATTGCAAATAACATTAAAACTCAAACAAAAACGATTGTAAATAAATAAAAATATTACTTAATCAGATTTGAAAGTAAAAAAAATAATAAAATAACAATAAAAACAAACAACCTGAGACTAAAAGTACGAGAAAGGTAGACATTGGATGAGAAGAAAAAAAGAACGCTGAGTGTAACTGCATTGGTCCTAAGCACTCGACCCTTTCACAGACAATATCCTCCGAAGGGAACCAACAGACCGAAGTCTCCTTTTCGACAAACCTCCCCATTTTTTCCGTTCCTGGGGACCCTTTCCTGTTGAAATAATATTGGTGGTCCTAAGGGTCCGAACACAACGGGGAAAAACCCTTCACGGGAGTTTTCTTTGTCCTTGGCCACGTAGTGAGTAGCCAGGGAAGGTAAACAGTATCCCCTCTCATTTCAATATCCCAAACGATAGCTGTAACTCCATTGTCAAATATCTCTGTATGTCAAAGTCAAATATCAATGATATCTAAAAATCTGAGTAGCACAATAGACGACATTCACTTACCTCCGTTGTCAAAATCAATTCAAGCAATATTAATTAAAGTTGGAGTTGAGAAAACTTTAAAGACTTTTATTCAGTTTCGTTGGAAACATATGTCTTAGAATTAATACTATAAAAAACTAAACTGTACAATAATCTCTAAAGTTTATGCTCTATTACATTACCTTCCAAAAAACAACACTTTTTCTTAAATCTTTAGCTTTCCAACGGTATACATACACCAACCCAAAGAAGTTTCCATACACCCATAAACAAATTCTTATTTTTAAAAGCTAAAGTTGATTTCATCCACACTTTATCTGACACAAAAATATTAAATTTGGATTCCTAAGAGAATTAACCCTTTCCCAGACATTATTAGAGTTATTTACAAACTCGCTAGTAAATTACAGCAGCTTCTTCTGGTTTAACTTACTGAAGAAGGGCTTTCTTCTTGCGACTCGACCACTGTATCTTTCCTTCTTAGAATATTTTTGACTGTTTCTGGGTGGACTTGAATCCTATAGTAACTATTTTGATGGCCATTGAGGTGTCGGTAGTGAGAGGATTTGCATAGACTTCAGCAGTACGGCTCGCCTCTGGCGATTCTTCGGTCTTCTGTCTTCTAGCACGTGATCTATCCTTCAAATATTTTAACTCTCTATATCTTTTTAGTCAATACTGTACAGTAGCATGTGACTTATTCAACAGCCATGTAATTCTTATCAGAGATAAGCCCTGCGAACCATAAGCTCTCTCAAATCACGAGAAACGGGCATATTGAAAAGAAATCAGTTTCCCAGTAAAGTTAATAATAAACTAAGATTTGATTATTGAAATAAGATTTATACATATAGAGGTGGAAAGTCGGCCATAGTACCACAAATAGGATTAATATTGAAAGTGCATGGAAACGTTTTTGACCTACCATTAGCAAATGACATTCTGCCTCGTTTTATATTAATGATGAAATGAAAATGTATATTAATAATGTATACATTAGGTAATCGTTAAGTTGAAAATAAATAGCTATGCAAAATAAAATCATGGTGTATGGAAACATTTTTGAGTGAGTTTACATTACTATTCTTGTGTTCGAAAAAAAAAAAATCTGGTGCGGGCAACACACGACTTTCACTTACCTCCATTTTTAAAATCAATGAAAGATTTTCAAATACAGTTAGAGATAAAAATACGTGAAATTATTAAGGAATTAATCAAATTGAATTTATGTAGAAACATGTGTTTTATTAAAAAATCTATTATATTATTTTCTTAATAAATCAGTTAGTTTTATCTTCTTTTTCATCACTCTCCATTAACTTTTAAAAGCTTGTGTATGAGATGATATTTTTCCTAAAATATTTAGCATTCCAACGGTATATCATACATGTATATTACTGCTCTTATGTTCAAAAACGAAAAATTGCATTAAAAAAATATTTTTTCTGTTTTCTCCTTTAGTTGGGTATCGAATTTATTCAATTTATATATTTACCTGTTTTTCATCAGCGTTAACAAGATAATCTAGTTATTATTATTGAATCTAGAAAATTAAAGGTACTTTATGTGAATACAATTTAAAATATCGGCATTTAAGCCCTGTCAGACCATTTTTATCCAAATAAAACCTAAATGATATTAAAGCCCATTAAATTTTACATCGATATGGTGAGTTTAATCAAAATCGTCGGAACCGTTTTTGAGAAAATCGAAAAAAGGTGCAAAATGCATGGTATGAAGTGCCTCTTCTGGTAAGCTCATTTTGATGAAAAAAGTTTTGTCACGTCTCGGGCGTATAGTTGTCTTAAATATGAAATTTCAGTTTCATAGGACTTACCGTTTCCGCCCGGGAGTTACCACACACACACACACACAGACCTTTTTGCGGGACTCGGTTATTTGGACTCAGGGGACCCTAAAACGTGTATTTCCGTTGAAAACTGGAATTCGAAAATTTTCACGATCGCAATACTTCCCCTTACTATATATAGTAAGTGAAAGTAAAAAGTTGCCCAAAAAAAATATTTTAGCTGTTTTCTCCTTTCAGTTGGATATTAAATACGTGGAACATGTATATTTACCTGTTTTTTATCAATGCTAACAAAATGATACGGTTAGTGTTAGGAAGAGGGGCGATTAACGCGTTTGCTCGCAGCCTCAACCCCGTCGTTATTGTGAATCGCAGAATTATCTGTCAATCCGTGTAATTATTGAGTAAAGGTGAGGGTAAATAAATGAAATAATAAAAGAGAGAACATAAACAAGCTTATGTTAATTAAAATAAAACAAAATACTGTTTATAGTGTGAAAGGTGGTGATTCCTTTCCTCTCCTGCCTGCGAGAAGAAGAAAATAAACTTTATTTACATTTTTACATATTGACAAAATATTAATAAATGATTTCGGATGAGACATCCTTACAATCAGCAAATGTTTGGTTCATTTGGTAGTTATAATCTAATTATCTAATCTATAATTAGTGGTAAAATTAAATTGTGATTATATATGGTTGTAGGAAAAATTATACAAAAACCTACTAATGAAAAACAGATAACATAATTGATAATATAAAATTAGAAATTAAAATAAACTAGCTTAAGTTAGTAACACATGTTTAGTTTTTTATGAGTGTAGCGTCTTAGAGATGCTTTATTATAGTTACCGATTTCCTTTATTAATGGATTTTTGGAGACTGGTGTTTTAATGAAGTAAGAAGCTGTTTGAGTATGGACAAAATGTTTAATTGTTGGAAGCTGTAAGTCCTGGAGCATAGATGATATTTTAGTGTAGTGGGGGTAATTGTTAATTAATTATAGATTTTGAATTCTTTCAAGTTTTTGGTAGTTAGTCAAGCAGGTTGAGCTCCAGACTGGCGAGGCGTATGTAATTAACGGGCGAATAACTGATTTGTATATTATTAATTTGTTATGAGAGCTCAAATGGATTTTCTGTTGAAGTATCGGGAACATTTTAAATATCATTTTTTTTGGCTTTATCGATTTTATCTATTGATATGGTCTGTGAATGTCTCCACCTGCGATGTTCCTTTCTTTCCTTCTGCGACTACTACTCATGCGACAATTCTGAGACAATCTTCTAGGATGCTGTGCGAGTGTGCGATTATACGAAAAATATGCGACAACCAACTTAATTAAACACCATCTACACTCGCCAGTGAATCCATTAACTCTCTCTCACAATCCAGAATGCACTCTGCCCAGCGGTCACTTAACAGCTTTTCAAATAGAATAAAACAATTGATTGTAGCGCTTGCACATAATGAATCACAAAATAAAAATAAACCAATAAAATTAAAAATGAAGATATAAAACATAAGACTATTTCAATTCTTAACAGTTAATTTTTTTGGAATTACTAAATTAGGTAGTGTGGGCCAAAAATATTTTTTTAAATGAAAACTTATTAAAATTGGCACTAAGTAATAATCTTTCAATCATAACTAGGATCGTGGTCAAAACCGATGCGGGCAACAAATGATTTTCACTTACCTCGCTCTTAAATCAATAAAGAACTATTTATTAAATTAACTTTATGTTGAAACAAGTTTTAAGTAATTCAAATAAAAAATGTCATTTGTTTGTTGAAAACATACGATTTACATTAATGACTGTAGCGCTTGCACATAATGAATCACAAAATTAAAAATAAAACCAATAAATTAAAAATGAAGATTTATAAACATAAGACTATTTCAATCTTAACAGTATATTCTTTTGGAATCCACTAAATTAAGGTAGTGTGGCCAAAAATATTATTTTTTAAATGGAGTTGAAGGTCTGTTAAACATTTCAATCAGAATTTGAACTACATCATATTAAAAAATATCAATTTCACATTGATATAGCGAGTTTATACAAAACAGTAAAAAGGTGCAAATGCATTGTATAATGTTATGGTTCGCAGTATCTTAATGTAATAGTTGCTATTAAATCTTTGGCACAAACGCTTTAAAATATAGAATAGCATTTTTATAAACATGCAATTTACAGCTAGACTTACCACACTCACAGACCTTAAATATATTCCATTAATCAGCGCTTTAACTGTGAAATTAAGTGCATTTTATTTGAAGATTTATCATATTTTACACAATTATTTGTTCTAAGTTCAAATCAGAAGTAAAATTAGCTAGTAATTATTATTATCATATTCAACTCTTCATTGTTTATACCATACGTCTTAAATATTTTTTACAATCCGAAATAAACAGTTCTTAATTAAATCACGCATTTTGATAAATCCAGTCTTTTTACTTTCACTTATCTACATATGAAATATATGGGATGAATGTAAGGGGAAGTATTGCGATCGTGAAAATTTTCGATTTCTAGTTTTCAACGGAAATACACGTTTTAGGGTCCCTCAGTCCAAATAACCAAGTCTCCAAAAAGGTCTGTGTGTGTGTGTGTGGTAACTCTAGCGCAAAAAAGAAAGTCGTACGGAAACTGAAATTTTATTTTTAAGGCTACTATACCCCGAGATGTTACAGCAACTTTTTCACTAAAATAAACTTACCAGAAGAGCCACTTTATACCATGCATTTTGTACCTTTTTTCGATTTCTCAAAATTTTCTCAAAAACTGTTCCGACGATTTTGATTAAGCTCACTATCGATTTAATATTTTATTATCGATGTAAAAATTAATGGGCTTTATTACCATTCAGTTTTATTTGGATTAAAAGGGTTGACAGGGCTTAAATGCCGATATTTTAATTTTCTTCTCCTAAAGTACCTTTAATTTTGTTGATTATATAAAAATAACTATATTATTTTGTTACCAATGATGAAAAACTGATAAATATATAAATTGAATGAATTCGATACCCAACTAAAGGAGAAAACAGAAAAAAACATTTTTTTTATGCATTTTTTTTTTTGAACGTAAGAACAGTAATATACATGTATAATATACCGTTGGAAAGCTTAAGATTTTAGAAAAAATATCATCTAATACACAAGTTTGTAAAAGTTAATAAAGAGTGATGAAAAGCCGATAAAACTAACTGATTATTTTAGATAGTAATATAATAGATTTTTTAATAAAACACATGTATCTATTTGTGTGAAATTCAATTAATTAATTCTATAATAGTTTCACTCATTAATATCTCTAACTTTATTCGAAAATCCTTTAATCAATTTTAAAAACGGAGGTAAGTGAAGTCGTGTGTTACCTGCACCAGATTTTTCCTATTAACTTTCTTGCTTTTTGGTTACTATTTTATTTTTTAATGATTTGTCATCAAAAAAGACTCATAACACATCTATACAAATGATATTACAAGGACCAATGACGTTACCAAAAATGTAGTGCGGGTTTGTAGATCAGAATCAGCCAACCTCTCTATGTATTAACACCTTGATTTTCTACAACCTTAAGCAAATATTATGTTCATTATTAGAAAATTTCTCTGATTTATGATTCACTTCCATAATACTCCGATGTCCTGGTAATCTACCGTTTCTGGAGAAATGCGGAAACTATTAAACTAAATCAGAAGTTTCTGTGAACTTGATAGCCTTGAGAGTTTGGGTGAGGTCGGTGATATTGCTATCAGCATCCTGTGGAATACCCGCAAGAACTACGTCTCATAGTACGCCAAATTTTGACTTTATACACAGCTACATAGAAAAATAAATGTGGTTATTCTATATTTATAATTATAGGCCAGCTTTTCGCGCAGTAAAAAGCCGAAAAACATGCAGTAAAAACCTCAAAAATACTGCGTCAAAATCCAAAAATATAAAATTGAGGATATATATACATACCTTGAACATCAAAAACATATATCAACAACAAACCAAGACATATAGCTTTATGGAAGAGGCACTTAACATTTAAAAGTTGTTTTCTTGAGAAACTACTTCCCTATAGTTAAAAAAAATCCAGTAAATAAAGCATCTAAATGCAATTTTTGTTTAATTTAGATAAAATTATCTAAATTATTGACTATTTTAACCTAATAATTGATCATCGATCCAATATTTATCTAATTCAACAGTTAATTAGATTGTGAATTTACAAAACATGTAACAAGTCAATCTAAAAGAACTCATAAAGAAAACAGTTTGAAAAATGGATCAGAAATACTTTTAAATAATAAATAGAGTTATTTTATGTATACCAGGGTTATTAATTAAATATACATAATCTTAATTTTATATAATGTTCAGTATTTACTTACCGCTGTTTTCTTATAGGCTTATTATTTCTGCTTCAATATATGCTTCTTCCCAGGTAACAACATAATAAATAATAATAATTTCTATAAATTACACTAACAAACTTGAAATAAATGACCATGAAACCATAAAAAATAAATAAATATAAACATCAGCAGATTTTAACGTTTATTGATTGTAAATGCAATGAACCTTTGAGAGATTTTATGACTTTCGCAATATGTGTGTGTGTGAGTGTAAAACAATTACTTACTAAGAATGATACTTCATTCTGTCTACAAAACACATATTTTCTTTAGGACCTTTTTGATTATCAAATATTTGTTAACATCTGATAAATATTAATATCAGTAGAAGACATTATCCTCCTTTGAATATTCATATAAATCGATATCGGACGAAACCGTAATATACTTAAAATACAAATTTAAAATTGAGAGAACAGTAAAACAATTTTTGTTTCGTTTTTGAAAATATTTAAAATACGTTATATTATTATATTCTAAACCACGGAAGTTCTCATATTAAGATAGATTTCGGGCTGAATAATTTCTTCCATAAAGACTCAACTTTTTTATTATATCAACATGACGTTTCGGGATCTTTTCCCATCTTCAGAAGTCTACAAAGTAAAATAACCAATTTCCATTTTAATAACAGTAAAAATATAAATACAACTGCTTTTTCACAACATAGCATAAATTTAAAACATAATTTTGATCTCAATAGACCATTCGGAAATAGTCAAAAATAGACAAAATAGAAAAACCATAGAGGAAAACCATACATCAATAAAAATATAGATAACACTGAGTTTTAAAACTGACTCAAAACAGTTAAGTTACTACACCTACTCTTATTTAATTAAAAAATTTAAAATATGATATAAATAATTTAATAATAAAATGTTTTCAAGAATTTCACAATATGTAATAACAATAACCATATACAAGTTATAAATTGGTGGTCTGATCCTTAATCCAGTTGAGGACAAAGATCTGAGCAATACTCTTGCTCAGATCTAATGTTTTTACATATTGACTACATTTTTACTAATTTTCCTAGTTAATTTGTGTATTAGTGAAAATTCTGGGAGTTCAAAATATATAACCAGGTAATTTTAAATTATTTATTTATTTATTTAACTAATTATTATTTAACATTGTTAATTATTGCTTTTAATGCCTCCTTTTGATTTTAAATTTGTTATTTAATGGTTTTAAATTTTGTTATCAATGGAAACCTAATTTATAATATTTTTTCATAACGTTGGAAATTGGTTATTTTACTTAATAGACTTCTCAAGATGGGAAAAGATCCCGAAACGTCATGTTGATATAATACAAAATCTGTGTCTTTATGGAAGAAGTTATTCAGCCCGAAATCTACCTTAATAATTAAAATATGTAGATTTTAGGAGAAACTGGATCGAAATCAATTTGTTACCAAACGTTGTATTACCACTAAGAATTAATTACAAACTTTTGTTATTTTTTTAATTTTCTTTTTAAAAAATATTGTATATTATATTATTTGTATTAATTTTTGTTGGAATTTTAATTAAATAATATGTACACATAGAAATCATTAAAAACATAGCAATCATGGATATTTCTACATTTTGAAATGATTATATCAGAAGTTCAACAGATGTTTTGCTTACAATACCCTCATGATGTTATTTTACCAACACTATACATATCATAAGGCATTTTCAGTATGATTTTTTTTTTTCAAAAATCAAGAATCACCCGAAAAAAAAATATATTCGAGACGCCCAAACTGTTTACTCTGATTATTATTAACATCAACTTTGATAATAATAAGTTAAATATTTAAAATTCGGCTTCACTTGAAAATACTAAGATTGGAATTTAAAGAAAACTAATCTTTAAAAAATAATAAATTTTATTGAAACATACAATTAATTATTGAAGAAATAATTACATCATCAATTAGTATAAGCTTATATCAAAGTAATTTAAACATTTATTCCACGAACATGTAATGTCGTAGTATTAAACCTTATAAAATATTAACCATTATGACTAGAAAGTCCTATTAATATAATAATATTGTACATATATATATATATATATATATATATATATATATATATATATATATATATATATATATAATATTTCAAAAAGCTTGTTATTCGTAATTTTTTAAAAAACTTATTAATAATATTATTTTAAAAAGCTTATACTTAAAAAATATATAAAAATCTACTGTTACAATAAAAACAGGGCACAGCCAATCGTCAGAATTATATATTTTCGTATTTCTCTCACAAATCAAAAAAATTAATAAAAATATGGCTGCTAAATATATGTATATTAATATAAAATAAGTGTATTCTTAAAACTTAAAACAATATTTATAATGTTAATTTGTGAAATTATAGTCCTACAAAATTAAAATTTACTTTATCATAACATAATGTGGTATTTTGCAACATATTGAGAATAAAAACTGAAAAAAACACTTATTACATGTATGAATGATTGACAACACCGTATTGAAATTAATCTTACTACAATATACAAGTTAAAATATATTTACAATTATTTTACACATAAATTATATTTCACTTCTCTATAGAAACGTTTACATTGTATCCAATTACTTTTTACCTCTGGTTGAAACACGCGGTGTGGACCTACAAAAGTTGGTTTTACACTTTTTTTTTTATATACAATTGGTCAACTATGTAATATTCAACGCTTAAAATTATTTAGTATGTTAAGAAATGAAACATGTTATTTATTGTATTTCAATATATATAAATATATATATATATATATATATATATATATATTATTCTTTATTTTTTGAATAAATTATTTTAAATACCAATTGAGAAGTTTATTTCCAAAACGTACTATATCCACTTGAGGTAATATTATAAACAAAAAAAAGTACATTAATTTTTTTGTTCAAATTATAATATATCTTAATAAATATTGTTTTTAGAAATATTTTAATTGGTACAATTTACTAGATTATTTTAAAATATGGGCTTTTTTATGTTAATATATTATTTTTTTTAAATCATTGCTCTTTCCCACGACTTTTTAGCAATGTAATATATATATATATATATATATATATATATATATGATTAATAATGAGAATAAGAATGAATGTTGTACAGTATGGAAGAAATAACCTTTGATACACTGTGATACAGCTACCAACAATTTCTGTTATTTTTAAAGAACAAGTGAATATTCAAAAGACATTTTATATGCAAAGCAAAACAATATGAAAGTATGTAATTATGAAATATTGTGAACTAAAAAGATTTTTTATTTTATATATCGGTGGCGGTCGTGAAAAACTGGATAACTCGAGTTATATCAAAAATGGTTTAACTCCACGCTATCGTTATATCGCTCCCTTAGACCTTCTCCACATCGTGCTAAATTGGTAAAAAAAATTTCTTAGAGGAAGAAATTTTAGGTGGAAAGACAGCTGTATGTTAATTACACTATTTTGGGTATTACGTAAAGTTTAAGTTGCTCATCTGTAAAATGAAAATTTTGACTTAACCATTTATTCGCGACCACCACAGATATTATAAACCATTTGTAAACAATATTTAATATTAAAGACTGGTAATTAAATAAACATTTCAACTTCTATTTTAGTCTTTTATCAGTCAGATGAGGATGATTTCCCTTCTGATAGTAAGCGTAGTAAATTCAAACTATCTTCATAAGGAAATTCCGTTATTCTATTACAACATTAGTTCCTGAAAATATGTAAACCAAATTTATGTAGTTGTCAAAAGAAATACGATAAAAAAAACTTAATTTAAATGAGAATATTCAGAAAAGAAATCGATGCAACGATATGGAAACGGACAATTACCAGGTTAAAACCATTGATCAAAATCATAGTGTTGATTTAAATCTAATTTAAACAATAATTTAGTGGTAAAATATTACGAAAGAAAATATCGTACCTTTAGGAGAAATTGTTGGGAAGTGAAATATTATGTTTTTCAAATAGGTTAAAGTATGTTATAAACAGGATTTTTTTAGTATACATTTGAATGAAATAAAATGTGTATTTCGTATTTTTTGATATCCAAATAATCAAAACCTTTGATAAAAATCAAAGCGACGATTTGGGCCATAGTAAATGAATCAATGAAAAGGCACTAAATGAAGAGAAAAATAAATTAACGGTGGGAATATTAGGGAAGCTAGGTGCTTCTGCTGTATTATTTTTTATTAGGCACTAAAAGGGAAGGTTATTTTTTTACAATGGATACAGTACCTTCTGGAAGGAAATGTTTTTAGTACGTTTTAGAACAAAATAAAAAGAGTAATTTGTATATTTTGGAAAGAATTGTTTTTATTTCGTATTTCAAAGCGTCTCTCTGCTTCAAGCGTCTACTGTCTAACCGAAGTCAACTTGGAAACATGCATTTCTGTTTTTAATTCACTACGGTAAAGGCAAAAAAAAGACCAATTTTTGATGATGTTAGTGGTTTTCATTGTTCCAGTTTGAGAAAAAAAAAATAGATATTTTACGATAATCTAGCCATAGAAAATCTTGGGGACCTAGTAGGAGGCCTCTAGAAGAAAGTCAAAAACCAGATTGCATCCAGTCCAAAGAAGACGCTTTCCTTATGGAAGGGTTTCAAAGCTGTTATGTATAAGACCCTAAATGGGATATTCAGGTCCTTATGGATTATTTTATAGGTGAAAATCGTCCTATATTAGTTTCGAAATGGTTATTGAGGTAGCTGGTGCAGGAGAATCGCAGATCGAGACACTCAGCAGAGAGGATCCAAAATGTGTCTCACCGACTTTGGCTGTGTTGAACCCAAACTTGTGGTTTGGGTTTAAATTTCAGGATCTAAAGATTTTAAAAGATTTCTTCTACTTTACAGGGTACACTTTAAGATAGAGATGATGAGGCGGTAAAGGATGTCTTCTTCAAGCAGTATATCATCAATTCGCTTCTTGTGAGGGGGAAAGAAATTTAATTTAATTAACTTTTTAAAGGATTGTGTGTTTTGGTTTATTATTTTCAATAATGAAGCTTTGTAATCGACCAAAAAAAAAATAAATAAATAAAACCTTCTTCCTCAAAATTAAAAAAAAATTTAAATCTCGCCTATATAGCGTTTGTACTTTATTTTTGAAGCTAGAGAAAATAATTATTAGCGTTTTTCAACAAAAATACCGCGAATAATTATAAATAAGAGAAAAAAAGAGACAAATTGAAATTATACCCATAAAAACGCCCATTACTCAGTTATTTTTTAATATAAAGAAAAACAGGTATAAAACTTTAGAATCAGTATAGAGCAAAAAAATAATAATAAATAAAAATAAAAAGTTGATCTGAAGATATAAGGAACAGATTATAATAGATTAATTCCACCAAACATCTGTTATTTTTGATGATAGAAAAAAATCGAAAACATTTTCGAGATCAAGACAAACAATGAACAAAGAGCAAAAAATTAAAAAGATCTGGTGCGGGCAACACACGACTTTCACTTACCTCCATTTTTAAAATCAATGAAAGAATTTCCAAATACAGTTAGAGATAAAAATACGTGAAATTATTAAGGAATTAATCAAATTGAATTTATGTAGAAACATGTGTTTTATTAAAAAATCTATTATATATTTTCTTAAATAATCAGTTAGTTTTATCTTCTTTTCATCACTCTCCATTAACTTTAAAAGCTGTGTATGAGATGATATTTTTCTAAATATTTAGCATTCCAACGGTATATCATACATGTATATACTGCTCTTATGTTCAAAAACGAAAAATTGCATTAAAAAAATATTTTTTCTGTTTTCTCCTTTAGTTGGGTATCGAATTTATTCAATTTATATATTTACCTGTTTTTCATCAGCGTTAACAAGATAATTTAGATATTATTATTGAATCTACAAAATTAAAGGTACTTTAGGGGAAGAAAATTTAAAATATCGGCATTTAAGCCCTGTCAAACCATTTTTATCCAAATAAAACCTACATGATATTAAAGCCCATTAAATTTTACATCGATATAGCGAGTTTAATCAAAATCGTCGGAAAAATCGAAAAAAGGTGCAAAATGCATGGTATAAAGTGCCTCTTCTGGTAGGCTCATTTTGATGAAAAAAGTTTTGTCACGTCTCGGGCGTATAGTTGTCTCAAATATGAAATTTCATTTTCATAGGACTTACCGTTTCCGCCCGGGAGTTAGCACACACACACACAGACCTTTTTGCGGGATTTGGTTATTTGGACTCAGGGGACCCTAAAACGTGTATTTCCGTTGATCGCAATACTTCCCCTTACTATATATAGTAAGTGAAAGTAAAAATTATCATAAGTGGTCAAGCTACACACTTATAAGAGTTGTGATTCCCTGATAACTCGTTTATTATTGATAATAGAGAAAAAATGTAAGGTGTTCAGTAATCAGGAAATATTATTTGAATTACTTAAATGATTATCGAATAGGAAGTAAATGAAATAGTAACGCAATCTAGTATAAATGATTTGGGTTTATTATTTTCAATAATTAACTTTTAAAATTACCCCTTCAAAATTGTAGAGTTTACGTTTCGAGATGCGTAGAGTCGGAATAACGAATAAAAAAAAAAATCCGTTGCCCTAATTAATAAATGCCAATTATTAATTATTAATTTTTGGCTTTTAGTGCCATTTTATAGAGAATTAAATGTCTAAAATGTGAAAAAAGAATCTTTGAAATTGATTAAGAACTAGCAGAAATATAGCGTTTTGAAATCAGCAGTGGTGATATGTTATTATTCTTTGAATTATTGCTTTTCATATAACTTTATTTCCTATCAACAGCTATATAATCAACTAGCTGTTGCGCGCGACTTCGTCTGCGTCAATTTCAGTTATGATCGCTATTAAGACGTTTTTAAAAGAATATATTGCGTTTTCCGGAAAGTTCGTAGAAAAATTTGGACAACAATTAAAATTAGACAGCTTAAAATTTGTTTATTTAATCTACAAAAATGGGGTTAGTCTTCCGAATTGAAGACCCTCTGAACCGCGAAAACCACTTCTGAACCGTGCTGTCAGCAATTGAATCGCAGCCATACTCGGAACGAATCTTTCTTGCAGTTTGGGCTACGTTTTTCCCTCTTTTAAAAAAGAACAGCATATTATTTCGAAAATGAACTGAATCGTCACTCATGTTGGATTGCAATAAACTACTCTACTGATCCTTCATAAAGACGAATTCAGTGTATAAATATAGTTAATTCCATGAGGATTAAAGGCATATAAATAAACATTAGCCTCGTGATTCATTTTAATAGAAAAAACAGAAGATAAATTTTATTTTAAAAACCTCTACCAACTTTTCGGACGACCCAATATTTTAAAGTATTTCTGCTTAAATAATATTTTTGGTTTTAGTTTCTTGTGACAGAAGAACATACTGATTTTCTCCGCGACCCGATCTTGACGTAAATCGATTCCTACGTGTTTAAATGCTTGCCCAGTGATTTATTAATTGTTATGGCAAAAGATAAATTAACAGGAAATTGAATTATTTTAAAGTTAAAAGGTAAATCATTTTGAATCCTTGGGATTCGAGGTCAATTTTCCCTGTTTTTTCCCATATTTTCCACTGATTCTTCGGTCCTATTGGTCGCAGCGTGACGTTATATAGCCTATAGCCTTCCTCGATAAATGGGCTATCCAACACAAAAAGAATTTTTCAGTAGTTTCTGAGATTAGCGCGTTCAAACAAACAAACAAACTCTCCAGCTTTATAATATTAGTATAGATTATAACCCGATATTGTTATTTATAAATAATAAACCATTGTGTAATAATTTGCAGCGTTTTTAAATGAAATGGGATGATGGGCTTCGATAAAATTAAACTATTAAAATGAAAATGTATCAAAATATTGATTTCGTCAAAAATTGTCTTAGTACCTTTTTGAAATTATTCTCTCAATTGTAAAGCCCTTGTTCACCAGATGACACGACACCTTCCTTTGACCATGCGCTGGTTCCGGCTGCACTTGTTCGTGATGAGTGGAGCTCTGATGATGGAAGGTCCGGGTGTTCCTGGTTCTTCCATGTCCTTGTATTCCGGCGTGGTGGACCTTCGTTTCTTCTTGACGTCTTCGATGTAGCTTATGGAGGATATAGAGTGTATCCTGAACGGTATGTGAAAGATGGAACTTAAGGGTTTGGCAACCGAATCATAATCTGGCCATACACTGTTAGCATCTTCTTGGGATGACGGTTCTGAAGAAGTGACTTGAAACTTTTCTGTTGTCGAATCCTCATGTTGAGAATAATGCAACGCAGGAATCGCATGTGTACGTTGCAACAGAGCAGTCTGGATGTGGCTGTCTTCAGTGAACGTCCTATAAAGCCGGAGTTGTCATCGTCTCATCCGAAGTAGACGCAAGTTCGTAAGATTCATCAGAAGAACTTCTTCGAACACGAGATTTTCCCACTTCTGGGCGTTATAATCATTAATGTAAACGCCGAAAAAATAGAATCCTTTCTGATCCGATGAATCTTCTGTGGTTTCATCAGCTCGATTTGTGACTTCTTCAAAATTCAAAGGACTTAGAGTTTGTTCATTATTATATTCAATGAACTTTGTTGTGTTACTTTGTGTTTCTTCATCATTAAAAACTACTTCTGTATTGGATCGCTATCTTCCATTTTTCTCTCGAACGTTGAGTTACATCCAGGGTAGTGTCCTCATTGTCTGAATATCGAGGTGTAGTAATCCAGCGGTAAAATGCTGAAAAATCATCGCTACGAGCTATTCTTCTTGTTGATTCTACGTTTTTATCGTTCGTATCCATTGCTCTCGAACTTTCTGCAACTGAAAAACTACTTTCTGACCTTGCTTTTGCTTTCCATTCTTCCAAAGGTTCCTCAACCACTCTCAGACGTGTCACTGGCTTCTTGCTCAAGAACTGCTCAATAGTCTCAGAAACGGGGTAAAGTTTTGTCCTGTTTGGAGTTATTGAAATTTGCGATTCAGTAGTAGCAAGGGTTATTTCTTCACTTACTTTGATTTTGCTGGTTGTATTTTTTTTATTTATAAGATTTTCCTCTGTAGCAATTGTCTGTTACTTGTATTTTCTGTGGTTCTTCTTCGTATACTGAGATGCCATAGTCGCTCTGAACGATAGCTTCAACGCCCGAAAAAGGAAAATTAGTAATTCTCTTTTCTTCTGCTTGCCTAGAACTCACGTCCCTGGGTAGAGGTCTGACGATCAAGTGCCTCTTTCTTCTAGCGTCCAAATATGTATCGTTGCAGTCTCTCTCGTGCAAGAAGAACTTGTTAATGGCGTCTGCAATTTTTTTACCTTTCTCAGACAACTCCCTCTTAGCTCGAAAGTGTTCGTTAATCTCTTCGTTTTGCAGGCCTGCGAATAATTTCTGATAATATGGACGAGGAAAAATCGATTTGTACTGAGTTCGGTTGAAGTCTGGAAGGCGGCCTTTTTCTGAAAATGCGTTCAAGTCCAAACTTTGATAGGTTTCTGGAAAAGCGGCTGAATATAGATTTCTGGTTTCGACCTTCCGGGGAACGTTGCCGAATATTACACTTCTCCAGTCGTCAGCACTCATTGATGACGTTTCTCAAGGGGTTCGAAAAGCGACCGTAAAATGTCTGCCGAGTGGTGCTGTAAGACGGGTTATAGATGTAACCGGTCGGTGGAGGATTTGCGAAATAGGAGCTAGCTGCTTGTTTGAGGGCTTCTTTGGCCTGATCACTTGACAGACCTTTTGCGTTGCTTTTCCAATTCCTTTGAAGAGCTTTTTAACTCTTTGGCTATCTTGGAAGATTTTTCTTCGGAACTTCCGTAATTTTTGTAAGTTGGCATAATTATTAAAATCTTTCCCTGTATACTGTTGCTCATTATTGAAATATGAAGGCTGCGGAGCGCCCCAACCGTATTCAGGTGCTATGTCGCTGATAACTTTTCTGTTATAATCTGGAACTGCCGGGTATGCTGCAGGCTGGTTATTACCGCTGATGGCATTGGGATTCCTCTGAAAATATCCTCCTAGACCTGGGGAATCAAAGTAATATCTCTGATCCCTTACCTGGTCAGGAGCGCTAAACACCTGCCTGTAGTCTGGGGCTGATGGTTTGATGTTCCATCCTTGTACTGGAGGTGGGTTCTTCCAACCTTCTGAAGGGGCCGATGCATTGATATTATTCCAACCTTGTAAAGGTGCTGTTCCATTCAAGTTCTTCCATCCTTGTACAGGGGCTGTTCCATTCACATTCTTCCAACCTTGTATAGATGCTGTCCATTCATGTTTTTCCAATCTTGTAAAGGTGCTGACCGTTCAACATTCTTCCAACCTTGTACGAGTGCTGTTCCATTCATGTTTTTCGAACCTTGCGAATGAGATGTTCTATTCATGTTCTTCCATCCATGAGGAGGTGGAGTCACGCTGTTATTCCATTTATTGTTATTTGAATACAAATTAGAACCGTTAAAAACCTTCATATCTTTCTCGTTAAGAAGAAAATTATTCACAATATTAACATTAGTTTCGTTAACACTTTTCGGTTTAGTAACATTTGGTTTTTGAATATTCTCCAACCAATGAGCGTTTTATTTTCATTATGTCCGTTGGCATTAAAGTTTAATGATTCGTGAGAAGTCTCGTTTTTTCTTAATGATATAAGCTTACCAGTTTTGTTTTTGTGGCCATCTCCGAAGGTTCTTGTCGAGTTGTTTTTAGACTTATTTTATGACTTTTCGAACGTTCTTCGCTCTTGAACCTCTCCGAGTGCTTCTTCTTGAGCTTGTGCTCTTCGGAAGATTCTGAGGAGTCACTGGAACGGTGGCGCGACGGCTTCGTCCTCACTTTGCCCACTCTCCCATCGCCCTTGGAATGTCCTTTGGATTTGGAATCCTTGGAGGACTTCCCTTCGACGATCACTAAGAGAACAAACAGAACACGAGAACTAGGAGGCACACGCGCATGTTGACGACGCGGAGGAAGGCTCGGAACTGAGCTACAGAAGCTGATAAAAGACTTATCTCCCGTTCGAGGTCAAGATCTGACCACGCTTCACTTCCGATTTTCTCATATTAAAATTATTTCACTCTATTCATAAATATTATTGATAATAAAAGGTAAAATGAACTTTGAAAAATTAAATTATGTTTCAAAAAGTTTACGCCATTGTAAATGAACGCATCATTTTTTGTGGGAAGATATATGGTTCAAAATATTTTTTTCTAAACTGATTTTTTCGACGGTCATTTAATCAATGAGGAACTCATCTTTATAGTTATTTATTTATTTGTCTTGTGGTAAATCCCCATACTAACAAAGCTTATACATCATCTAATAGAAGCTATACATCTAAAAAAATATTTTTTAAAAATTATGGTATACGATTTTACGAGTAAATATGTAACATAAAAAAAATTGGTACGACTTTCACTTACCTGCGTTGTTAAAATTGATTAATGAATTTTCAAATACATTTAGAGATACAAATGAGTGAAACTAATGAAGAATTAAATAAATTGAATGTCTATAGAAATATGTGTTCTATTAAAAAATCTACTCTAATAAAGAAAATATTTTTTTTTAAATTATGGTCGAAAATTTTACATATGTATATGTAACATTAAAAAAATGATAAAGTTTGTAAAAGACAAGGACAATTTTATATTGTTTTCAGGATTTTTGTGTAACTGCCATTACTTTTCAAATTAAAATAAACGTGGTATTTTATAACTATAATAAAATTATATGTAGAAATTGTTTGAAAGTGCGGACATAAAAAAAAAACAAAAAAAAAACACTAATAAGAGAAACGTATCTTATAGTGTTCCAACGTTTCGGCCTACATTGTGGGAAATCATCAGGGTTGATTCTGAAAAAATTCTCAATAAGTCCAAATAATAAAACAAACTAATATTAATAATAAATAAAATTGGACAGATTGTAACATTGTTCAATAAAGATTTTTTTCTAAAAAAAAAATAAATAAATACAATACAAACTTATTTGAGTCAAAAATTAAAAAAAAATTCTGGTGCGGGCAACACACGACTTTCACTTACCTCTGTTTTTAGAATCAATGAAAGAATTTTCAAATACAGTTAGAGATAAAAGAAAATGATACTATTAAATAATTAATTAAATTGAATTTATATAGAAACATGTGTTTTATTAAAAAATCTATTATATTATAATCTAAAATAATCAGTTAGTCTTATCGGCTTTTTATCACTCTTTATTAACTTTTAAAAGCGTGTGTATGAGATGATATTTTTTCTAAAATCTTTAGCTTTCCAACGGTATATCATACATGTATATTACTGCTCTTATGTTCAAAAGCAAAAAATTGTATTAAAAAAATATGTTTTCTGTTTTCTCCTTTAGTTAGGGGTCGAATTTATTCAATTTATATATTTACCTGTTTTTCATCAGTGGTAACAAGATAATATAGTTATTTTTATAGAATCGTCAATGATAAATGATATTAAAGCCCATTAAATTTTACATCGATATAGTGAGTTTAATGAAAATCGTCGGAACCATTTTCGAGAAAATCGAAAAAAGTTGCAAAATGCATGGTATAAAGTTGCTCTTCTGGTATGCTCATTTTGATGAAAAAGGTTTTGTAACGTCTCGGGCGTATATTTGTCTTAAATATGAAATTTCAGTTTCATAGGCCTCACCGTTTCCGCCCGGGAGTTACCACACACACACACACACACACACACACACACACACAAACAAACACACACACAGACCTTTTTGCGGGACTTGGTTATTTGGACTCAGGGGACCCTAAAATGTGTATTTCTGTTGAAAACTGGAATTCGAAAATTTTCACGATCGCAATACTTCTCCTTACTACATATAGTAAGTGAAAGTAATAAGTGAAACTATTAAAGAGTGAATAAAAAATAAATTTCTATAGAAACATGTGTTTTATTAAAAAATCTATTATATTATAATCTAAAATAATCAGTTAGTCTTATCGGCTTTTTATCACTCTTTATTAACTTTTAAAAAAGTGTGTATGAGATGATATTTTTTCTAAAATCTTTGGCTTTCCAACGGTATATTATATATGCATATTACTGTTCTTATTTTCCAAAACAAAAATTAACATTAAAAAAATATGTTTGCAGTATTCTGCTTTATTTGGATATCGAATTCGTTCAGTTTATAATATTACCTGTTTTTTATCAATTATACCAACATGATATGGTTATTTTCATAGCGTCTATAAAATTTAAGACACATTAGAGAAAGAAAATTTAAAATATCGGCATTTAAGCCCTGTCAGACAACTTCAATCAGAATAAAACCTACATAATATTAAAGCCAATTAAATTTTACATCGATATAGAGAGTTTAATCTAATCGTTCGAGCCGTTTTTGAGAAAATCATAAAAAGGTGGTGTAACATTTCAGGGGTATAGTTGTTTTAAATATGAAGTTTCAATTTCGTACGACTTTTCGGTTTGGTGCTGGACTTACTACACACTTTGCGGGGCTTGGTTATTTAGAGTACCTTAAAACGCGTATTACCTTTGAAAACAGGAATTCTAAACTATTCAGAATCACAATACATTCCTTTACTATATATTTTCTAAAAGGTAAGTGAAAGTAATTATATGTTCAACTAATTTTCATAAGATTAGATTATAGTTTTTACTTTCACTTACCTCACTATATTATTGAGTTGTGTCACATGAAATGTCCGTTTTCAAGAAAAAGAGGTAAAGGATTTTTATTAAAAATACGATATGAAAACAACATAATTTTATTCGAAGTATTTATATCTTCTTTGATTACAAATTTGTACCAACGTGACACCAACTTTTTTATCTCCGAACTGAAAAACTCTGAGCTTTGAAGTGAAACAAAATCTGAAAACGCACTTTTCACTTGATCATCATTTTTAAAAAGTTTTCCTTCGACGAAGTTGTCTAAATTCCTGAACAGGTGGTAATCTGTTGGAGACAAGTCGGGAGAATATGGTGGGTGCGGAAGAACTTCGTAGCCCAGTTCTTTCAATTTTTGCACGGTATGTTTTGTAACATAGGTTCTTGCTGCCGCTCAGTGAGATCATGAGGTACCCATGTATCGAGCTTTTTTACTTTACCAATACACTTTAAATGTCTGAAAACGGTAGATGCACTTGCATTTAGTTGTGCTGAGAGTCCTTTAACTGTTTGGTAGGGGTTTCCTTCTACCGTATGTTTGAGGACATCGTTGTCTATTACGGACGGAGGTCTTCCTCTGGGCAAGTTTTCCAAATCGGTATTCCCAGCTGAAAACTCAGCAAACCAACGGCGAATGGTCCGTTCATTAACAATCCCTTCCCCAAACGCCTTGCAAATATTTCTAGCGGCCTTAGCTGCTGAATGGCCAAGTTTTAAACTCATACAAAAATATTACTCGAAAATCGCGTGTTTCCATGTTCATATTTAGAGGTATACTAGAAAGTTGGTAATTGATTGGGAAGCTAATGTTTATAATACAAAGGTAGAGGATTAGTAACTGTTTACTTTAAATATGTAAACATTCGGAAGAAAACAACAGAGGCCTGCAAAATCCTTTATGTATTTCAGAAACTATAAAAACGGACATTTTATTTGAAACAACCTAATAGAAATGAGGAAGTATTACTCAGTTCTGACAATAAGCGAGATTTTATTCCTACTAACAATATAAATAAAGAATATACGGTTCGGAAAACTGAACACTGAGCTAGTAATAATTTAAAACGCCCTGCAGAGAGGACACACACATACTGACACCCTCTCCCTCCCCACGATCACCGAAGGAGACGTAAGATAGAGGGGCGACGGGACAGATCTATCTAACGGCAATAAATAACCCAGGTGCAATAAAACATAACCAAGGTTTATCCCGAAGCCATAGCACGTTCTCCTCCTCTATATCTTTTTTCCCCTTTGGCCCAGGATCCTATGAATCAATCATATCTGACAACGTGGAGTTTTGTCCTAAAGGGAAAACCATTTTTACAACTTTCAAATGTTTCTTATAGAAAGAATATCCCTCCAATATCCAGGATATATTTGCTTTGGAGATTTATTTAATTAGGTATCATTTCTCAAAGAATATTTTTATGTTTTTTTTTATGCAACTTTTATTACTTATTAATTTTAAATATTATACGTGTCCATCCCTGTATAAATGAATCAAGTCGAAACTGCGATCATTTTCGACACACTAGAAAATATAATTAGCCCATTTACTTACTGTATTTATTTTAAGTACAGTTGTAAACATCAATAAAATGTGAAATATATATATATATATATATATATATATATATATATATATATATAGAGAGAGAGAGAGAGAGAGAGAGAGAGAGAGAGAGATAAATAATTAGATAGATAGATAGATATTCAAAAATGTAATCAATATAAAATAATGATGGAGTTTTGTTGACCGTTGAGAAATTAGATGAGGAAGATGGTTGGGGGTGCGGTCATAAATTAAAAACACACATTTAAAATAAGTGTTATTTTTTATTATGTGCCGACGTTTCGGCCTACAATGTGGGCCTTCATTAGGGCTAAAAGAAACAAGATAACAACCAATGTAATTATAGACTTAATAATGCGTTAGGTATATAATAATAATATGACAGTAATAAATTATGGGAACATAAATAATATTAAATGTAAAATGATAATAAGATGACAATTATAAAGTATGGAAATAAGATGACAGTTATAAAGTATGGAAATAAACAAAATTAAGATGATAGTTATAAAGTATGGAAGTAAACATAATTGAGATGATAATATTGTAATGAGAATATATAAAGAGAGACTAAGTAAATGAAAAAAATGATAAAGGAAAAATATGTGAACAATTAAAATTTTAAATATTAACAATTTTGAGTTGATATATGACGGTAATATATTAAAAACATAGTTAAGAGTATAGGTAATATATAAAAAAAGAATATAGTCATTACAAAAGACAAACAGTATGAATAAAAAATAATTTAAATTTTAAAATAATGTAATATTAAACTAATAATTATATGTCAGGATATGTAACGGAGAAAGATATAAGTATGGAAAGGGGGAGAAAGAAATGGGCGATGAAAAAAGACCCTTATCAATAAGAAAAAAATACATACGTGACTCGACGTGAAGGCGTTGCCTAAAGGAGTGATGTTTCCCAGTTTAAAAAACGCTCATTGTGTGGAACGGAAAATATGAGAACTAGAATGTCCGTTAGGAAAATTCCAAGAAGCTAAGTTATGTTTACTGATTCGATTGTTAAAAAATAGCCAAAAGTTATTACTTGAGAGTATTTTCAAGAGTACTTTCATTAAAGGATTTTTAATCACTTTTTACTTTCACATACCAATATATGGTGAGGGAAAGTATTGCGATCGTGAACATTTTCGAATTCCAGTTTTCAACGGAAATATACGTTTTAGGGTCCCCTGAGTCCAAATAACCAAGTCCCGCAAAAAGGTCTGTGTGTATGTGTCCGTGTGTGGTAACTCCCGGGGAAAAAACGTACGTCATAGATTTATAAGTCTTTTTCTCTTACTGTTAAAAGTATTTTTTTAACTTTATAATGATTTGGCCCGTACCAGGTATCACAACTTCCATGAAAAACTCCACTTCCACTCTAATCCATTAGTTTCAATCCTTGCTTCCTCTTCCATTCCTGATAATCCTCCGAGGCGTCTGAAAAGGAGATGGCCTCGAGACCTTCTTGTTTAGACTAACTAACAGTGCTGCCACTGGGCAGTTTCTCTTCATGTTTATTTCATGTGTTATAACATTTCAGCATATTTACTTGATGTATTTTTTGTACAGTTGTAAATTTCAATGAAAATATATTACAAAAAAAAACTTCATAATGTTTCAAATTTTTCATACTGTAAAATATATTTTTTTTTAATTGGTAATTTTAAATTTAAATTTTCTATAATCTAATTATTCACCTTTTATTAAAATTTCTTTTTCACCCTTTTGTTTTTAATTATCATTATATTTATCAAATGTCATAACTACTATTTCACTTTTTTTGTAATTATCAGTATAATTTATTTTTCTTATCATCTTTATCTATTGTATTATACTACTGGTTGTTATATATGTTTTTTGTTTTTTCTTATAGCCCTGAAGAAGGCCTATAATTTAAGCCGAAACGTCGGCATCAGTAAATTAAGTTTATATTTAAATGTGTGTTCTATGGACTGCACCCTGAACCAATTTCTCCCATATATACACACATTCAACCAATCTCACTTAATGACAGATTTTTTTTTTTTTTTTTTTTAAGCATTTGCTCGGACCCGCCATTTTCCTTTCCTACGAAGGCCGGAATAATCAAGGGTTCTTTATTTCATTTAGAAAATCTTTGGAAACTGGTGGACAGAATGTCTAGAGTTTCCGACGAATAATTGAATGTAGGTCATATATTTAAATATACATTATGAAAATCAGTCTAATAATTTCGAAGAATATATACTTAGTTTACCTTGTATTAAATAAAAAAATAAAAATGAAACAATTCTGGTGGTCATAAAAGATTGATATTTTAAAAATATCATAAAATACTATTTATTAAACAACGTTGCATGTTTCAAGAATCTTTACTTATAAACAAATTTAAAACCATTTTCCTTCAAAATCACGGGTTTGTATATATATATATTTTTCATATTTCCACTTATGTTTACTGGACCACTGTAGTTGAAAAAAAACTGCTAATATTATTAATTACTTTTAGTAAGTATATAAAACATTAAATGCATTATTATCGTTGTTTACAAGCTATAAAGATGTATAACGTTATCAAACGCCTTATCGAGGTCGACAAACTGTCAACAGATCTGTCAGTCGACTTACTGTCAGTCTGAAAGGAATGTCGTAGTCAAGCTGAGCGTTGTATTTGCAACATCTTGAAACTTGAAATAGAATCTTCAAGAAAAACTTCATAAAATAAAAAACATTTCCTTAAGTTTTCTTTAGAAAAAAAAAAACATAAACTTTGAAACCCAAACAGCATACTAAATCTCTTCATTTTATTATACATATTTTATCTGCTCAATGCTATTAAACAATTATACACTTAAGAACCATACTTAATCACTCTTTATTATTCTCACAATTAGAACAGCTGTTTTTATTAACCATCTGTTCTATTTAATAAAAAATAAAACATGCCACGACCATACTAGGTAAAGATAACAAACATTGTAAGGTGATAATATATATAACATTTATCAGTCAACATCAAAAGCTAATTCAAGAGTAAAATAAAACAAACAAAAAATTAACTTTTTATTGTGGCGGAAAATGTTTAAGATAGTCTAAAAAGTAACAATAAAAATATTAAACTAAATTAATAATTTTTTCAAGGTTACTTTACTTTCACTTACTATATATAGTAAGGGAAAGTATTGCGATAGTGAAATTTTTTCTAATTCCTGTTTTCAACGGAAATACACATTTTAGGGCCCTCTGAGTCCAAATAACCAAGTCCGCAAAAGGTCTGTGTGTGTGTGTGTGTGTGTGTGTGTGGTAACTTAGCGCAAAAATGAAAAGTCGTACGGAACTGCAATTCCATATTCAAGACTCGATGTATACCCCGAGATGTTACAGCAACGTTTTCACGAAAATCGGCTGATCGGAAGTCCTACTTTATCCCATGCATTTACCACCTTTTTACGATTTTCTCAAAAACGACCCAAACGACTTTGATTAAACACGATATATCGATGTAAAATTTAATGGGCTTAAATAAAATGTAGGTTTCATTCTGATTGAAATAGTCTGATGGGGCTTTAACACCGATATTTTAAATATTCATTCTCTAAATTACCTTAATTATGTATATTGTACAAAAATAACCATATCATCTTATTACCATTGATAAAAAACAGATAAATATATAAGTTGAACGAATTCGATATTCAACTAAAGGAGAAAACTGAAAAATATGATTTTAATCAAATTGCTTCACCGCTTTGCCACTGGATCGAACTGCCATCGCCGGACACTCCAAGTAGTTCTAACACAGAGTGATGAAAAAAAAAAACTTAATGAATTCCGTAGATAATATCACAACACATTATTTAATGAAACACATCTTTCTATAAAAATCAAACGTAAATAATTCTTTAACATTTATTTAAAAATTCTTAAATTGATATAATAACGGAGGTAAGTGAATGTCGTGTGTTGCGCGCACCATATTTTTTTTAATATAAAATTGATCCATATTTCTCGCTCAACAATCCTTTTATTTTATTTTTTTCTCTCTCCTACGTTTCAGCCTTTGGCCATCTTCAAGGATCCTAGTAACATAATTTATTTTAAAATTAAAAGATAATCAACATTATAGTTTTCAAACTATTATAAAATATTTTACTTACCATTAATCTGACCTTCCTTCTTTTGGACTCAGAAGACACTAAAACATTTATTTCTAGTGAAAACTCGAATTAGAATATTTTGGCGATCTCAATACTTTTCCAAACTATATTTCTGTTTGTTTATTTAACGTCACTTTATGCTGCTATGGCTAATCGGACGATGCTACAGTGGGAGTCCTAAATTTTGCCTACCTTGGTTTTATCAGGATAGGGATCTTTAACGAGTACCTGACATCGCACAGGCTCGGGACCACCTTTTAACGTCCCTACGAAGGACGGCATAACTAAGGATTTATTACCCCATTAAAAAATCCTAGGACCACTAGCGGGTTTGAACCCGTGACCTTTGGCATAGGAGGCTGTTATGCTAACCACCACGGTGATCCCATATTTCATATATTGGTAAGTGAAAGTAAAATTAATAATAATATAATTGTTTTATAATAAAAGCAAAAATAAAAGGTTGGGAATCGGTTCGATTCGACTCTGGACCTGACCCACGTAGCGCAATTAAAGGCTGGAAGGAGACCTGGCTTGGGGGGAGTGAATGCATTTAAATGGACACTTAAGTTCCCCCCTGGACTTTTTTTCTGCATTTCCACCTTCTTGGGTTATCCCTTCAGATCTAACTTCCCAGATCTTGCTAATGGAAAACTGGTTTCCAATAGCGAGGAAACATGGTGTGTATTGTGTTACCTGCGGTTAGAAAAACCCTCCAGACCACTTGTTTTAATATCTCCAAAATATAATCTGGTGCGCGCAACACACGGCTTTCCCATCCCCTCAATTTAAGAATTTATAAACAATCATAGATGAAAATAAATTGTTAAAGAAGCAATTACAGGATCACTGGATGGCTAGCATAACAGCCTCCTATACCAAACGTCACGAGTTCAAACCCGCTGGTGATTCTAGGATTTTTTAATGGGAGTATAAAATCCTTAATTATGTCGTTAAAAGGTGGTCCCGAGCCTGTGCGATGTCAGGTATTCGTTAAAGATCCCTATCCTAATTAACCCTAGATAGGCAAAATTTAGGACTCCCGCTGTAGCATCTTCCAATTAGCCATAGTAGCATAAGGTGACGTTAAATAAATAAATAAACAAACAATATTTTTAACTCTTTTTAACTTCCTTTATTTAGAAGTTTAATTAAATCAAAAGTGCAGCAGTGAAAGTCATGTGTTGAACGCACAAGCATTTTCAACACATACTCTTAAAAACCGCCAAGTAGATTATTTACTTTAATCAAGCCTAATCAAGTTGTTAACGCATGAAATCTTGCCTCATGCTTTTGACATCATATTTCTAATTTGTTTGACATGACAACATTGTTTCCATTATGAATAAAAAAATTGTTCAAGAGGTACTCAGCGGTTTTTAAAATCTCAAAATCCACCTGCGTCAAAGTAATTTTTAAACTTAAGATTATTGACGTAAATATTTTTTTAAATTATCTAGGAGGTATATTAAAAATAAAAAAGAATTATACAAATATTTACCTATACTTCAACATATACACACACATTCAACTTACATAAACAATAAAGTTTCTTTTCTTTTTTAATTTTTCTGGATGTTTTTCTTAATATTGACACTTAAATGAGCACACATTAACTTAGTTTTGTCAATCAATTACTTTATTTCATGACCATTCACATCTATCAACGTTTCAGGGCTGTTTCCCCATTTTCAAGACTTATCTTATTTAAAATACTTATTCACATATAACCCATCACTTCACTGGCTTACTGTTTCTATTGTTTTTGGGAAAATGGAAAAAATAATTATATTGTATTGATTTCCAATAGAAATGTATGTTTTATTAAGTATTCTATCATAATATTATGTAGGACAATGAGTTAGTACGAGGCATATTTTTTAAGTAAGTACCGTTTTGCGATTCCGCCGCCGCATCGCTTAGGTCGTCGTTCCGCGCATGCGCGTTAGTTACCTATATCTCTTTTCTACGCACTGACGCCATTACAGCCAGATTCTTCATTGTATACGTTGTTTACTGAGTGTTTAAGATGCCTCCGACAATCGTGACTCCCGCTGATTGTGAAGTACGGGCTGTTATACGATTTCTTAGTGCTAACGGCGTAAAACCGATCGATATTCATCGTGAGATCGTTGAAGTTTACGGACAAAACTTATGAGTGATGAAATGGTAAGGAAATGGGTGAGAGCATTTAATGATGGCGGCACAAATGTGAATGATGAAGAACGGCGTGGGCGTCCTTCGGTCGTTAATGAAGATTTGGTGCAGAAAGTGGACGAAAAGGTGAGAAAAAAACAGACGCTTTACTATTTCATCATTTTCCGACTGCTTTCCTCAATATTCTTGTAGTGTTTTGTATCGCATTGTGACCGAGAACTTGAATTACCGTAAATTGTGTTCACGTTGGGTTCCAAAAATGTTGACGGATTTGCACCAAACCCAACGTTTAGGCAGTGCATTGACTTTCCTTGAGCGGTACCACAATGAAGGTCAAGATTTTCTAAACCAAATTGTTACTGGTGACGAAACATGGGTGGCCTACGTCACACCAGAATCAAAACAACAATCCATGGAATGGCAACATTCGTCATCACTCAAAAGAGTGAAGTTTAAGCAAACAACTTCTGCCCGGAAAATCACGTGCACAGTTTTTTGGGACAGAAAAGGAGTATTGCTAGTGGAGTTTCTGCCTCGCAATGAGACAATCAATGCAGTGTCTTATTGTGAGACATTAAAAAATCTGCGTCGTGCAATCCAGAACAAAAGACGTGGCAAGTTGAGTAAGGGTATCGTTGTGCTGCATGACAATGCCCGTCCACATGTGGCTAATCGGACCAAAGATCTCATCAAATCATTTAAATGGGAAACTCTAAATCATCCTCCATGCAGCCCTGATCTGGCGCTCAGTGACTACCATTTGTTCCTGCACTTGAAGAAACGCCTGTGCGGTCGGCGTCTTCAAGACGATAACGTAGTCAAAACATTTGTGATGTAGTTGTTAACAAGTCAGGCGGCAGAATTTTTTGAGGAGGGTATTTAAAAACTGGTGCCGCGTTATGACAAGTGCCTCGAAATCCATGCAAATTGTGTAGAAAAGTAGATTAAGGTACAGGCTTTCATGAAAAAATAAAATTATTGCGATATCTTTGCACGTCTTTTTTTAAATTCCAAAACGGTACTTACTTAAAAAATATCCTTCCTATTATCGGTTTTCCATCACTCTCCATTTAATTTTACAAGCTTGTGCATTAGATAGTATTTTTTTCTAAAATCCTTATCTTTCCAACGGTAGATTATACATCAATTTTACGTTCTTACGTTTAAAAAAACAAAAACAAAAAAACATTAAAAATATGTTTTCACTCTTTTCTCTTTTAATTCTTTCAAATTTTTTCAATAGGTATATTTACCGGATTTTTATCAATTCTACAGAATGAAACATACATCATATTAAAGCCCATCAAATTTTACATCGATATATCGAGTTTAATCATAATAGATGGAGCCATTTTTGAGAAAATCGTATAAAGGTGCAAAATGTATGGTATAAAGTGGCTCTTCCGATCAGCTGATTTACTCGGGCTTATATTTGTCTTAAATATGAAATTTCTGTTTCATAGTGCTTAACGTTTTCGCCCGGGATTTACCACACACACCTTTTTACTGTACTTGGTCATTTGGATTCAGGGAAATCTAAAATGTTTATTTCTAGTGAAAATTGGAATTCGAAAATTTTCACGATCGCAATACTTTCCATTAATATGTATTTCATGTATAGGTAAGTGAAAGTAAAAAATATTATCATGTATACAAAGCTATGAAAGGTAATGTAAAATGAGAAAAAAAAAAAAAAGGTATAAAGTAATTACTGATAATTATACGTAACAGTTTGACATTGCTATATAATTTTATCAAACTTTCCACTGAAACTGAATATTTTTTTGTTTTAATCAACTTAAAAATTCTTAAATTTAGGTCTATTTTATTTGTTTTAATTTAGTTCTTAAATTTTATTTAATCATGGAAAACAATGAAAAAAGGATTGATGAATTAATGTGTCTCCTCTATGGAATGAATTTTTACAAGCAGATTTTAACTACTATTGTTTTCTCTTAAATTATTATATATATATATATATATATATATATATATATATATATATATATATATATATATTATTCTTTTTTTTTTATTTTCTATTATATTTTATTTTACTTATTTTTGTAATTACTTTTTTAATTATTATATGTATTACTTCATTTTTGAATTAATATTAATGTATTACTATTACTTATTTATTTTTATTATTATCTATTTTATGTACTTGTCTTTTATCTTTATTTATTATTATTTTTTATTTATTTTTTTCTCTTGAATATTATCTAACATTCATTTATCTCAAGTAGAATTATACATATATTATAATATCTTTTAATGAATATATCTTTTAATATTTTAACTTATACTATGTATTTTAAATTAATCTTCTAAAATGAATATATCTGGCACTGATGACCGCGATGTTTTATGCCATTAAAATTTTAAAAACCAACAAACCAACCTCATTAGAAAACTCTATGAAATATTTCTCTATCTTCAAAAATAACTCAGTCTATCTTATATCAAAAATGGGCCATCTCAACAAAAGGTAAACACACCTATGACTTCATAAAAACAATTGACGATCGAACTAAACTTGAAAAAATATCCTACAAGCTGACACAATTCCTGACGGGACATGGAGGAGCCAAAAGCTATTTATTTCGATTCAAACTAACTGACGACAAAATCTGTCAGTGTGACGGTAAAAGCGAACAGACATACGACCATCTTTTATTCGATTGCAGTAAACTGGACAAACATAGACACAAACTGATCTCAACAGTCCTACTAAACGGAGACCAATGGCCGCCTTCGAAGTGTGACCTTCTTACAAAATATTTTTCAAAATTTGATGAATTTGTGGACCGGGTGGACTATGCAGAATTAGAGAAATAGCAACAGGCAATAACTCGTTATTAATTTTATTTCATTTACTTTCACTGTTACTAATACTAGTCAATTAGTTAGTTAGTTTATTATTTCGTTAAGTAGTTATAACAAATTAATTATTTATTATTTGTAGCTGGTTTCTTTGTTTTGTCAAATAGTTAGTATTATTTTGTTAATTCGTTATAACAAATGATTAATTTTTCAGTTTATATTTATTAGTTTTATTTACCAGTTATTATAATACAATTTTTTATATTCTGTAACTTAATGTTTTGTAACATAATTTATATTATGTAATAAAAATACGCGTTGTATTGCAAGATGGTACGCGTATAAATAAATGCACCCATTGCATGGTTACTGTAATGAGGAAAACCGTAACTGTCTATCTTATTGAAAATATTAAAATAAAAATAATAGTAAATTAATTTATGATAATGATTAATAACCACAAATCCTTTCTTGAGTGAAGACATATAATGAAAAGAAATGGCTAAAGAGGGGAGAGATGGGATTCACCCGAGAGACTAGCCAGGCTATACATCTCCTGGCGCCCCCCCGCACTAAATTTCTAAGGAGTGGAAAATAAAGCGGAAGACTGCTTGGAGGCATTGTCCATCGAGATTGTAGCCGTACAAGATGTGCAGGCACGCGGAGCTTCCTTTGTACCTCTTTGTATGGTCCATATTGCCCACCTCATTCCCTCCACATCCTCTCTCTCCTCGATATAAACTCTGGCATTTCATCTCTCATCCACTCCCCTTTGCTGTTATTATCGAAGAAATGGTCTCTCTTCAACGCCCTTGTGGTAGCCCATACCGCAACACTATACGGTCGTCATTCCAGAAACCGATGAAACAAAGGCCTTGATATTTAAAACACATACTCTTACGTGTTATGAGTGGTTCCCATAACAAAATATTTTCGCGCGCCCCTTTATCCGTTCAGTACCATGGCAAGAACAACTGAATTCCAAAATCAAATATATGTATTCTATACAAAGGCTACATCCTTCCCGCCTGCTTCATAATTAGAAACAAAAAATTAATCCGGCTAGTCCAGAAGTATGTTCCCTGAAGGGGGAAAAAAAAATCATCCAAAATCAATGATATTTAAGTATAGCAGGAGAGGGAATGTAACAACAATATAGTTTTATAAGATGTGAAACATTAATTAAAACGCATAACTATATTCAACATTCATTAGACAAAATTATATATATATATATATATATATATATATATATATATATATATATAAGGGGAGCCCGTGGCTGAATGGTTAGCGCGCTAGCCTGCCACGCTGAAGTTGTGAGTTCGAATCCCAGTCCCAGGGGACTTTTTTCAAGCAAACAAATAAATGGGGATTCACTCACTATCTCCCCCGGGTATGTGGGACCCGTCAGCTAATTGATAGCCACCCACAAAAATAGGCGTAGGGAGTGATGACCCTACCCTATAAAATGTCATCGAGTATCGCGGTGTGGAATATAAACCATACCGCGCGGCCAAGGGCCTCCAAGGCCTGTCGCGCCAACCGAATGAAAATGAAATGAATATATATATATATATATATATATATATATATATATATATATATATATATATATATATATATATATATATTGGGTTGTTTTCACATGAAATGCCCATTTTTGTAGTTTCTGAAATACATAAAGGATTTTGTAGGTCTCTGTTGTTTTCTTCCGAATGTTTACATATTTAAAGTAAACAGTTACTAATCCTCTACCTTTGTATTATAAACATTAGCTTCCCAATCAATTACCCACTTCTTAAAAGTATAATTATTTAATAGCATTAACATTGAAACACGCGATTTTCCCGTAATATTTTTGTACGAGTTTAAACTCGGCCATTCAGCAGTTGAGGCCGCTAGAAATATTTGCAAGGTGTTTGGGAAAGGGAGTGTTAATAAACGGACCATTCGCCGTTGGTTTGTTAAGTTTTCAGCTGGTAATACCGACTTGGAAAACTTGCCCCGAGGAAGACCTCCGTCCGTAATAGACGACGATGTCCTCAAACATACAGTAGAAGGAAACCCCTACCAAACAGTTAAAGGACTCTCAGCACAACTAAATGCAAGTGCATCTACCGTTTCCAGACATTTAAAATTGTATTGGGAAAGTAAAAAAGCTCGATACATGAGTACGTCATGATCTCACTGAGCGGAATGTTTCTAAACATACCGTGCAAAATTTGAAAGAACTGGGCTACGAAGTTTTTCCGCACCCACCATATTTTCCCGACTTGTCTCCAACAGATTATCACTTGTTCAGAAATTTAGACAACTTCGTCAAAGGAAAACTTTTTGAAAATGATGATCAAGTGAAAAGTGCGTTTTCAAATTTTGTTTCACTTCAAAGCTCAGAGTTTTTCAGTTCGGGGATAAAAAAGTTGGTGTCAGTTTGGGAAAAATGTGTAGAAAAAGAAGGTAAATACTTCGAATAAAATAGTCTAGTTTTCATATCGTATTTTTAATAGAAATCCTTTACCTTGAAAACGGACATTTTATGTGACACAACCCAATATTTATTACATACTTTTGAACACGTAGAGAAATTCATGTATTTAGGTTCAATGATAACAAGAATAAATGAAATGTAGGAAGAAATAAAGCTATTCAGTTGCTAAGTTACTTAGTTCGCGGCTTATATCTAAAAGCTTAAAGGTTAGAATTTATAAAACTACTATTCTTCCAACGGTTCTTCACGGATGTGAAACGTGGCCGTTTACTTCGAAGGATGAGCGACGGATTAAGGTTTTCGAAAATAAGGTGCTGCGTAAAATATTTGGTCCGAAGAGAGATGAGGCCACTGGGGAATTTTTAGGGTTACACAGGATCTTTTGACCTGCCAGTATAATTGAGTCGATAGTATTGCGAGCATTGCTTTGTGATCACAACAGACTCTAAATTTCCGACCAATCAAATAGTATTACTTGTTCTTTATGGCATCCTTATTGGCTTTATACTCTAGAGATGAATAATGTCCATTTGTTTTCTCTTTTTCCGACAATTTTCTTGAAAAATAGGCTACTGGATATAGTCCTCCATCTTTCTGGGGTTATTTTAAAGTCGCTACAGCCGAGATTCTAACCCGAAGCCAGGAGAACAGTACACAAGTTCTCTATCCACTGGACCACTCTGCTTCTCACACTTTGCAGAAAGTTTTTTTTTTTTTCTTCTTGCATTTAAATGCCTTGTTACCGATGATATCCAAAAATCTAGTCGAACCTACCGTATCATAGTAAATCTTAATTAATCTATATTAATACAATATTTTAATACTATGTGTTTTTATTTTTGTTGTGGATATAATTAGTTGACCGTTGAGAATTACTGGAAGGAATTAGTCCGGGTGGGGGTCATTAAATGAAACAACTAAATAGTTTCAACTATTTTATTGTTTGCGAACGTTTCGACCCCCTTTGTGGGTCATCATCAGGGCGTCTGATAGGCGAGTGGAAACTATCTATTACTATTTAGTCTAGTGTTATAGCGGTGTGATGGTCTAGAAGAACCCAAAAGAGAGGTTGGTTGAGGGTTTAGTCGTTGTGGTGGTGATCGTGGAGTTGTTACCTTTTTTGAGCTAGAATTGTGGTGATGAGAAAAACTTGAGTCATCTGGAGGTGTAGAAGAGATGGCTTGTTCAGATGAGAATGCCTGCTGTTGTTGAGTTGTAGATTGTATGTCCTGCCTGCGATTTTGTATTCTGGCACTGCGGCGGAGAGTTGAGGTGGATGTATCTTTTTGTTGTTGTTCCCGTGTTTTTTTCATCATTGTGGATATAATTAGTTGACCTTTGAGAATTACTGGAAGGAATTAGTCCGGGTGGCGGTCATTAAATGAAACAACTAAATAGTTTCAACTATTTTATTGTTTGCCAACGTTTCGACCCCCATTGTGGGTCATCATCAGGGCGTCTGGTAGGCGAGGAGTGGAAACTGAGAGTTGTTTCATTTAATGACCGCCACCCGGACTAATTCCTTCCAGTTTTATTTTTGTTATTTACCACCAATAATTCGATAACTTGAACTGTATTTATTTTTAGATCTTTTGACATTACCAATCCTATTTTGAGGATTTGAAATAGATAATGAGTTTATGGCTCAGTAAAAAAGTTATAAATAAGGTTAAATCTTTTTTTTTTACTTTCTGTTTTAGTCATTGTTGGTTTTTACACAAGGTTGCACCGCGAATAACGCCTTTATTTGCAGTGCTGATAGCAGCTAATCCTCTGCATGAGGTTGCAACTTTTCCAATTCAAATAACCATTTTCTTCGGACGATGACAGGGCATTCTGATTAATCATGTAAGTTTTATTCAAGGTTAATTGAGCGAAAAATAGTTTCCTGAGAGAGATTCCGATAATCATAATCGTCTTAGCGAAGGCAAAGATTTGATTCCGACACTATTAGTTCTTGCCAACACAAATCATTCTAATGACCACTGTCTAAGCCCAAGCCAACGAGATACGTCTTAACATTATCCTCCCACATACGCCTCGACCTACCTCTTAGACGCCAGCACGTCAGTTCAGCGCAAAACATTTTAGGAATCTATTCACCCCTAAGCCTAGGGAGCAGCGTGGTCTAGTGGATAGAGCACTAGACTATTGCTTTCCATGTCCTGGGTTCGAATCCCGGCTGTGGCACAATACTATTTATTCTGTTAATACAGCCAGAGGACGACCCTAGGGTATGGAGATCATTCCTGGGGCATGGACCCAGCCTATACCCGAAATTGGGGGAAAAACCTGGCGGCTGAGTGTGATCAAGGCTTAATCGCCTCATTTCACTGCCGTTGGCCTAGAAACAATACGAATCCCTATATGTATGGGTTGTAGTGGTACATTTTTTTTTCTTATCCAAGCTTAACATTTCTGCATATCAACTTGAGCTTCCGCGATGCTATAACTTCATCATTGCTATTGGAAGATAACACTGCTTCAAGGTCAACGGAGTACTACCGAACATACCCAAAGGACATTCCGCACTTATTTCATATTTTTTTATTTTTGTTCCTGCCATACTGTATCCTTTAATAATACCCCACTCATACCTATTGAACAAATCAGATACCTAGGACTCCATCTTGACAAACATGGAATCTTCTTGAAGTTTAGCTGTAACCTGTTAACTATGGTATCGATGCGATATGATGATGTATATAGGGCTGTATCATCAGCTTAAAGAGACCTTATTACTTGCGGGTGGTTTGGAAAATCAGATATATATATATACATTAAATAAAGTTGGCGGGATCACTTGTAGCTGGGTGGCTAGCATAACAGTCTCCCATGCAAAGGTCACGGTGTTATGTCATTAACATTTAAGAATCAAAGACCTTACTATTTGTTTTGAACATTTTAATAACAACGAATAACCTCAATACACATTCTAATAATGTCTATAACATATGTTCCGATAATCGATACTGTCACATGTGCTTAGAGATATTACAGTCCTCCGCTAATCGGCTCCCTCACATACGAAACCAGTCCGGTGGCCTGCGCTGCCTCGTATATCTCCTCAATGGTGGGTGCTCGTCATGCCATTCTTTATTCCTCGTACGATCCAAAGCTGGCGTCTTCGGTGAATTTCCTTCTTCTCGGGTTAACGTTATAAGAGATCCGTCTCTCTTATAAAGATTAAAGACCTTAGGTGGCCTACCATAAAGATGCAGTGTTCTTTTTTCTGGTGAAGTCCCACTTATATCAGTTTTGCGTATTTGATCGACGTTTGGTTTCACAATAGGTACCACAGGAGTTGCCCTGAATGGGTTATTTTCTCAATAGTTCCTTCAGATTCTAATCTCTTTATTTCGTCACCAACAGGTTCAAGAAGAGCGTAAGGAACTGGTCTAGCCCTCTTAAAAATAGGTTTTACATCATCTTTTAATTTAAGTGTACATGTGGCATGAGAGATTTTCCCCACCTTATTAGCAAATATATCTGAATAAGAAGATAACAGTTTATTTAACTCTAACTCAGGTGGTTGACATGTTTTAACCGCCCGGATATCTGCTAAGTTGACTCGAAGTTTCCGGATCCAGTCCCTTCCCATGATAGAATCCACTAATTGAGAAATAACAACTAAGTTACCTGTGATTCTCTTGCCTTCACATTGAACCTTGACCTGACAGACGCCTAATGGTCTAATTATTTCGTTGGTGAATGTTCGAAGTCTTATGTTGGTAGGTTGGAGTTGTTTGCCAGGGAGTAGTCCTTCGAAAGTCTTCTTCGAAATGGTCGTAACGGCGGCACCGGTATCCAATTCTAGTTCCAGATGCTTACCTTCGATGATGACATTGATCATCATTTTACCATCGGGCCGTCCCTGATACTGATGAATTTCATATACATCTCGACTTTGATAAACTTCAAAATTCTCTTCTATCTCCGAGTCGTCCTCCGTCGATGATATGACGTCTATTTGGTTCTGTTTTCTTTTTCCTGGCCGTCCGGTGCTAAAGCATACTTCATAAGCTAGATCTTGCGGCTTCATAGGGAAATAAAGTCTGAAATATTTTTGGACTTGAGCTATTTATAAAAATTTGTAACTTACGAGTTTTGGAGGCTTCATCTGCACCATCAAATCCTTTTAAAGCCAAGAAGTTCTCGAGCCGCAAAACGTAGGCCTCGAAACGTTTCCTCGTGGTCTTCAAAAGGTTGAAAATTAAGCCCGTGAACTTGGTGTTTGGACTGTTCTGTAGCCTCAGTTTCTCGGACTTGAATCCGTTGAAGAACTGCCACCAACGACTCGATAAGTTTTTCGGACATCGCGAGTTCAGAAGTGTAAGTCAACCATCCTCGTCGCCAATGTTATGTCATTAATATTTAAGAATCAAATACATCGTTGCTTTGAACATTTTAATAACAATGAATGGCTAGCGTAACAGCCTCCCATGCCAAAGGTCACGGGTTCAAATCCGCAGGTGGTCCTAGGATTTTTTAATGGGAGTAAAAAATCCTTAGTTACGCCGTCCTTCGGAGGGGACGTTAAAAGGTGGTCCCGAGCCTGTGCGATGTCAGGTACTCGTTAAAGATCCCTATCCTAATAAAACCTGGATAGGCAAAATTTAGGACTCCCACTGTAGCATCGTCCGATTAGCCATAGTAGCATAAAGTGACGTTAAATAAATAAACAAATAACAATGAATAACCTCAATACTTATTCTAATAATGTTTATAACATATGTTCCGATAATCGATATTGTCACATATGTTTAGAGCTATAACACACTGGTTCAAGGTAGTCCTAGGATTTTTTAATGGGAGTAAAAAACCCTTGGTTCGTCCAATTAGCCACAGTAGCATAAAGTAATGTTAAATGAATAAACAAACAAACTAAGGATTTTTTACTCCCATTAAAAAATCCTAGGACCACCTGTGGGTTTGAACCCGTGACCTTTGGCATAGGAGGCTTTTATGCTAATCACCCAGCTACAAGTGATCCCGCCAATTTTATTTGTTTGTTTGTTTATTTATTTAACGTCACTTTATGCTACTAAGGCTAATCGGACGATGCTACAGTGGGAGTCCTAAATTTTTTCTATCCAGGTTTTATTAGGATAAGGATCTTTAACAAGTATCTGACATCGCACAGGCTCAGGACCACCTTTTAACATCCTCTCCGAAGGACGGCATAACTAAGGATTTTTACTCCCATTAAAAAATCCAAGGACCACCTGCGGGTTTGAACCCATGACCTTTGGCATAGGAGGCTGTTATGCTAACCACCCAGCTACAAGTGATCCCGGGAACTTTATTTAATGTATATATATCTGATTTTCCAAACCACCCACAAGTAATAAGGTCTCTTTACGCTGATGATACAGTCCTATAGACATCATCATATTGCATCGGTACCATAGGTAACAGGTTACAGATCAACTTCAAAAAAATCAATAAATATTGTAATATGTGGAAATTAAAAATAAATGCAAACAAGTCAGAAGCTATAATCTTTACTAAGCGCAGACCGAACATAAACCATCCCCTTTTACTATACTCAATCCACATTCCCTGGTCTAAATCAGTTAAATACTTAGGCATAACATTAGACAAATCGTTAAGATATTATAATATGCTTATTTTTTTTTTAAATATTCATTTAATAAAAAATTAATTTAAACATTATTTACTTCATTATAACTCATTTTACTCTGAGGGTATGGTTTGGGTTCTTGACAATCAGGCACACAATCTTTTATATAACTTTTTATTCATAATAATAATTTACAAAATAATACAAACAATATGCAAGCCAACCAGGCTAACTATAATTATTCTACATATTCAGACAGCAGCTCCTCACCCTATCAGCTCATAACTCCAACTGAACCCTTGTTACCTGTACTCTTACCTGGTAGGTACCTGTCATTGACCTTTTTTTTTTTAGCATCCAAAATGGATGCTATGTTAGTAAATATACATTTACATAGCCTGCCTAACACAATAATAAATATATAAATAAATAACTACGATAATTATAAAGAATGGGTATATTATAATATACTTAACATATCAATAGAAAATCCAAAAATACAAAAAAATGTATTTATTAAATGTTCCCATTGTTACGGTTAAAATTTGCAAAAATAATTAATTTTAATTTAAAAAAAAAAAAAAACGAATTCCCTAACCGTAACTATGCCCCAGATACTCAGTGGAGACGGGCGGGTTCCACCATAAATTTATTTCGAGCGCCACGCTATTTGAAAAAAAAAGAAATAAGGTAAATAGCGAAACCCTTTTAAATTAATAATATTTTTAATGAAAATAAATAAAAAAAAAAGTTAAAATTAAATTTACAAAAAAAAAGTTATTAATAACAGATGGTTGGTTACGAACTCGTTACCTCACAGTCTGTATACGTCCATCTATCCCATGAGCTATGAACTCATATGACGTCACCATACCTTTACACAGTATTACACTCGACGAGGGTTGTACAGTATTAACTTTATAAGGTTAATATTAATTAATAAGTAAATATTCAAGACCCAATTTTTTAATAAAAAAAGAATACATTGTTAAATTGGTTATACGAAAACTACAAAATATAATTTTATTTCTAATAAAAAAAAAAGGAAAAGAAAGAAATAAATTATTCAATAACAAAACATATTTACAACTTATATTAATTTTTTTTTTCTCTATTGTCTGAAACTACTACTTTTGTTTATCAAGTCACCAAACACAAACCAAAAGTTATTTACAAAATAATATTCACCTAGGTTCGGGATGAGGGTTAGGATTGGGGTTAGGAGGAAAGCAGTTTTTAAGTTTCCAATTTCTCCTCGAGAACTAAACCTTGGCTTCCTTCCTTGTTCATCCGTCTGTACTTGTCCTTGTTCACACTAATTAAATCAGTCTAATGTAAACCACTCGGTAATAGCTATTATCCACCACGTCTCTTTGTTTTCACACCTTCTCTGGGAGCTCACAGCCTTCTTCATCTCGCTCCTTGACTCCCCTTATCCCTCACCGGAGTATATAATAATTATTTGCTTCAGTAATACTTAATCTAAGCTTAAAAATAACACAAAAATTTTAATTACCTATTTACATTTAACATACATTTATTTATTGGTTTAATATTTTTTTCTTCCAAATAACCCTCATCGAGGTATCAAAAGTAACCTTTCATTGCTATTTAACTCAACTGATAATTTTTTTTTTTTTTTTTTTTTTTTTCCACGTAACAATCTCCCCCTTTTCTGGAGAAAAAAAAAAGAAAAAATTATCTGCCGCTAATTATCTCCTCGGCTCGTTTTTATATCTTTAACATGCCATTTACCAACATCGCGACCATCCATATCCTGCAACTGGTAAATCTGAGAGCCAAGCTTTGCTATGACTTTACATTTTGTATACGCTGGAGCTAACTTTCTACTGAAATTTTCCGCCGCGTTGGATAGAGCATAATTTTTTTTCCAAACAACGTCTCCGACTTTGTGCTCTTGCGACCGTCTCCTGAGGTTGTATGAGACGCAACTCCGTTCATAAGCCCTATTTAATCTATCTTGAACCTCGTCAAGAAGTAGTGGCAGATGCTTGAATCTAGCCATATAGTGTTTTCTATCTTCTAGCTTGGGCACGATTTCTTCATCTCCGATCGGTGGATGATCATGTCCTGATGTCGGAAGCTCACGTCCAAAGTTTAGGTAGGCCGGCGAGTATCCTGTCACTTCATGTACCGCTGTTTGCATGGCAAACGCTAACTTCGGCAAATGTTTATCCCAATGTTTGTGATTTTCCTTTACGTATGAAGCCAGAAGTGTTTTTATCACTCTATTTGGTCTTTCCATCGGGTTAGCCTGTGGATGATAAGCTGGTGTGAACCATAATTTGACCCTATACTCTTCCGCTTTCTTCCTAAAGGCATCACTCTTGAATTGAGGACCGTTGTCACAAATTATAACTTGCGGAACACCAAATTTAAGAAAAACCTCATTTTCCATTATCCTGGCAACCACTTCAGCAGTTGAATTTGGAATCGCCACAATAACACTATATTTTGTGAAGCAATCAGTGAATGCTACAATAAATCTCTTCCGGTTGGATGACATTGGAAATGGTCCCATCAAATCTGTTGACACAATTTGCCATGGGTGAGTGACAACTCGCTGTTTCCCCATTAGACCTGCTGGTTTTACTTGTTCTGGCTTATTCGCTAAACACACTTCACATCTTCGCACATATTTCGCTACGTCCGATGCCATGCCAGGCCAGTAGTAGTACTCTCTTAAACGTTGCAATGTTTTAAAGCAACCAAAATGCCCAGAGATCTCGCGATCATGGCATTCCCATAAGGCTCTTTTCCGGTGATCTTTCGGCACTACTAGCTTCCATCTGTTATCATCTCCCACTAGCTTTCTTCCATCTACAATAGATTTCCACAACTTATTTTCATCAACCCTCCAATTCGGGTACTTTGCCGGGTCTTCTTTCACTCGGTTTAACATCTTCTTGTACCAGTTATCGGTTATTTCTTCTCCAATATCAATTCTGGCTATTGGGAACTCATATGATCGGGACAAAGCGTCAGCTGCTGCGTTTTGTTTCCCAGGTCGGTGAATAATGGTAAAGTGATGTTGCTGCAACTTCAGGGCCCATCTAGCTAAACGACCTTGAGGATCTTTAAGATTATTAAGCCATTTCAGCGCTATGTGGTCCGTGATGACGGTAAAATCCATACCCTCTAAGTATGGTCGAAATTTATCTACGGCCCAGAGTACCGCCAAGCATTCTTGCTCAGTAACACTATATTTCCTCTCCGCTGACGTCAAGCTGCGGCTAGCATATGCGATCACACGGTCTCCTTCAGGGTACTGTTGGAACAGGATTGCCCCAAGTCCTGTGTTAGAGGCATCAGTCTGCAAAAAGAATGGTTTGCTAAAGTCAGGGCAAGCCAGAACAGGTGCGGTAACCAGTTTCTCTTTTAGTAAGTTAAAAGCTGCTTCTTGTTCTTCTCCCCATTTCCATCGCTTGTTCTTCTTTAACAACTCAGAGAGGGGCGCAGTTAAAGTTGAAAAGTCCGGAACGAAGCGGCGGTACCATGATGTAAGTCCTACAAATTGCCTAACTTGCTTCACGTTTTTAGGTGCTGGGTAATTTAATATTGCCTCTATCTTCCCCGGATCTACCTGTAGGCCATTCTCATTTACTACATACCCTAAAAATTTAAGCTCTTCTCGACACAATTGACTTTTTTCCCAGTTTAAAGACAAGTTTGCGGAATTTAGACGTTCGAAGACTGTTTCCAGCGTTTTTATATGTGAGTCGAAATCAGGTGAAACGACGATGATGTCATCTAAGTAAACGAAGATATTTGGTTCCAAGTCTGCCTTCAACACACTATCGATGAGCCTTTGCCAGGTTGCTGGCGCGTTATGCAGTCCGAAAGGCATCCTACAAAACTGAAAAAGTCCGCGGTTGGGTACAGTGAATGCAGTCTTTTCCTTGCTTTCCTTAGCCATTGGTATCTGCCAGTAGGCGCTTTTGATATCAATAGAAGACAGTATCTTAGCATCGCGTAACCTGTCAAGGATGTTGGTTATGTATGGTAGCGGGTATGCATCCCTCTTTGTAATCGAATTCAACTGCCGGTAATCTACACAGAAGCGGTAGGATCCATCTGGCTTCTTAACCAAAACAACAGGTGACGACCATGCACTCTGCGATGGTTCCACAATTCCTTCCTCCAACATCTCATCGAGCTCCTTATTCAGGACATCTTGGATTTTAGGAGAAACAGGATAGTAGCGCTGTTTAATCGGTTTGCTATCGGCCGTGTTTATTTCGTGCTCAACCCTGCTAGTGCATCCTAACTTTGATGGTCGAATAGATCTCCATTTTTCTATCAGGCGATCAACAATTTCCTTCTGTTTGAAGTTAAGGTTGGGTCTAGTTAAAAGAGCGTGATCATCCTGCGATATAGTCGAGCATCCTTCCTCAGCAAAAGTCCATGTATTTTCAGATACATCGGGAATCAGTCGCAATTTCTCCCAGAAGTCTATCCCCAGGATAATCCCATCTACCAGGCGTGACACCACTAAAAATTCGATCACTCTTGATCTGCCCTGCAATTCAACAGGCATATTTGCACTCCCAACCACGTTGAGTGCTGTCCCACCGGCTGCATTTATTTTAACATCCGGTTTTCTCTGTAATTTTACACCAAGTCGTGAGAACCTCTCCCAACATTTTTCACTCATTAGAGATCTAGAAGCTCCGGAATCCAACAAACCAATTTCCGTTTTTCCCAAGATGTTTACCTTTAGGTATGGTCTTTGGTCTAAACTATTTTTAGGATGCCGAAGAATTTCCCCCTTCTTACCGTCGAAAACTTCCCTTACTACTGATAAACATTCCTCCCATTCAGCTTTCGTTGTGGATTTGGGGTTTTGTTCAAGCTCACATCCACTTAAGCCTGACCCCCTTGATCGTTTCCCTTCCTTTTTTTCTTACAACGCCAGCAATCGTTTCTTTCTACTCCCTTCCAACCACAACCTTCACAAAATGTTGTTTTCTTAAACCGGCATGTTTTAAAGGAATGATTATTTCCTCCACAATTCCAACATCGAAAAGAACTATTCTCTTTTTTCATCTCTTTCAAATCATCTTGGGACGCTTCCACGGTACTGACTTGATTAGCCGGTTTTCTTGGCGGGTGATAACCCAAATCGGGTTCAAGTAATCCTTTACTTGTTGTTGGAGGCGGTCGATACTCATTGACCCGCCATCTTACCTCTTCTAATCGTCTCCCCAGAGTGATCAATTCTTTTACTGTCCTTACTTGATACAACGCAAGACGATCCAAGTAGTAGGGATCGATGTTTCTCATGATCAATCTCAACATCTCGTCTTCTGTAGGAACATTTGAGAGCCTGTTAAAATAATTTTTCATGACGGCCACATAGGTACCAATTGATTCTGTAGGCCCTTGAGTTCTTCTCTTGATTTCCTCCCAAAGTCTATCTTCGTAATCTAACGGGACGTATTCAGCTTTCAATTCGGAGACAAGTTCGGACCAAGAAGAAACTTCACGTCTGATCGATCTAAACCAAATTAGTGCTGGACCTCTAAACAAATCATACGCCGCCATAAAGAGGTCTTCTTCTGTAGTACTCCTCGCCAGACGTAAATCTTCTACGGTTTCCAGAAACGCATGTATGCTTAGACCGTCGCCATCCCCCGTAAAATGAACACCCCAATCTCTTATGGGAATTTGGGTTCTCTTTATCACGTAGGTCGCTCCAGCTGCGCCTAAGTCTGGTTCAACCATTGTCGCTTGGCTTTGGATATTTTCATGCGATTTCCCCATGCTCTCTACTCCCTCACTGCGTTGAGAGTGTACGGGATCCTCTTTTCCAGTCGATGATTGGCCTGCGTTATCTTCAAAGAGTTCCCACAACTCGAGACACTTTGCAACAGCCTCGCTTTTCTTTTCACTTTCAGAAGAATCTTTAGTAGAAATTCGGTTTAAACGATTTATTAGATGTTGTAATCCCGTATCTACTCTATCTATTTCCCCCGGGGTACTGGATGCCGTGATACCCAATATTTTTGTCTCGATTGCTGCAAGTTTTTCCTCACACACACTCAATTCTGGTCCAGCCGGGATATCTACAACAGGAGCTACATATTTCCCTGCACTCTCTAATTTTAAAAAGGTTCGAAATTTTTTTCTCATTTCGTCTACCGTCAATAAACCAACTACCCCACGAATCTTCAATTCATACTCTAATTCTTCTTTAATCAGTCTATCGACATTCATTTTGTTATAATTTAAAGAAATATATATTTTATTAAATAAAATAATTATCTACAAATTTTATTATTTAAAAATAAAATTAAACTTTTCTATGAATTTATTATTCTATTTATGCTTTTACTAGTCCCTGTTCGGGCGCCATTTTGTTACGGTTAAAATTTGCAAAAATAATTAATTTTAATTTAAAAAAAAAAAAAACGAATTCCCTAACCGTAACTATGCCCCAGATACTCAGTGGAGACGGGCGGGTTCCACCATAAATTTATTTCGAGCGCCACGCTATTTGAAAAAAAAAAGAAATAAGGTAAATAGCGAAACCCTTTTAAATTAATAATATTTTTAATGAAAATAAATAAAAAAAAAAGTTAAAATTAAATTTACAAAAAAAAAGTTATTAATAACAGATGGTTGGTTACGAACTCGTTACCTCACAGTCTGTATACGTCCATCTATCCCATGAGCTATGAACTCATATGACGTCACCATACCTTTACACAGTATTACACTCGACGAGGGTTGTACAGTATTAACTTTATAAGGTTAATATTAATTAATAAGTAAATATTCAAGACCCAATTTTTTAATAAAAAAAGAATACATTGTTAAATTGGTTATACGAAAACTACAAAATATAATTTTATTTCTAATAAAAAAAAAAGGAAAAGAAAGAAATAAATTATTCAATAACAAAACATATTTACAACTTATATTAATTTTTTTTTTCTCTATTGTCTGAAACTACTACTTTTGTTTATCAAGTCACCAAACACAAACCAAAAGTTATTTACAAAATAATATTCACCTAGGTTCGGGATGAGGGTTAGGATTGGGGTTAGGAGGAAAGCAGTTTTTAAGTTTCCAATTTCTCCTCGAGAACTAAACCTTGGCTTCCTTCCTTGTTCATCCGTCTGTACTTGTCCTTGTTCACACTAATTAACTCAGTCTAATGTAAACCACTCGGTAATAGCTATTATCCACCACGTCTCTTTGTTTTCACACCTTCTCTGGGAGCTCACAGCCTTCTTCATCTCGCTCCTTGACTCCCCTTATCCCTCACCGGAGTATATAATAATTATTTGCTTCAGTAATACTTAATCTAAGCTTAAAAATAACACAAAAATTTTAATTACCTATTTACATTTAACATACATTTATTTATTGGTTTAATATTTTTTTCTTCCAAATAACCCTCATCGAGGTATCAAAAGTAACCTTTCATTGCTATTTAACTCAACTGATAATTTTTTTTTTTTTTTTTTTTTTTCCACGTAACACCATATTTAAATAAAAATCTAGTTTGAGCTCTCAGAAAAACTATTACTATATAAAACAGTCATACGTGCCCAGATCTGTTATGCATCGCCCGCCTGGAGCTCGACTTACAATAACAATTATAAAAAGATAGAAACAATACAAAATGCATGTATGCGAATCATCAATAACTACCCACGATATATACTAAAATTTCAAAATGCTCTCTGAACTAAATCTTCTAACATTAAAACAGTATATCTACACAGCAACCAAAAACTATTTTGATAAAACCACAACTTCTGAAAACCCATTAAAACATGGAATTGGTAATTACAACACAACATCAATAAAGCGCTACACGCATAAAAAAACAAAACATGTACTTTTTTAAATTAATATTATGAATATATTATTCGGAACAGTCTCTTCTACTTTATTTATATATTTATTTATCATAACATACATAAACTATGATTATTAAAACATTACGTTTCGAGGTTCTTCTTATGCCTCATCTTCAGATCTTTAAATATCATCTAAAATACAATTGAATAAATATTATAAGCAACTATACAAACAATAACAACACATTATCAATAATTTAGAATCTATTTATCACTTGAAATATTTACAATCTGTTTATAAAAAATTTTTATTAAAATTCTACTTACATTTATTTCCATGTTATATCCTAATATAGGTCATTTAATATTGTAATATTATTCATATTAAGCTCCTATATATGAATAATTCTGTCATTCTGCTAATATAATTTATCATTTCATTGACACATATTAATTCTTTCAACATTTTGCTGCTAAACACTTGCAACTATCATGTAGACTAAATTAGCATTTATCTAATTCCTTTCTTGTATTATTCAATGTTTTCAAGTTATACTAAAATTTCAAAAATACTCTTTGAACTAAATCTTCCAACATTAAAACCGTATATCTACACAGTAACCAAAAACTATTTTGATAAAACCACAACTTCTGAAAACCCATTAAAACATGAAATTGGTAATTACAACAAAACATCACTAAAGCGCTACACGCATAAAAGAACAATACATGTGCTTTTAAATTAATATTGTAATTTATATTGTGTAGGTTTTTTTTGTTGTTTTTTTTGTGTTACTTTTAAAATTGTATAATCATCAGTAAATTCAAAGGATGATTGAAAGTCTACCAGTTTCTGTTCTCAATCCTTCTTCTCATTTTGTTCCTGCTCCTTTGCTTTCAATATATCCTTTTCTCCCTTTAAATTATTGTTTTCTGAACTAAATCAAATTTCAAATCTTCATAAATGCCTTACTCGCGGTTTAAATCTTTCTTCTTAAATCCTGCTCTAATTAAATTTTTCCAAAATTTATCAATCATTGTCTTAACCACATTTCCCTATCTAAATCCTTCAACTCCAAATTATCATCTGCTTCCTTAAAATTTTAAAATCTTTATTAAATTTAAAAATCAAAGAAACTATCCTTAGAATTAACTATATTAATTCCTTTAGCAGTAAAATAATCTTGCACCTAACTACAGCCCAGAAGATGGCCGAAACTTGACTCAATAAATATCAACAGCAAATTATTTTAAATTATTAACTTTTCAGAGATTTAAGATTAAATTCCATATTATTTTATGAACATTAAGAAAAATTGTAATTTCATTTTTATTCTAAACTATATTTTTACAATTTAGTGTTTTTTATCTTATTTTCTTTTCTTATTATATTATTATTTTTTGTTTTCATGTATGTTATTTTTTATTTTTATTTTTTTTTGTTTATTCGTTTAACATCACTTTTATGCTACTATGGCTAATCGGATGATGCTACAGTGGGAGTCCTAAATTTTGCCTATCCAGGTTTTATTAGGATAGGGATCTTTATCTTCTTTTAAATATAGAAGAGTTATGAACAATATTGTTGTTTTATCAATCATATTTTATGCATTGAAAGTCTTTATCTATTCATATAGTTCTATAAAAACCGATATTATGTCTAAAAGAGGAACTTTCCATTATCTAACATGGCTTTAGTTGATTTGGTTGGTTTATTTATTTAACGTCACTTCATGCTACTGTTGCTAATCAGACTATGCTACAGTGGGAGTCCTAAATTTTGCCTATCCAGGTTTTATTAGGATAGGGATCTTTATCAAGTACCTGACATTGCACAGACTCGGGGCTACCTTTTAACGTCCCCTCCGAAGGACGGTATAACTAAGGATTTTTTACTCCCATTCAAATATCCTAGGCCCACCCGCAGGTTTGAACCCACGACCTTTGGCATAGAAAGCTGTTATGCTATGGGTGAACCCATTTTTTTTTATTATTTTTTTTTATAAGAATTTATCTTTTGAGTTATTTAATTTGTTAATTTTTATTAGTTTAGTTCTATTGTTTACTCTGAGACTCTAAAGTCCAGTTTTTATTTCCTTATATAATTTTCTGAAGGGACTTGTTGCAGAATAAATAAAGAATTATTATTATTAAATTGAGTTTACTTAAGTGAAGTGTTTCGATGACTGTATCCCCTTACCAACTTCTCCTTGATTCGTATACATACATTCAACCATTCTTCCTTCATTAAAAAAATATATATTCACTATGATGCATTTCCTCATGCTTGAGGACTACAAAATTTTAATAAAAATAAATCAAACAGACTTTATTCGAACAATAATAGATAAAATAGCAAAAAATATCATAATTACTGAAAGTCAACTGACACAAGTTGATATGTTTATTATAATATCTAAATAAGGAGCATGCTTAATAAAAAAATGATTAATAAATAAAAAATAAAATGAATACATTAAAATTAAATACAGAAGCACTGCCCTCACTATTAATGCAGATGACACGGGAGTGTTATACATCCATAATGACCCGTCTGCTGCATGCCAATCCCTTCAGTCGAACATCACATCCATTAAAGAATGGTGTCATAATCAGAGGATTTAATCTCATCAAGTCACCTTTACTCTTTGTTGCTAACTGATGACTTCCTGCCACACAGTATCCTTTATTAACATCCTACTTACTCCTGTAGAACAAATCCAATACCTAGGGCTCCATCTTGATAGACATATGGAATTCTCACACAACACTAAAACAACAAGAAAATGCTAGCAGATACTGATTACTTCAACACTTATTTGACACATGTTCAAAACGTCCAGTCCATTACAAAAAGCTCATCTACCACATGAAATCCTTTCAATCCAAAATTCTGAATCCCCCTCATTTTTTTCCAAATCAAATCATCCATAATGGGATCACTTGTAGCTGGGTGGCTAGCATAACAGTCTCCTATGCCAAAGGTCACGGGTTCATCCCCGCAGATGGTCCTAGGATCTGTTAATGAGAGTAAAAAATCCTTAGTTATGCCGTCCTTCGGAGGGGACGTTAAAAGGTTGTCCCGGGCCTGTGTGATGTCAGGTACTCGTTTAAGATCCCTATCCTAATAAAACCTGGATAAGGAAAATTTAGGACTCCCACTGTAGCATCGTCCGATTAGCCATAGTAGCATAAATTGACGTTAAATAAATAAACAAACAAATCATCCATAATGATCTTAATATTCTATTTGTCGCAGACTTAGCCCAAAATAGATATATCACTTTTCATTCTAAACTCCCTACCCATACTAACCCACCCATCTGTAACATGTTTACCATGCATTCTTTATAATAACCCTCTGGTTGGATTGAAAAGGAGATGGCTTCAGGATCTACTAAGTTGAAATAGTTATTGAAGTGCTGTCAATGGGTAGTTCTTTTGTAGGCTGTTTTCATGACATGTATTCTCACTACACATTTATTTGTAGAATTAGTTTAATACAGTCGGATAATTTTAAATAAATATTTTTTTTTTTAAATATAGAAGAGTTATGAACAATATTGTTGTTTTATCAATCATATTTTATGTATTGAATGTCTTTATCTATTCATATAGTTCTATAAAAACAGATATTATGTCTAAAAGAGGAACTTTCCATTGTCTGGCATGGCTTTAGTTGATTTGGTTGATTTATTTATTTAACGTCACTTTATGCTACTGTGGCTAATCGGACGATGCTACAGTGGGAGTTCTAAATTTTGCCTATCCAGGTTTTATTAGGATAGGGATCTTTAACGAGTACCTGACATCGCACAGGCTCGGGACCACCTTTTAGCGTCCCCTCCAAAGGAGGGCATAACTAAGGACTTTTTACTCCCATTAAACAATTCTAGGACCATTGATGAAAATTCTTGAACCCATGAGCTTTAGCATAGGAAGCTGTTATGCTAGCCACCCAGCTACAAGCGATCCCTACATGGCTTTAGTTAATTATATTTAATAGCAATGAATTTGGATTTGAAATCTTAGCAGATCAAAATAAGGAGCTTTCTCTAGGTTGCCAAATTCTTTACAGTTTCCCTCAGATTATAGTGCTTGGATCCCTGACATTTTTTTTTTTTTTTTTTTTTTTTTTTTTTTTTTTTTTTTTTTTTTTTGTCAGTGTCAAAGAACTTCAAGAAGAACAATATTTATTCGTATATGATCTGTATATTATCATACTCCTGCCTGATTGATTACAAATACAATTGAAACATTGAAATTTTCGGAAAATTTTATTTAAATTTTATCCTCTACAGAACTGAATATCTCCTCATGAAAAAATAATGAATAACGGTTACACAAATTACCACTAAATTGTTGAGAAATGCCAGTATTCTATATCATTAATGAAACATGATAGTTATTTATCAACAAAATGTCTTACAGAAGCACTCTAATGACAGTGCTATATTAAATGTCTATTAACCATCTTTTTCACCAACTCCATCATTGAATCAGAAATTTTTAGGGTTTCCATCTCAGATTTGATTGGAAAAAATGTTTAGAAACTTGTAAGTTGAGTGTGTATAGAAGGATTTCTAATGCAAGGATGGGCCATATCAACTACAAATGGAAACACAAATTCATTATGAAAAATTATATTTGTGGCATAATATGGAACATTGGCGATGGTACAAAAGATTTTCGATTTTATGCATTAGGTATGGGAAGTAATTCTACGTTGTAGTGGTGAAGCCTCAGGATTTAATTCTTATATTTTTTATTGACCTGATCATAATCATCTTTATGGACCTTTTATAATTAATCGGTATTAAGCTATTTAGTCTAATTAATATTAAAACATTTCGAGATAACCTGTTCCTTGCAGTTTCTGTATATTTAATAGGGAAAAAAAAAATGTTTTGGCAAGACAACCAGACCAGTTGTAGATTAAATATAGAGTCATGAAGAAAAAAAATACCTAGAATGGGGTCACCAGTGGTGCAGTGGCTAGCATACAGTCTGTAAGCCCAAGGTCGCAGGTTCTAACCCAGCAGATGGTCCTATGATTTTTTAAAGGAAGTAAAAAAATCTTTGGTTATGTCGTCCTTTGGAGTGGGCATACAATAGTAATATGCGCTGAACTGGGGAGACACACTAGAGGCAGATGGGAGGATTGTCTTAAGTCTTATATCTAGGCTTGGGCTTTGAGGCCAGTCATTGGACGAATCTGTGTAAGCATTAGTTTCGTAGGCATGTAGTTATGCCATGTATTTTGGACCTTTTTACGATTTTCTCAAAACGGCTCTAACGATTTTGATTAAACCCCATATATCGATGTAAAATTTATTGGGCTTTAATATTAAGTAGGTTTCATTCCGATTGAAATAGCCTGACAGGGCTAAAATGCCGATGATTTAAATTGTCTTTCTCTAAATTACCTTTTAATTTGCAGAATCTATAAAAATAACTTTATCATCTATTTAGTACTGAAAAAAACTGATAAATATATAATTTGAACGAATACGATATCAAACTGAAAGAGAAAATACCAAAAATATTTTGTTATGCAATTTTGATGTTTATGAACATAGAAACAGTAATATAGACGTATAATATACCTTTGGAAAGGTAAAGATTTTAGAAAAATTATTATCTTATACACAAATTTTTGAAAGTTAATAAAGAGTGATAAAACTGACTGGTTGTCATAGATAACGATATAACAGATTATTTAATAAAACACATGTTCCTATTGAAATTAATTATTTAACATATCTCTAAGTGTATATAAAAATTCTACAAAAATATTTAAATTGATTTAAACAACGGCGGTAAGTGAAAGTCGCATTTGCGCTCACCAGATCTTTTAAGGGTCATTATCAAGCATAAAGCTTAAATATTTGAATGCCTTTTTTTTTAATTATTCTGCTTTGAAAGAGATTAATTTTGACACCAAACTTATTGTTGGTTTATTTATTTAACGTCACTTTATGCTACTATGGCTAATCGGACGATGCTACAGTGGGAGTTCTAAATTTTGCCTATCCAGGTTTTATTAGATTAGGGATCTTTAACGAGTACCTGACATCGCTCAGGCTCGGGACCACCTTTTAACGTCCCCTCCGAAGGACGGCGTAACTAAGGATTTTTTACTCCCATTAAAAAATCCTAGGACCACCTGCGGGTTTGAACCCGTGACCTTTGGCACAGGAGGCTGTTACGCTAACCACCCAGCTACAAGTGATCCCGACACCAACTTATTTTTCTACCTTCACTAGAACCTGAGGTATTAAATAAGATGTGTTTTTCACACTTTTTTTTTTTTTTTTTTTTTTTTTTTTTTTTTTTTTTTTTTTTTTTTTTTTTTACGCGACTCCTAGGGAGTTGGCCCCTAATATGTTGCTGAGTCTAATGGTTTTAAGTCAGTTGTATAAAAAAAAATCATCAAAATCGGTGAGAAACATTTGGGATTCACTGCTTGTAAACTGGAGGTTATAGGTTAACATATGATTTGAAGTGAACTTTGGAGCTGTCTTACAATGCTAATATGTGAGTATTAGGTTAGTATCAGTATTAAACTTAGCTAAATGTTGTTTATCAAGACACCTATCATGTTTCACTTTGCTGTTGTCTATTTCGTAATTTGCAGGTGTTTGTAAATGCATTACTATGAAGGAAATGGATAAATATGTGAGGATTAAGTCGCAATCAGCTTCTGGAAGGGAAGAAACCTGGAAAGAAGTTAGAACATCTGCAAAACGCAACCAATGAACGTAAATATTAATTGCATATAGTTTTATTTTTATATTTTAAGGTTATCATCATGCTAATGATTGGTAGGTGGGTTAAATGTAAATATATCTTGCTATGTTTTATGTCTTTCTGGTATATTTTCCCTCTTACGTTTGATTTCCCGACGACTTGCAAATCGTGTAGCGCCTTTTCTCCTAGAAATGAGACATTGGTCGAACCGAGTACTTTCTTCTCCGCATTTCGAAAGATTTTCTTGTAGGGATTGGTTTTCATTGTCGTTATCAGAGGGGTTATTGTTCTTCGTTGGAACGTACAACCATCTCTTCGGAGAAGAAATATTAGCACAGAAGAGAAGGTTATACAGGGAGGTCATTGGAACCTCTCAACTTTATCATAGCAGATCGATTTGGCTACTGTATTTTGCGAGGAAAGAAGTTAGAATATCTGAAAAACGCTACCAATGAACGTAAACATCAATTGCATATATTTTTCTTTTTTAATCTTTAGAGGTTATCATTATGAATGATGCTTGCTTGATTTCCCGACGACTTCCACATCGTGTAGCACCTTTTCTTCTAGAAAAGAGACATTGGTCGGACCGAGTACTTTCTCCACATTCCGAAAGATTTTCTTGTAGGGATTGGTTTCATTGTCCATCAGGAGATGGTACGTCCTCAATTCTTCATACTTGGCACAGAAGAGAAGGTTATACTGGGAGGTCTTCGGAACCTCCCAACTGTTTCAAACCAGATCGATTTGACTACTTTGTTCAGCGAGGTTTGTTCGGAATTCCTGCAACCTTTTTGGTTTGTTAGGAATAAATTAAAGAAGAAAGATTGAAAAGTATTCTTTTTACTTTAGTAATCCTACGTCGATAGATTCATAGAGTTGCCATGGTTTCACCCGTGTACATGACAGCCGATTCACCTCACGAATGTGCATTAACATGAAAGGTTCATTCCAACGCGAGAATTTAGACTAGCGCTTAAAGCGCAGTGCGCATGTGGTTTCTGGATTTAGAGCAAAAACTTTTAAGTCGTAGGTAGAAATGATCGGAAGTCAATCGTTTTAGAATATTTTAATTTTGTCGACGCTTCGGTTCAAACTTGTGAGCCATCATCAGGGCTACAAACATCAGAATAACACAAAAGAGATACATATCAGTACAGTATTGATAGAGGTACCGGGAGCGGGGCAGCTGAGCGGGTTAGCGCGCGTTGCTTTTAACGCGCGTTGCCTGGCAACACTGAGGACCAAATAATTTGAAAACCAAACAATTACGAGTTTAAGACTCGGTGTTGTGGGAGTTCTTTGTTTCAGAATTTATTCCCGAGAAACCCCGTATAGCCTTAAAGGCGAGGTAGGGAAGAACAAACAAAAAAAATAAATAAATAGAGATACAGATACAGATATTGTACAACAATATATATATATATATATATATATATATATATATATATATATATATATATATATATATATATATATATTCTTTTGTGTTTTTCTGATGTTTGCATTTCTGATGATGGCTCATATGTTTGATCCGAAACGTCGGCAAAATTAAAATATACTAAAACGACGGACTACATCCTCAATATAGTTCAACAAAAACTTTAGATGAGGAAGATGGTTGTAGGTTCAGTCATAAAATAGAAACACACATTTAAAACAAGTGCTATTTTAATTATGTGCCGACGTTTCGGGCTACATTGTGGGCCTTCATCAGGGCTAAAAGAAACAAGATAACAACCAATGTAATTATAGGCTTAATAATGCATTGGTTTAATAATTACATTGATATTACATGATATTGATGTGATGATATTATTATATTATGATATTATGATGATATTACATGATATGATATTACATTATATAGAATATTACATTGATTGATTAATACTTAAAATAATTACTATAATTACATTGGTTGTTATCTTGTTTCTTTTAGCCCTGATGAAGGCCCACAATGTAGGCCGAAACGTCGGCACATTATTAAAATAGCACTTGTTTTAAATGTGTGTTTCTATTTTATGACCGCACCCCCAACCATCTACCTCATCTAATTTCTCAACGGTCAACAAAAACTCCATCATTAACAAAAACTTTAATCCCTTAGAGAACAGGCAAGACATGCGAGCTACACATTTTCCTTACTAACAGGTCCAATTAGAAAACAAAAATTCAATATCCGCCTAAAAATTATTTAAACATAATATAAGGTTGTTTTTTTTTTAACATTTCTAGTAAGGCACTAGATCTTATGATGCACATTTGTTTGTCGTGCAAAACCATATATCAAGAAATCTGTTTCAACACAATTTTCGATTTAAAGTAGAAAAACGCAAATGTTTGAGTACAACACAAAGATCTAAGAACGGAATTGGGAATGATTCCAATACGTCCTCCAATATTAGTAGGTATGTTCCCACACTTATTTTTTAAAAGGTTACTGAAGAACATGCGCAGTACTTTTTCGTTCTGGTCGAGACCAGTTGGAAAAGAACAAGTGTACTGCACATGCTCTGTCCTATCTCTAAGCGATCAGGGAACACAGCTATCATTACCGTTGGCTCACTATTACAATGATCGGTTTAATATATTCTTTTAATTTCTAGTGGCAGTAAGATCTATACATAATCGAATACATTTGCACTGAATAATACTATCTTCATTGGTAAAATTTTAATGAAGGGGGGGGGAGATGATAAATGTCGATAAAGAATTGAAAACTTTATTGAATGATTTACTTCTTTGGAATCTTCATTAAAAACAGTTTGCTGAAATTAATTGCGTTCATTAAATAATGGAAGTTGATGTAACACGAAATAATGGGACTAAATAAATAAAAACCTTGATAAAGTGGTTTGTTATCGACGTCCATCCACGTGAGGCGCTCATGTGATATACATTAAGCAGTTTACAAAATGAACACTTAACCTTTCGGCTTTGTTTCTCATAATAAAATTTGGTTCTTAGGTTTTTTTGTTTATTTTATGAAGCTTTCTACAAGAAAATATGTCAAACCAGAAATCTACCAAGACTGAGAGAAACGGAGTTGCTAAACCAGTTAATGTACCCTCGATTTGGGCTAGAGCTGTAACAGCAAATTCAAAGTGGGATGATAAGGTGAGTTTTTAAACTTAATTTTCATATGAAATTTAGGGTTATTTTGATTATAGTTTACAATAAACTCTTTTATTTGTTTTTTGTTTCATTAGGAGGAGTTTTTAGATGTAATATATTGGGGAAGGCAGTTGTTAGGAGTTATTGTTGGTGTTATTTGGGGCCTGATTCCTTTAAAAGGTTTCATTGCCCTGTTGTTGTAAGTACTATTCATTTTAAACCTTTATTAAGAAAACTATCTTCATTTGTTGCAATGTAGTGCTTAAAGCTGCTATGAGTTGTTTATTTGCCTATGTATTTAAACTCTTATATATAATGATTAACTGACCACCGAATTCAAAGCAACTTCAAAAATGTTCTTTTATTTTTATTAAAGCTTTCGATTACAACGTAATTTAATATTGCGCCTTTCTTTTTTGATTTGGTTCATATGTTAAGTATCATGGAACCAAAGGAAAAAGTTTGTTTAAAACTTTAAATAAACAAGTTTATTTAAAAATATTTAACGCTTTCCAAAATTTATAATAGTTTAGCTTACATGTTTTCGTGGAACAAAGTCTTCTTTTCTGTAAATAATTTCATATGTATTTGCCACATCATCACCGACATTTTGAATGCATTGCTAAAGTCAAGATGATGTGTTTAATTCACTTTTTACATTAATCGTTCCAAACTTTTCTCATCTCATGATTAGAAACTAAATTTTTCAGGACATATGAGATATACAATTTAGAATGGTTTCTATTATGGCTTTATTATATCTGTAATATCACAGTATACATTTTAAGTTTTTCCATGACTATTGAAAAAGTGATACTGCTACAAAGGTTATGTTTATAGCTTTCTATTGAATGTTTTATTTCTCTAAACCCCTTTAATGTTTTCATATTAAAGTTTGGCAATGCCCTATACCAAATAATCTTTTCCGAACATTTTTTCATTTACTTGCAAGCAGAGGATCCAAAACGTGTCTCACCGATTTTGATGAAATTTTTTTAGGTAAAATTAGACATTAAACCATCAGACTAAGCAAAATATTAGGGACTAATGCTACCCAGGAGTCGCATAAAAAATTGGAAAGTATGCACCTGAAAAACACATTTTATTTAATATCTCTGGTTCTAGTGAAGTTAAGAAAATATGTTTAGTGTCAAAATATATAAAATTAATAAGCCATTATGATATTTAAGTTTTATGATATTTAATAACCTTAAAAATATATATAATCTCGTCAAAACAGCACTTTTAATAAGGTTTTTTTTTCAAAACAGTGTACCTCACTCCTGAAAAGGAATCTTAATTTGAGCTTCGTTTTTAAGGAACCTTAATAAAAGTACTGTTTTGACAAGACTATTTATATTTTTAGGGATATTTTTTAGGTAAAATGAGACATTAAACCATTAGACTCTACTAAATATCAGAGCCCAATTCTCCTCAGGAGTCGGGTAAAAAAAAAGACATTTATTTGCATGAAAAATACATTTTATTTAATATCTCTGGTTCTACTGAAGGAAAATCATTTTGATGTCAAAATTACCCAATTTCATAGCGGAATAATGAAAAAAAACAACATGAAAATATTATAATTTTATGCTTGGTCATAACACTAAAAATGTGAATAATTTCGTCAAAACAGTACTTTTAATAAGGTTTCTTAAAAACTGTGCTAAGATTAAGATTTCTCACACCTAAAAATATGTTAATATATAAATCAGAAAGAACAAAAAAATTTTCTTTTCTGAACATAAGAACAGTAATACGGATGTGTAATACACTGTTGGAAGGCTCACGATTCTAGAAAAATATTATCTCATACACAAAATTACAAAAGTGAATAGAACGTGATGAAAATCTGATAAAAATAACTTATTGTTGTTGATAATAATATAATAGATCATTTAATAAAACACATGTTTCTATCGAAACTTAATCTAATCAATTCCTTAAACTTCTTTTATTTTTAACTTTATTTAGAAATTCTTAAATTGATTTTAAGAACCTAGGTAAGTGAAAGTTGTGTGTTGTCCACACCAGATTCTTTTTGTTTACGTCTCATAATATATTTATTATTATTTCTGCATATCAAAATATGTATGATGTTCCTATGAATTAATTAAAACAATAATTGATTAATTTTGTGTGTCGTGTTTCAGATTTGTTTTAGTGAATGCGGGTATCATATACATATATTTCTCCAGCTTCCAAGGGATTGATGAGGAGGAATATGGCGGAGCCTGGGAGTTGACAAAGGAAGGATTCATGACCTCTTTTGCAGGGTTTTTGGTAGTGTTTTTATCTTTCTCTTTTTTTTTCCTTTGTATTCATTTTCTTCTACAAAAGAATATAGTGTGAACTGACTCAGTATATTCAGTGTACTGCCTTACAGTAACTACACTAGCGATCAAAATAACTGCTGCACCTAGATTTTTGCAAATATCTTTTTGTTAAACCAAAATTAACCTCCCAATTTGCTTCTTAGCATAGTATGTACTATATGCTTCTAAAAGACCTAAGGAAAATTAAGAACAAAAACGACATAATAAAAAAGAAAAAAAAAATTAATAGTAAAAAAAACGAAATATCATAAAAATAAAAAATTATTTCTTTACATTTTAAACTTCAATTAAACCAAAAAAATGCTTCCTCAATACTGGGTATTACCTCCTCTGGCTATGATGACTGCTTTAAACCTCCCAGGTATATTTTGCATGAGGATAGCTACCCATTCCTGGAGTACGGCCTCCCACTTTTCCACTAGCACTATCCTGAGGTCCTGTAGGGTAGCTGGAGGGTTTGGCCGCCATCGGACACACCTCCCTAAGTGGTCCCATAGCTGTTCTATAGGATTCAGGTCTGGGCTTCGAGCTGGCCACCGCAGAGTACAAATGCCGACTTCAACCAGGTACCCAGTCACTACATTTGTTGTATGTGGCTGGACATTAGGCGAAAATTATCGCCAATGAAATGTTTAAAATACATCACATATTCCTCTAGAACGTACATAATGTACAAAATTGAATTGAGGGATGGCCTATTGAACCCTTGGAGGACCATCCTAGCTTATGATGGGATACCTCCCCACACCATAGCAGACCCACATATGTAACTCACCATGTCAGCGATATTGCACTGACTGTATCTCTCTCCCCTTCTTGTCCATACTCTTACTCAGCCATCCTGAGTACACAGGATAAACCTGGACCCATCAACATTACTGAAACGGTGAGTTACGCAGGTGGGTCTGTTATGGTGTGAGGAGGTATCACATCACAAGCGAGGACGGACGTTGGAACGGGTAGCTATCCTCATCCAAAGTATGCCTGGGAGGATTGAAGCAGTCATCAGAGTCAGAGAAGGGAATACCCAGTATTGAGGACGCATTTTTTTGGTTTAATTGAAGTTTAAAATGTAAAGAAGTCAATTTTTATTTTTATATTTAATTTTTTTTACTATTAATTTTTTTTCTTTTTTATTATGTCATTTTTTCCTTAATTTTCCTTTTAGAAAGCATATATACCATGCTAAAAAAAAAAAAAAAAAAAAAAAAAAAAAAAAAAAAAAAAAAAAAAAAAAAAAAAAAAAAAAAAAAAAAAATTGGGAGGTTAATTTTGGTTTAGCAAACTGATATTTGCAAAAATTTCAAATTTCAAATTACAAAGTTCACATTTTTAAGGTTTGACTTAACTTCACACTTTTGTCAATAAACTGTTAGATTGAATATATTGGGTTGGCGAATAAGTCCTTTAGGTTTTTCAGGGCAAACTAAAACTCAATGTATTGGGTTGATGCAAAATTAATGCAGGTTTTTAGTAGGTATTGTAAATACGCCATATCTTTACTTTAACCATATATATTTAATCAAAATAATTTCCATCTGAATCAAATGGCCACTTTTGCCAACGTTCAACAAGCTTTCTTATTCCACCAGAAAAAAAATCCGAATCCCTGGACTCAATGAAATCACGAAAAGAATTTTCAATGTCGTCCTGGTTTTAAAAATTTTTCTCCCTCAAAAAGTTGTCCAGATGCCTGAAAAAGTGGAAGTCTGTAGGAGAGAGGTCAGGTGAATAAGGCGGATGTTGGAGAACTTCGTAGCCCAACTCGTGCAGTCGTCGAAGCGTTGGTTGTGCAACGTGTGGTCTGGCGCTATCGTGGAGCAGGATCGGCCCCTTCCGATTCATCAATGCTGGGCAAAGACGTTGCAATTTTTGAGTTCCGAGTTCCGCCGCCATTTCTCGTGTGGTTTTGGTTGGGTCTTCTTCCACTTTTGACCTCAGCTGGTCGTTGTCCAGAGCAAGATGACGGCCCCGACCTTCCTTGTCTTCGAGGTCGAAATCTCCTCTGCGAAACTTCTGGAACCAACGCTGCACCGTGCACTCATTAATAGCCCCCTGACCCCACACTTCATTAATATTACGAGCCGTTTGCGCAGCGCTGCGCCCTAATTTAAATTCGTAAAAATAAATTTGACAAAAATCGCACTTTGACATTTTCGATTCAAGACCTTTGAACACACTGAACAAAACGATTTTACTAAACAAATTCATGGTGAAAGAGAGGGTATTAGATAAGGTTTGTTTTGGTATAATAATGATCAATGTTAGGATTAGCTTTGTTTACACAATTGGAATTAAGATATTGCAATAGAGGAAACCTGCATTAATTTTGCATCAACCCAATAATATAGACATAAAATTTATTTTAATCTACAATATATTGATCATAATTTAATATGACTTTCCCATCTTTCCACTAACTGCATAATGCCCTGTTCTTCGAATGTTTATAGTTTACTGTTTTAAAAACTGATCTAAGTGGTTTTTGATGTCGGCTTCCTTTTGGAATTTCTTTCAATCTAAGGAGATCTTATTATCTTATCTTTATTTATCTTATTAAAATAAATGGTTATCTCTTGGAGCTAGATCTGGTGAATAGGGAGGGTGGGTCAAATGGTCCCGTCCAAGGCTCAATAATTTATTGGTTGTGACCAATGAGGTGTGGTGCCTAGCGTTGTATTGGTGAAACAACAACCTTTTACAATTTTGCTAATTATGAAATGTATAGAGTTGAATCAATTGTTGGACCTGATGACAATAGCTCATATAAAATAACACCCTTGAAATCCCACCATATGGAAAGCATTGTCTTATTCAGATGCAATCCGGGTTTAAACATTCTTCTAGGAGCCTCACTACTTGGTCCATATGATTGTCTATGGACTACACTATCGTATAATATCCATTTTTTATCATCTCCGACCTAGGTAACAGCCAATCTTAGTGAATCACAAACTGAAATACGTTTTGTCAAGTTGTCTTCAGTTTGAAAGTGAGGAGCCCAAACATTAAGTTTGTATGCGACACATTTAGGACCATATTAATCTCGTAAAACTAAACGAGACACAAAAATAAGCTGGAGGGACTTATTTGCATACCCAATATTAATTAAGATAGTCTACTGCTAGTGTAAGCTATGACCAATCGCCAAAACATTCTTTTAGAACTGATTTTCCTTGTTTCTACAAAATTGTTTTGATGTACAGTAGAAAATATAATTGTGGTTATAATTTTTTTTCTCATAATATTTATTTATTTAACGTCACTTTATGCTACTGCAGCTAATCGGTTGGTGCTACAGTGGGAGTCCTAAATTTTGCCTATCCAGATTTAATTAGGAAGGGATCTTTAACGAGTTCTAGCTCTAAGACTCGAGCTGAAGCTGATCTCAGTTCAAAAGGCTTATAAACTATAACTAACCTCCAGACTATTTTGAGGTAGACTGATACAATAATCAACATATAGTTTTCCTCCAAATTTCATTTTGCTTTTCCGTTTCTGTATCATGAACAAATCAATGGATTTTCATCATATCGACTATTTTGAGGTATACTAACACGATAATCAACATTTAGTTGTCCCCTGAATTTCTATTAGCTTTTGCAGCTGTATCTTGTCAATAGATCAATGGATTTTCACTATTTTGAGTTAGGCTAACATGTGGATCAACATGTAGTTTCCCTCCGAATTTCCATTATAGTCCAAGAGCTATGGCCGAAAAATGCGTATTATAAGAAGAAAATTTTCAATGTGATTTTCACATTTTAGCCAACGTGTACAAACTTTTTTTGTCTGCCATCTCAAACTGGTAGGAATCGAAAATGGCAGTCATCCAAAACTGTTTAAATCCGGGAATTGACCTCATTTTTACATTATAAAAGTAAATATTACTGAAACCAAGCATTATACGAAAATAGTCATTATTAAATAAATTAATGGACATTAAATAAGCTTTGATTCGAGAGCTGATAGATGTCTGTAGGTCCTATAGGTATCCAGATATCTTTGTCCATTTAATACATTGTGTTCCAACTACGAAAATTGAACTAATTTAAACGTTATGAAGGTAAATATTACAGAAAACAAGCGTTATACGAAAATAATCTTTATTATATAAATTATTTGACATTGAATAAGCTTTAATTTCAGACTGGATAGACGTCTGTAGGTCTTATAGGTACCAAGATATCTTTGTCCATATAATACTTTGTGTCTTAAACAGAGGAATTGATCAACTTTTCAGTGTTCAATTCTCTTATTAAGGACACGATGTATTATTAATTAATTAATTAATGGCATTACAACCCTATGTGGGTCCTAGCCTCCTCAAGGAGCCTACGCTTTTTGACAACTACCTAATGCAGCCGCCCTCCAGTCACAGAAGTTCAAGATACTCCTCGCATCTTGCGCTACAGTATTGATCATCTCAGTCTCAGTCGCCCTCTTCCTTTGCTACAGTCCAACTTTCCCTCGAGCAATCTCGTAACAGGGCCCTTACAACTCATTCTTTCCACATGTCCGCCCATCTGAGTCTGTTAATCTTCATCCTTTTTTTTTTTTGTCCACCCCTATCTTGCCTTTGAAGGCTATACGGGGGTTCTCTCGGGCCAGGGGTGAGGGCAGGAGATATATGCCGAGATAAAATCCCCCAGCACGAGAGTCAAACTCGTAATTATTTGGTTTTAACTTTTCAGTTATCTGTTGCTAGGCAACGCGTGCTCACAGCAACTCGCGCTAACACGCTCAGCCACCCCGCCCCCCGTTCATCTTCATCCAGGAAACTTTATCAGGCTCTCCCAACAATCCGTACACTTCTATGTTGGTACGTCTTCTCCATTGGACTAATACACTAATTCCTCCCAAAATCCGCCGTAATATAATTCTTTCAAAGACTGCTATGTCTTTTTCTTTGGTCTTTGATATGGTCCATGTTTTGGAGGCATATGTCAATACTGGCCTAATGAGGGTCTTATACAACATTATTTTAGTTTGCCTAGATAAAAATGAGCTCCTCAGATGTCTCCGAAACCCAAAATAGCATCTATTGGCATTGAATATTCTTTTCTTTATTTTGAGGGACACATCATTAGAAGCACTTGCAATGCTTCATATATAAGTGAAACTATCCACTTTCTGAAATTATTAGGACCCATTTCTACAAACGCCTGGATTCCATTGTTTGTAGATTCATCAGTCCTCATATATTTAGTCTTCTCTTCGTTGATGCACAGTCCCATTTCATCTGCCGCCTCCATCAATGATAAAAATGCTTCCTGCAATGCTGAAAATGAACGCCCGACAATATCCAAATCATCTGGGTATCCTAACAATTGTACAAGTCTATTATAAATTGTGTCATTTGTTTGGATTTTAGACTGCCGAACAATCCTTTCTAAAACCAAATTGAACAATGTGCATGCTAGGGCATCCCCTTGTCTTAGGCCTCTTAAAGTCTTGAATTCTGGGAAGAGTCCCCCCTGCATTTGGACTATACAATTGGTTTCATCCATGGTCATTGCAACCAGGCATATCAATTTAGAAGGTATTCCTAACTCTCTTGTAGCCTCCCAGAGTTTGTCTCGTTTGATGCTATCATATGCCATTTTGAAATCTATGAAGAGATGATGCGTGGGCATTTTATATTCTATTGCTTTCTTGAGTATGGTCCTAAGGCTGAAGATTTGGTTTACCGTTGACCGACCGCTGCGAAAACCTGCCTGGTAGTCTCCTACCTCTCTTTCGGCTAATGGTATAAGCTACTTGTGACGAATATTAGATAATACTTTATATTAACACTGAAGTAAGGTAATACCTTGATAATTCGCACACTCAAGTAAGTCTCCCCATTTTCTCACCCAATGTATTATAAGGACAAATATATCTCAATACCTACAGTACGGGAGGCTGTGACAGTTTTGTGGACTGATCTCCGCTACGATCCTAATCATTTTTTTTCAATTTTGCTACTTGTTTAAATGAGCAAAATAACAGTCTGCCAACCAGAAATTACAACAGTGGCTTTCAGGAAACCCGTAAAAATTTTGGAAGCTAGGACTAATTGCACTATAAATAAAACTTTGTGTAAAGATTATTTATAATTTGTAAGGACTAAAAATAACAGTATGCTGATCGGATCGTACAACCCCGAGCGTCAGCCACCCTTATAAACTGAAATTTTTTTTTAGAAAATGGGCTCATACTGCTATACTTGAAAATTCTAAATATTGTTATTTTTAACATAAGAAAAAACGTAATAACAGTCTGCCAAGATTTCCGTACAACTAAAGCCTTCTGTCAAGCTAAAGACGCTACAGGACACCGGTGATATGCGTACACGCGTGGTACAATACGCCTCATCTTTAATCACCTGAAAGAAAACTGATATAAAACTGACTGAAAAATTATTAAATTGGATTGAATGAGAATTAAAGGGATGAATAATGGTTTTTCATATAATTTGAATATACTTCATTTGAACACATTAATGTTGAATTCATTTTGAATAACAGTGAATATAATCATTGAAATCTAATAATCATTGAAAGTTTATTAGAAATAACATAAAAAATACAAACAAATCTTAACAAAAGTAGCTGGCACAGTCTCCCTAGCTGGCACGTGTACCTCTATTTATATAAACATAGTTCCTATACCAGAGGTTGTATTTCGTCAGTTATATACTTAATTAAATGCCAAGACTGATAACGCTATGCCTGAAATTTGTAAAATCAGTATCTGAATAATTGAATTTAATACAGCTGCCAGTCTGCCAACAATCTGATACAACTGAAATAGTCTGTTAGGTGATTAAAGATGAGGCGTATTGTACCATGCGCGTACCCGTATCACTTGGCTGACTGTTATTACGTTTTTTCTTATGTAAAAAATAACAATATTTAGAATTTTCAAGTATAGCGGTATGAGTTCATTTTCTAAAAAAAAATCAGGATTGTACGATCCGATCGCAGACTGTTATTTTTAGTCTTTACAAATCATAAATAATCTTTACACAAAGTTTTATTTATAACGAAATTAGTCCTAGCTTCAAATTTTCTTCTCGCTTTTTGTTGTACTGGCGTGTTGGTAGACTCTTATTAGGGTTATATCTGTATTGTAAACATCAAGTACAATAAATATTAAGCATAGCGAAATCAGTCACAAAATACTGTCGCGGCCTCCCGGACTACTATGAGGCCTACAGATTTTTATCACCTCTTATATTAAAGCTTATTAGATGCTTGTTAATTTTTATTATTATGAGCAGTTTGGTAGTACGTACTCATTATAAAGTGAAATTAGTAGCATAAAGTGACGTTAAATAAACAAACAAAGCTAATACTAGAATAAAGTGAAATAGTAGCATAAAGTGACGTTAAATAAACAAACAAAGCTAATACTAGGAATAAAGTGAAATTAGTAGCATAAAGTGACGTTAAATAAACAAACAAAGCTAATACTAGGAATAAAGTGAAATTAGTAGCATAAAGTGACGTTAAATAAACAAACAAAGCTAATACTAGGAATAAAGTGAAATTAGTAGCATAAAGTGACGTTAAATAAACAAACAAAGCTAATACTAGGAATACATCTATTTCCTACATTATCTAATATTAAATAATTATTTTATAGGTGACGTGGATCATAATATACTCAGGTATGCATTTCGATTGACCGAATCTTCCATCGTGTGACCTCTGAAGTGTGGGTCACCGTTGTCATAGGAACCATAAGAACCAAGTATTAACATACTGACGTGTTGTTTTTATTTATAATTATTTTTTTGTTTAATTTTTTTCAAATTAATATATTGTTGTTTTGAATTATGATTAGTGATATTTATTTATATATATCAATTTTTTTTCCCTTAAATAGTTCATTAATTATTTACTACAGTTTATTTAATTTATCGGATCCTTTTTTGATAGTATAATGTAAATCTTATTTATTTTTTTTTTTTTTAAATATGTTGTGTTGTAATTTATAATAACTATTATCTCTTTATAATGTGCCTCATTAGGGATTTTGTTTAAGCAATTGAAATTTAATGAAAAGCAACATTTTTGTAATATTGCTCTATGTGATATTGTCTGAAAGGGTTGGAAGATAACTCATACGTATTTCTTATTGATATATTTTATTTAATTGTATTTTGTTCTGTTTTCACATTTTTTTAAATTTTTTATTTAATAAATTTTTTGTTTTTATTAGAAAACTATTACTGTTTCTAGATAATGAAATATTATTAAATATGTCTTAGTTTGTTCTTGTTTTTTGTTATAAATTATTAAATTAAATTTAAATTTAAATTTTAACAACATTATAAACACTACCCTTCAGTTTATCAAGGCCATGCTACATGACAATAGAGACATTCTAGTGAAGTAAGTAAAAACACATTCATGATAGTAGCAGGAGAGGGGTAAGGTGTAATTATTTTTGTTAATTTCAGATTAAAAACAAAAATTACAGATTAAAGTTATATTTAAAAAAATAGTTTCTATACTGTAATTTAGAAACAACATTCAAACATAAATATGTTGAAAGTGTATTATAATTCACTTTCACTTGCCAGTCCCTATCGCCATGTAGCAGTGGCCTTTAGATACATATTACATTTAATCTTTATTGCTCCAAAACGGTGATATTGTATATAATCATTTATTTCTATCTCAGTTTCTGAGAATCTGAAATAAATTATGAAAAAAGCAATACTTTAACAAAAGTTTTATGACTATATTCAAAACCCCTCATGGGTTTGGCCGTATATTACTCAAGGAACACTGACCGTCCTGTATCATATTCGAGTTTGGTTTTTTTTTATCAGCTTTCTGAAATCGGCCAGATTATTGTACCCGATGAAATCTAGAGGTACCTTCTCGTATAACACCAACTTTAAAAACACTCTTTATGCTTTAAAAAAAAAAACATTTATATATATTATTACGTTTCTAAATTTCTATTTTGCAATCCTTGAACACTCAGGAAATAAACAAAAATAAACATTCTGTCAAATATTCAAATATATTATTTAATATTTCCATATTTACTGTAATTTTAATTATAGTGAATAATAATATTTATTATAATAGGATTAAAAATTGTATAACAATATGTCTTTACAATTTATAAGAAGGTATGTAGACATGTTTCTGATTTTTCTTAAGGAAAGAAATTTTTATATTTAAGAATATATTATAAATGTATTATATCAATAAATAAATACATTAAAGTTTTTATGTTTTCATTTTATTTTTATATTTCTCTAGAATTATTCTGTTTCATTTTCTGGTTTATACAAGGCGAGGGTGGACAATGTATGGTTCATCTTGAATATTTTTCTTACCCAAGAGATTTTTACTGTTTTACTAAATGCGTGTTCTAGTATTAAGTACAAATATAATAACTCAATTCAAGTAGAAGACTTTTTATTAATAACTAGCTGTTGTCCGCGACTTTCTCTGCGTCAATTTCTGTTATTATGATCGCAATTAAGAAGTTTTTAAAAGAATATATTTTAGTATTCTGCGTTAATGATATTTTTAGTTTTCTTTTCTTGTGGCAGAAAAACATATTGATTTTCTCTGCAACCCGATCTTGAAAATGCGACATAAGGTACATTGTTGACCGTGTGAAAAGCAATCTTAACCTAAATCAATTCTTACGTGTTTTAAGTGTGTTTTTTTTCATATCCTCTGGTTTTATTATTTTACACAATATACAAAATACAGGATATTTGTTCTTCTATTACCCGAAGGTGTTCTAAGGAATACTCCTAGGCGTGCTGCGTGCACTTTTAACATTTCAAGGGCTTTTATGCCCTTAATATAATATAATATAGTGTTTAAATGTTTGCCCCTGTGATTTATTAATTGTTACGACAAAAGATAACAACCGGAAATTGAATTATTTTAAAATTAAAAGGTAAGTAATTTGGAATCTTAGGGATGCGAGGTTTAATTTCTTCCGTTTTTTCCACATTTTCCACTGATTCTTTACTCCTATTGGTCGCAGCGTGAAGTTATATAGCCTATAGCATTCCTAGATAAATGGACTATCCAACACAAAAAGAATTTTTCAATTGGAGCTATTAGTTTTTGAGATTAGCGCGTTCAAATAAACAAACTCATCAGCTTTATAATATTAGTATAGATTAACACTCTCACATATGATAATAATTTTAACTAACTGAACAATTTATAATAAGGTTACAATGATGTTACAAATTTGTTGATTAATAATCGATTGCAGATCCATAGAAGTAATTGTAATATAATTAATGTTTGAGCTTGAACATTATATTCTTTTTTTACCTGTATATTTTTGTTTGGAATTTAAAAAATTAATTAAATTAAAAATAGTTTTTTTTGAATGAGGAAAATATTTTTATTTTTTGTTAGTTTACCTGTTCTATTTACGTCTAGTGTTTCTATTCAATAGTGTAGGGATTAGCCAGATAAGAGTGCCCCCTTGCACTCAAGGCAGTACCGTTTGCACTAGTAAGCTGAAAGCACGCTTTTCTCGATTGGCGCCTTCAAAGAATTTTTTGGATCAGGACTTTGCCTCGGCTTCTTGAAGATCACCGTCCTTCCAGAGTCGCCTCCCCGTCGTGCGGAACTGAAGAATTTATGGACAGTTAACTATCCTTGATAATTTTTTTTTCTCATTATATTTGTTCATTGTTTTTGTAATATTCTTAATAGTACTAACACACTAATCCAATTTTCAATTTTTTTTTTTTTACAGTTTGGTTAATCGAAGAATTTTTTTTATAAATCAAATGATTTTTATTTTATTGTAAATTTTCCTCATTTTTTTTTTTTTATTAAACTTTTATTTATTTGGTTTCCTTTCAATTTTATCTTTTTATTTAATATTACCTATTTTTTTATTTTAATGTTAAGTACTCAAGACCAATTCTTTTCGAAACGGGATCGAGTCTATGTTAGCCCATCTTTCTTTTATTTTGTATTAACGTCACTCATCCCAACAATTAATAAGTATACACTTTTTTTATTAAATTATTAGTCCTCTACAGATTCATCACATTGATATGATTTATTAAAAGTGATGAAATTTATTATGTATCATAACACTATTTGTGTAAAATATACGGTCAAAATCATAATAAAATTAATTTAGATTTAAATTTTTTACTTTCACTTACCTATATATGAAATATAGAGTATGGAAAAGTATTTTGATTGTGAACATTTTCTAATTCCAGTTTTCATCGGAAATACACGTTTTGTGGGTCTCCTGAGTCCAAATGACCAAGTCCTGCAAAAAAGACTGTGTCTGTGTGTCGTAAGTCTAGCGCACAAACTCAAAACTGTACGAAACTGAAACTATATGCCTGAAATGTTACAGATACTTTTTCATCAAAATCGGCTAACCAGAAGAGCCACTTTATACCATGCATTTTGGACCTTTTTACTATTTTCTTAAAAACCACACGAACAATTTTGATTAAACTCTCTATATGGATGTAAAATTTAATGGACATTAATATGATATAGGTTTCATTCTGATTGAAATAGTCTGACAGGGCTTAAATACCGATATTTTAAATTTTCTCCCTCTGAAGTACCTTTAATTTTGAAGATTTCAAAAAATTTGGCATCTCATTAGAATTGATAAATAACGCCTAAATATGCAAGTTGGTCGAATTTAATAACCAACAAGGAGAAAAGTGCAAGTTTTTTTAAAATATAAAAATATTTGTTTATGCAATTATTGTGTTTTAAACACAAGATTAGTTATATAGATGTATAATATACCGTTGGATAGCTAAAGGTTTTTAGAAAAAATACATGGAATTTTAAAGGTTAGTGAGGAGTGATGAAAAGTTGATAAAACTGATTGTGGTAGATAATAATAAAATAGATTATTTAATATAACATATGTTTCTATTGAAATTCAATTCAATAAATTCTTTAACAATGTATTTTGTTTGTTTGTTTATTCATTTAACGTTTCTTTATGCAATTGTGGCTAATTGGACGATTATATTTATAACAATGTATTTTATTTTATTTCACAATTTATTTTTATCTCTAAATGTATTTTAAAATTCTTAAATTGATATTAACAACGGAGGTAAGTGGAAGTTGTGTGTTCCGCGCACAAGATTTTTTAAAATTGTTTTATTCCTAACACGTGGAAGAAGTAGAGTAATTTCTGAGGTAGAAAATAATAGGGCTGATTTTTAATTTATTTCAAATTACCTTTTTTTTACAGGACAATCACAATTCAAAGTTTCAGGGTATCTCACCCATCCTCAGGATCCTTCAAGCAATTTAAAACAACATCTCTAAAAATCCATTTAAAACACTTATTGTAAGGTAAATTATTGAAAAAATTTTTGGTAATTTTAAAAGAAAATTAAAATTATTAAGATTTATCTTACAAAAAACAATGTTACATAGTTCATAATTATGTAACTTCTAAAATTTTACTTACTTTGAAGAAATTTCTTATTTTTTCACTAACTTCGTTATTTTTATCTAAAAAAATCTGGTGCAGACAATACACTCATTTATCTCGACTGCTAAAATGAATTTAAAAACTATTAAATATATTTAAATTTGAAACATATTTTAAGTTGATTAAAATGTGTATTCATTTTGTTGAAAACATATGATTTAGATTAAATAATATAACTGTATTATTTAATTAAATATATCTATTTTATTGTTTTTAAATAACATGATCCACTTCCAATTTATTTTATATTTTTAATTTCATCAGAATAGTGATAACTTAAATGCCTAGAATCTGTTATGAAATTTACTGCATTGTCTATGTTTTTGTTAATATATATGGATTCTATCACTTTTCTATTTTTTTTTTTTTTATTAATTTTTTTTTTTATATTTAAAACTCTATTGATTAATACATCTAGTAAATTAGCTGGCAGCACTGCAATAGGTTATCTAAACTAGAAGGTCTCGAGGCCATCTTCTTTTCAGATGCCTCGGAGGATTGTCAGGAATGGAAGAGGAAGCAAGGATTGAAACTATTGGGGTTAGAGTGGGAGTGGAGTTTGTCAAGGAGGGATTGATACCTGGTTCAGCCTAAATCAGCTGCATAGGGAATATTATGGTCTTTATGGATGAGCTTAGTGACAAAGTAAGGAGCGTTGAGGATTTTTCGTAGGATTTTGGATTGTAAGGATTGGATACAGGAAGAATTTGATGGTTTAGTATAGCCCCAAACCTCTACTCCGTAAGTCCAGATAGGTCTTATAATGGTCATGTGGATGAGCCTTATGTAGTTAAGTGGAAGGTTAGAGTGTCTGTCCAGTAAGTGTTGAAGTAATCAAAAGTGGCGAGCAGTTTATTGTCATTTCAGTCTAGTGTGCGGATTCCATGTTAGGCATTTGTCAAGTAGAAGTCCTAGGTAGCGGATCTGTTCAACTGGAACAAGCGGAATATTATTAAAGGATACTGTAGGACAGGATGTCATATTTTGATTTGTTTTTGTATTTCTAAGATTTGTGTTCTTGTTGTAATAATATTCCCTGCGAATATGTAGCAGATCTATTTTAATTATATTTATACCAGAATAATGCTAAACAGAACTTGTTAACTTGCAATGTAGAATTTTTTTTATTTTAAAGCTGGCATAGGGTTGTACCGCGACCAGACGGTCAATTGTGCGCCATAGAATCACATGGTGGTAGATTTATAACATGAGTTTAGTTGCAGAAGCAAATTTCAAAAGGTTGTTAGGATTAACAAGTTTGTTGTTTAATGTAGAATTACATGATGTTTTTGAAATATCGGAATAAAAAATGGATTTTTACACTATTTTCTTCACAAAAAAAGAAACTTTTATATTCGAGAAATTTGGCATAAAATAAAAAGCTGTTAGCTTTTGTTTTAACTTCCATAACAATAAATTGCAAGCAGTATGGTCTAGTGGATAGAGCACTATCCTACTGTTCTCCGGGTCCTGGGTTCAAATCTCAGCTGAGACAGAATTATTTATTCTATCCTTTCAGCCTTGGAGCAACCCTAAGGTATCTCCTGAGCACACCTAGCCTCTATAAAGTGGGTACCCAAATTCGGGGGGAAAAATCCTAGTGGCTTAATCACCTTCTTACATGATTGTTGGATGTGAAACAGTATGAGTGTCTGAATGTACTGAACCTAAGAGCCTAGAGGTGTACACTGTAAGTGTAAATACCCATATTGAAATCGATTTGCGAAGGCTAAGTTATACAGTGGTTCATTTTGGGATAATCTCACTGACTCAGCCCTGATGAAGGCCCACAATAAAATAAGTTAATCTTATTAGTGTGTTTTTTTGATGACTGGTGCAGTAAATAACTTCATCATCTATCTATATTATAATATTCTAATTTTTTTTTTATTACATTCCTTTTGGAAAAAATTAATTTAAGACACTATTTACTAAATTAAAATTCATTTACTCCCAGGGTATGGGTTCTTGACAATCAAACACAATTTTTTATTTAACTAAAATTAAAAACTAAAAAAAAAAATAAATAAATAAAACAATATTCAGGCTAACAAAGATTCTTCTTCATATTCAGACAACAGCAGATCCTCCCCCTTTCAGGTCCAAACCCCAACTTCAACTAACTTTTTTCTACCTGTCCCTTTTTTTGTTACCAGCTAGGATTTTCCCCTAGCATCCAAAATGGATGCTATGTTTAGAAACAAACATCCAAATTGGAGCTGTTAATTTCAATTTTAATGTTTTTGTTAGCCTGCCTAACATAATATTTAAATAATTAATAATTATATATTTAATAAAAAAAAAGGGCGTATTACAATATATTTCATTTTTAGGGTTTTATATTCAATTAAAGTATATATTTAGTATTATCATATATTAAAGATCTTCTTGGTTTTGCCAGATTATTTACCCGGACTAAGTCAAGGGTTAGGTAAAAATTGTTAACTTTATTTTAAAAAATTCTGACGATGCTGGCTGTACCGAGAAGAACTGCTTTCTTATCTTCTTCCAAAACTTTTTCTGGCGGCTTTAAGTTCTTAATTGGGAGAATGGTTTTGTCTGGAATGAGATTGGATTAAAAATCCTTGGTTATTCTATCCTTCAGAAGGCACATAAAATGGTGCTCCCGATTCTGTGTAATGTGAGGTACTTATTAATGATCCTGGATAGGCAAAATTTATGGCTCCCAGTTCAGCATCATGGGATTAGTCACAATAGCATAGAAGAGACATTAACTCAATAAACAAAAAAACGACAAGCTAGAACATTACCCTGTGATACACCTGTCCTTATAGTGAATACTGTTGATAATTTTCCTTTCACTCTAAAAAAACAAAGCATACATTGTCCTCTATAGTCATTTTTACTATAGAAAAACCAATCTTTTGGGAATGTTCATTTTTTATATGCTGCTTTCTGTTCATAGATTGATAGGCTTGTTGAAAGTCAATGAACAGATGGTCGATTATAAACCTGGTATTCTCTTGTTTTCTTCTACAATGTCCGTTAGATAAACATTTGATCTATGGTTGATCTACCTCTTCTGAATCCAGATTGATATGACATAAATAATTATCCTGCCACAATCGTTGTTCAAACCCGGGAACATTGAGAGCAGTAGACTAGTGCTATATCCTTCAGACCACACCACTACCTTAATAAAGAACACAAAAATAATGGTGCTTTAAGTTTAAATTTTTACTATAGAAAATGCCTATAGTGGGTCTAAATCTAATTTAGAGATATATAATTTAATATACTTAAAAAGATATTTTGCAAAATCTGCTAATACTAGAAGAACTGATAAAACAGATTACATCCACAGAAGTCATTATGGTTGTGCTTATGTTTCAATGGAAATTTTATTATCTTCTAATGAAATTTTAATACTTGAAAGTCGAGAATTTTAAAAGAAATCAAAGTTTAATTAGATAGGCTGTGCTATATTTATACTTGAAGTAAGGCTTGAAACCCCTAAGATTGTTCCATTTATTTATTTTTTTACTTTCACCTATCTGTATATGAAATATATAGTAACGGAAAGTATTGCGATCGTGAAAATTTTTTAATTTCAGTTTTGTAGATATCATAAAAATAACCATATCATCTTGTCACCATTGATCTGATGGTGATATGGTACCAACAGGTAAATAAATAATTTGAATGAATTCAATATCCAAATAGAGGAGAAAACTGAAAAAATATATTTTTGTAATGCAATTTTTAGTCTTTGAGCATAAGAACAGTAATATACATGTATAATATACCATTGGAAAGCTGAAGATTTTAGAAACAATATTATCTTATACACAAGCTTGTAAAAGCTAATACAAAGTGATGAAAAGCTGATAAAATTAACTGATTATTTTAGATAATAATGTAATAGATTGATAAGCAATTTTTTTTTTCTCCCAGTTAAAGCATAAAAGTGGTCCCTGAAGATACCTGATTCATTGAATATATCATCAGTCTTTACATATATTTTTGTGAATGTAGAAAATACTTTTTATATAATTTTACTAAGAATTATCTTTTGGACTATAATAATAATTAAAATATTATACTGACTATTCGTGAGAAAAATTAATAGTCAATAGCAAAACACGTTACAATTCAATGTTCTGTAGCTTTCTTAATTATATGATATTTGACTAAGGAGGTGCATGTATTTTAAAAGCCATTTATACCTTGTTTATTATAAACTTTACCTGTGACTACAAACATGACCTGATTCGAACTCAGCAGATGGCCTTACTTAAAGGTAGTAAAAAATTCCTCGTTGTGCCATCGTTCAGGAAGGTTGCGAGCCTGATGGTGAAAAGGTGGTCGCAAGCCTGTGCGATATGAGGTACTCTTTAAAGATCCCTATCCTAATTAAACCTAGATAGGCAGAATTTAGGACTCCCACTGTAGCATTGTCAGACTAGCCACATTAGCATAAATTGATGACAAGTTCATAAACAAACTAACATTATAATGTTTATAATGTTAAAATTATATATAATTCAATGACTCATTGATAAAACATGGACAATATTTCATTGACTTAAATTACAATATGAGTCATAAATTTTGCCTATCCAGGTTTAATTAAGATAGGGATCTTTAACGAGTACAATAGTATCGCACAGGCTCAGGACCACCTACTTACATTTCCTCCGAAGGACGGCATAACTAAGTATTTTTTACTCACATTAAAAAATCCCAGAGCCACCTGTGGGGTTCAATCCGTGTACTTGGGCATAGAAGGCCGTTATGCTTGCCACTAAGCTACAGGATACCCCCCTTTATAAACTTAAAAAAATCATCGTTAAACTCTGTGTGTAAATGTAAATAAAATTATGACAATAGACATTAAGAAAATGTATTCCTTCTACCAATCAACTCAACATACTTTAATTAACTCATAATCAGATTATTTTATTATTTATTATTAAAAAATAAAATTATTTTTAAAAAATTGGTAAATAATATATTTTGTCACATATTTAAATTCATAAAATGTTGTGAATTTCTTGAGTTTTGTTTGAAATATTTTTATTCGAATAAATAATACAATAATAGAAATTATTAACTATAAGAATTATTTTACATTATATTTTCAACCTACATCAAAAAGAAAAAAAAAGTTTCTGTTATAATAAATTATCTATTCCGTTAACCAACATGTCACAACCTATTAAAATCTTCAACAAGTTTTGGCTCAAGAAATACAATAACTGTACCTCTGCAAATCTTATATATATGTACTGAACCCTGAATGTGTATTTTTTTATTTATTTTTTATTTTTGTTCACCCCTACCGAGTGAGGGCGGGGTATAAATGCCGAGATAAAAGTCCACCCTGGTACCGAGACTTGAACTCGTAATTTTTTGGTATCCAATTTTTGGTTCTCTGTGGTTGCTAGGAAACTCGCGCTAACCCACTCGGCTACCCCGCCCCTTCCCTGGATGCGTATTGTGATTCATAGTGTTTCTAGGGCAACAGTGGTATGCAAGAGGTGATTAGTACAGATTAAGCTCAGTCGCCATATTTTTTTGTCTCTAAATTTTTGGTAACCACTTTATAGAGGGTGTTGGTGCCACACAAGAGTTTTCATACCCTAGGGCTTCCAATGCTGAAATAACACAATAAATAATTATCCAGCCTAATCTACTTCAAAATACGAGTTTGGCTACTTCAAAATAATATCACACACACACATATAAATAAAACATCACTTCAGATGTTAAGTTTGTTGATTCGGGACTATTTACTATTTATGTTCTAAGTTATAAATTCATCCAGTCCCACCTCTCTGAGAGATCCATCAAAATAAACCACAATAACTCCTATTCATCCCTTTTTACTCAGTCTGCTGGTGTTCCTCAAGGTAGTATCCTGGTACCCATCCTTTACACAGTCCCAAAACCTCCCTTTCTACCTATGCTGATGACACTTATGTGTTATCAGTCAATAACGATCCAACTATTGCCTGTCAAACTCTTCATTCCACATCAGAGACCTTGAGGTATGGTGTCAGAATTGCAGAATAAAAATAAATTTCAAGAAATCCCACCAAATTACCTTTACTATTCGTTCTAAACCTGTGACATCCTGCCTTACAGTGTTCCTTAATAATATTACGCTTGTCCCGGTAAAACAGATTCGCTATATTGGTATCCTACTTGACAAACTTTTAACATGGAATCCGCACACAAGACTGAAACGACAAGAAACTGCCCAACGTTTTCGATACTTCAACACTTACTGGACAGGCGCTCTACCCTTCCACTTAACTACAAAATGCTCATCTATATGGATTATCATAAGACCGATATGAACTTATGGAGTAGAAATTTGAGGCTCTACTAAACCATCAAATTCTTCTCTTATCCAATCCTTAAAGTCAAAAATCCTCAATGCTCCTTACTTTGTCACCAACAAACTTATCAATAAAGACATATTCCCTTTGTTGCTGACTTGGCGCGAACCAGGTACCTCTCCTTTCATGACAAACTCCATTCCCACTCTAACCCACTAGTTTCAATCCTTGCTTCCTCTACAATCCCTAATAATCCTCTGAGGCGTCTGAAAAGAAGATGGCCCTGAAACCTTCTGGTTTAGCATAGTTTTTGGAGAGCTGTCGATGGGTAATATCCCTATATGTGAATCATGACAATATATCTTGTATCATATTTACTAAATGTACTTTTTTTTTTGGGGGGCGCGAAAAGGCCTTAAAGACCACGCGAATATCATGCTCAGGTTTGCTTCCTCAACTTCCTTCTTTTCCATACTTCCCCCTTGAGCTCCGCATGTTTGCGCTTCCTTTCCTCCGACCAATAATGTAATTTATTATACAGTTGTAAATATCAATACATATATTTAAAAAAAAAAAAGTTTTCTTATGTAATACATTGTTTATTTTCTGTATCAAAGATATTTAGATATCTATGTTTCGCTATCGATAATAATCTTAAATGGCGCTGCATGATGGTTTCAATCATGATGGTACTATCAGGAAAGTAGGACAAGGGGTTGAGCTGTGTTTATTAAAAAAAAAAGAAAGTTTATAATAACATTAAATATTTTTTAAAAGAAGAGATACACTTTATTCATAAATAAACAAACAATATATAAAAACAATAAATTAAAAAAATATATATATTTTAATATATCCAGGGTTATTTTCGATTAACCTAGATGTCACAGTCTGGTAAAATCTTTAACATATAAAAATAATAAAGGTATGAATATGTATATGTACTGTATCCATGATGCTTATAGCGATTCATACTGTTTGTAGGACAACAGTGGTTTGCGAGAGGTAATTAGTACAGATTAAGCTCAGTCGCTAGGTTTTTTCTCCTAATTTTTGGTACCCACTTTATAGGGGCTGTTTGTGCCCCACAAGGATTACCAAACTCTAGGGTCTGCCCAATGTTGAAATAACACAATGAATAATTATTCAACCTAATCTACTTCAAAATAAGAGTTTATCAGCCTGGATTTATTTTCTATATATGTTCATTTCACACACACACATATATACATAATACACACATAAATTTTTGTTCACATCACACATAAATTTGTTAATTCGTGACTATTTACTATTAATGTTGCTTAGTTATAAATTATTTGATTACGAAAAAGCGAAAACAAATGAGAGATAAAAGAAGGAACTAAAAAATGTAAAATTGGTTTGATTTATATGGACTTAGTGCTCATAGTCTCTGAAGTTAACCTGGCTCTCCTGGGAAATTAACTTTCTCTAATAACAAACTTTTGCCACCGAACAGAATAATAAAGCATATTTTATTGTAATTTTTTCATATTTTATATTTATTTTCTGTATCAAAGATATTTATATATCTATGTTTCGCAATCGATAGTAACCGTAAATGGCGCTGCATGGTGGTTTCAGACATAATGGTATTCCCATTATGGTAGCAAAAGGGGTTGAGCTGTGTTTATTCAAAAAAAAAAAAGGTTTATCATAACATTAAATATTTTTTTAAAGAAAATATATATTTTGAAATATATGCTCTCTATGGGATTGTTACGAGTCCATGGGACTCAAAATAAACTTCGAAAAGACCGAATATGGCGCTAGGCTAATGGCTATAGGCGCTGAAAATGACGGTGATCTAAATGTTGACTCGGAGACATGTACAAAGGTGAATGTCTTTAAATATCTAGGATCGTACCTGGACTCCACTGGGTCCTCAGAAACTGACGTTGGGAAAAAAGCAGAGCAAGCTCGAAAAGCCACACGCATGCTGCACCCGGTTCTTTGGAACAAGACGATTTTAAAGGAAAATAAACGAAGAATCTTCCACACCATCGTCGAGCCCATCTTAACGTATGTAGCCGAAACATGGACCATGTCATCAATGCTACATTCCAAGCTTCAAGCAGTGGAAATGGCCTTTGGCGAAGATGTATACGTGTTACAAGAAGGGACAGACTTCGGAATGATGTTGTTCGGGAGAGAATGGAGGTTCGCCAGTCTGTTAACAGCAGAATTGGACAGCGAAGACTAAGGTGGTATGGCCATGTAAGGCGGATGCCTACAGAGCGTTGGCCGAATCGAGTTTTGGACTGGCATCCGCCCGGAAGACGGAGACGAGGACGACCCAGAGGTAGATGGATTGGTGGAGTTGAGGAAGAAATGGCAGGCCGAGGTATTCAGGATGGAGATTGGCTGGACCGCGACCTCTGGTGCTCTGCCCTGATGTAAAAGGCAACCCACGTTGGAACGTCTATAAAAGTATTAGTATGTAGTATATCCAGGGTTAATTAGAATTGTTTGTACCTGACACCGCACAGGCTCGGGACCACCATTTGACGTCCCCTCCGAAGGATGGCATAACTAAGGATTCTTTACTTCATTTAAAATATCCTGGAGCCATCTTTCGGGTTTGAACCCGTGACCTCTGGCGTAGAAGGGTGCTTCGCTAGCCACTACACCAAAAGTGACGTGACAGAGGGAAGTGAATTTATGTATAAATTAATATTATATGTTATCATAACACCGATAAATCGTATTGATATCAGGCGGCTGAATCACCTCCTTGCCGGCCCACAGTGGTTCCAAACGCACTTTATCGGAGCATAATTCTGCACTGGTCGTTCTATTTTAGATATATGCGCCAATTTAACGCCATTTTGTTCCTCAGTAAATTCACTTTCAACGGCATGATTGGCAAATTTTTACCTCATTTTCATATCATGAAAATACATAGGTTTTGTCGATATTTTCAGAGAAACGTATAAAATACGTACCGATTGAAGGAATATCACAGCAGTAATACCAAAAAAAACAAAAAAAAAAACTAAACTGTAAAGCCCTAGTCCACATCAAGCCGTGGCAGGGAGGAAGATGCATTGACCAGACTGCGGATAGGACACACCCGACTGACACATTCCTACCTTTTCGCTCGCGAGCCTGTACCCCTGTGCCAACATTGCAATGGAGCCCTCTCGATTAATCATATCATTCAAGGATGCCCGTATTATACGTCGCAGCTTTACAGAATGGGACTAATTCCAGGTACATCGAAAGTTCAGCTAAATAATGAGGATTTAATTAAATTCATCTTTAAATTTCTTCGGAAAAACTCCTTACTGTCTAAATTATAAACTTTACTATCTTCATCATTGAAACTTTATTCCAAAAATAGTTTTTTTTTTGTTACAACTTTATTTACTTATTCATTTTTTTTTTTTTTTAATTTATTTATTGGAATTTACAACTGTATACAGGAATACAACAAGTAAATTAGATGAAATATATAAAGGCATAAAACACATGTAGAGAAGCTTCCCAATGGAAACACTCTAAAAATGTTCTAAACTAGAAGGTCTCAGGGCAATCTCTTTTTCAGACGCCTCGGAGGATTGTCAGGAATTGAAGAGGAAGAAGGATTGAAACTGGAAGAGTAGGGTGGGAATGGAGTTTGCCATGAAAAGAATGGTATCTAGATCGGGCCAAATCACCAACATACGGAACATTCAAGTCTTTATGGATTAGTGTATTCGTAACAAAGTAAGGAGCATTGAGGATTTTACGAAGGATTTTGGATTGTAGGGATTGGATACGGGAAGAATTTGATGGTTTAGTAGAGCCCCAAAACTCTACTCCGTAAGTCAATATCGGCCTTATGATAGTCATGTAGATGAGTCTTTTGTAGTTAAGTGGAAGATTAGAACGTTTGTCTAGTAAGTGTTGAAGTAGTCGAAAACGTCGAGCAGTTTCTTGTCGTTTCAGTCTTGTATGAGGGTTCCAAGTGAGACGTTTGTCAAAGTGCAGTCCTAGATATCGGATCTGTTCAACCGGGACAAGAGTAGTATTATTGAAGGAGACAGTAGGGCAGGATGTCATAGGCTTACGACGAAGGGTAAAGGTAATTCGGTTGGATTTGTTGGAATTAATTTTAATTCTCCAGTTCTGACACCATACTTCGAGGTCTCTGATGTGGGATTGGAGAGTTTCAGAGGCAATAGTTGGATCAGTATTGCCTGATAACACACAAGTGTCATCAGCGTAGGTAGAAGGGAAAGTGTTAGGATGGGATGGAATATCAGCTGTATAAACTGTGAAAAGAATAGGTCCTAGGATACTGTCTTGGGGAACACCAGCTAACTGACTAAAAATGGATGAATAGGAATTATTATGATTTACTTTGAAGGATCTGTCAGTGAAGTAGGACTGGATGATAAGGAAGTATGTAGGTGAAAGGAAATTGCGGAGTTTGTAAAGCAATCCTGGGTGCCAGACTACTTATTCTTAATTAGCTTTTTACAACTTTAAACTTATCTTTATAAATGAATTTTGTCATTCATACTTAATTGATTTCTCTATTTATACAGTTTATTTATAAATTACTATTATTTATTTATTTCCTCCTTCCTCTGTAAGTCTAACAATTATGTATGCGTTCGTATAGGCCTTGATGACCTTTGGATGTTTTACGCCTTAAAGCCCTAATTAACAAACAAACAACAGTAATACATTAAAAATTAAAACAATAAATTATTTTGGGGGAGGGAGAATAAAAAAAATATTAATTATTTATAAATTATATAAAAAAATTATATAGGGTAAAATTATTGTCGAGTGATAATTTCTGACTTCTTTTAAATGATCATATTAGATGATAATTAAATTTAAATAATCGCATAATATGCATAATCGCATAATCTAAACCTTCTGACTCCTAGCCTCTAACCTCATTGCTAATCGTTTGCAGTATAAAGAATACTTTAAGGAAAGAAGCCTTTTTTTAGGTTCAACGACCTCAATGTTATTAGGGTACAAGTATTAAGATTACACAAAGGGCTGTAGTAGCCCCGGATCGTTTTCAGCTCTTGAAGTAGAACGGGGATTAAAAAAAAGGATTTTATAATAATTAATTTTAACTAAGGGACTTCAATGTCTAATATAGAACAAATCAGTTGATCAGTTTCAAAGAGCGGGTTTTTAAATAATTGAAATAAGCAACAGCAAGTAGAATCCCTTCCCAAGTGATTCGCTACACGGCGAGAGTAGAGGAAAGTAAAATCTGTAATAATGTGAAAATGTATAATTGGCTGGATGTGTTGTCGGTGATAGTGAATCATCATACACTCTCATTGTACTTAAATAAATTTACAATAACCTTATTGTATATGAAACTATACTATTATTTTTTTTTTAAAACACTTTTATCTAAGAAGATGGTCCCGAAACCATCTAGTTTAGAATATTTTTAAAGTTCTGCCAATGGGTGGTGTCTCTACTTTTATTTCAGGTCAGTTTACTATGTCCATAACATTTACTTGATGTATTATTATACAGTTATTAATATCAATAAATATGTTTAAATAAATAAAAAACTAAAAAAAAAACTTTTATGAAAGACATATAGAGATTCGCGCTGTTTGTAGTAACGGTTGTGTGCCATGAGATGATTAGGCCTACATCACACTCTGCGACCAGGTCCCCATTTTTCTTTACCCACTTTATAGAGGCTGGGTCTGCCCGAGCTGATATGACTTTATTATTTAGTTTTGTTAAATGTTTAACAAAAATAACATTAAATGATATAAGGTTTTTAAAATCTAATATTTGATATTAATACCTGACTTTAAAATAAGAAAAATTGTTTGTTGGATTTAGGGCGTACAACAGCTTGGTCACCAACGATTAAAAAAAAAAGAAAAAAAGTCTATTCTCTCTCCTGCTATTTTCATGAACTGTCACAAGTACTCACGGATTTTCACACACCTTCTTCTCTCAAATGTCATTAAGGACTTACAAAGTAGACAGAGAAAGATATTACAGATTTGACAGCCTAATTAGGGAAGAAGCACCCAGACTACTTAACCATTACTTACCTATATATGAAATATCTAGTAAGGGGAAGTATTGCGATCGTGAAAATTTTGGAATTTGAGTTTTCAACGGAAATACACGTTTTAGGGTCTCCTGAGTCCGAATAACCAAGTCCCGCAAAAACGTCTGTGTGTGGTAACTCCCGAGCAAAAACGGAAAGTCCTACGAAACTGAAATTTCATATTAGTAAAGATAAAACCAAAGTCATCCTTATTGGTTCCAGACATCCCTCTCCTATCACTCCTTACTCTACCTCAACCATAGACCCATCATCTTCCAAACGTCCGTCAGAAACCTAGGCGTATCCCTCGATCAAAACCTATCCTGGAATAATCACATTTCCCAAATTTCCAGAAAATCCATAGCCATCTTTAAACAGTTCCTCCGATTACGCGAACTCCTAGTATCCTCTCTTATCTTCCCCCACTTCGATTCTGGCTGCCTGATGTTTGGCGGACTGTCTGAGACGCTCGAGATGAGGCTGAGGAGACTGATGAACTGTTTTATTAGATTTATCTTCTGAATTCCCAGGCGCTCTCATGTCTCAGCCTGGTACGCCGAGTTGAAGTGGCTCTACCCAAAATTCCGACGGCAATACTTCTTAGGAACTTACCTCTACCAATCCTTCAGAACCAAGAAACCCATCTATATCTACAATATGTTCACCCCTCTCCTCTGTCCACTCTATCAACAAAAGATCCCAGCCCTCGAACCTGCTCATACCATCCCACAGAATTGCTTCCTTTAAGAGATCCTTTGTCATACGCGCATCTTCATTTTGGAATTCCTAACCCAAATCGATCCGTACATGCCAATCCTTAACTTTCTTCAAAAATCACCTATTTATCTTTATAAACTTAAATATTTGACCTCTTTATTTTTATCTTAATTTTCTATATTTTTTGTTTTATTATATGTATTTCTTTAAGGTAGTAATTATGATCTTGTTGTATATATATATATATATATATATATATATATATATATATATATATACTTATATATATTTATATATATATGTATTTGTATGTGTGAATGTGTGTGTATATATGTGTCCATGTCTGTGTATACATGTATATACCATAAGTAATATAATTTGTAATCCATAAAATGCTGTATATAATATGTTATAACCAAAAGATAAGGAGTTTAGATATTAATATATTACACTAAACCTAAATGTAAAACGGAAATTATTTTTTCTTGTTGAGTGCCTGGCCTAAGCCATATTTCTCAAAGAGTTCTCTGTCAACTCCATAGAGATAGAAAATAAGAAAAATGTACATACCCCTTAAATTATTTTGGTAATACATATCCACCATAACCTGTCCCTTCTAGCTCACGTGAGAGGGCTGGGTTTCATTTTTACAATAAAGAGAAATAATTGTCTTCCGGAACATCTATTTACATACATATTTACACAGCTCAATTACAAGAGTATAGGAATATAACATAATTAAGAAAAAGATATATAAAAAAGAGATAAAGATAGTATGTACAATAAAGGTAAAAAGAAAAATAAGATAAAGGTAAGAAAAAACATGAGTGACTAGTCAAGACTCAACACACACACTCACTCTACTGAAGCAGGTCTCTCCACACTCCCCATTGTTTACATTTTAGTACTTTGACCAGACTTGGTTACAATGTTAAAATTTATATGGCCAGAATTCCTATATTTTATATTAGAGAGTTCAACGTAAAAGGGCTTTGGTTCGGAGCCCGCGGAGCTGTGCCTGGTTCAACAATGAGCTTCATGGAGGACATAGGTGTCGATATAAAGGACGTAGCAACAATAGCAGAAAGTGTGGTTCTCCACTGTCTGGGAATTATACACTATCACATCTACTCCTAACAGGTATAATTGGAGGGGCATGCATGTGGATCTGTGTTCACTTATATTTTAATTTTAACAGATTATTTTAATATAAAGATATTTATTTTGGGTGCTGAGTGTTTTGGTATTGTTTTTATTGATGATAGTGTGATTTTTTAGTATGTAGTTGTTTAATGTATATATAATTTGTTGTTTGTTTTTTGTTTTTTTTTAAATTTAATCTTTGGTGTATATGTATAGATATATCTAAGTATTTGTAAGAAAATGAGAAACAGTAGAGAAGGAAAAGAGAAAAAAAAAAAAACAGGAAAAATAAGTAGGAAAAAAAATTTTAAAGAGTAAAAAATAAAAAAATTGTATTTATAGTTAAATAAAATGTTAAGAATATTCCTGTAGGAAAAAAATCGGTATGCTGTGTTATAACAACCCAATTAAGTTGGGCAGCATCATTTTGTTTGTTTATTTATGAATAAAGTGTATCTCTCTACATTTATACTATTCTTAGGGGACTAGCTGTCCCAGAATAAAATTTCTTTTCGTTTCATTTCATTTCATTAATGTATGAGTGTTTTTTTCCAAAATGTACTACAATAATTATCTCGAAATATGTATTTTTCTTGGCTGATAATTGCTATGTGTATATATATATATATATATATATATATATTATATATATATATAATACTAATAATATATATATATATATCTTATTGATCATAGGGATGGAAACTAAAAATCATTAAACACAGAGCGATATGTATAGTTTCTTGAAGTATTGTATATTCCGACTGAGTATCTCAGCATGTCAACATCGAGGTAGCTGCTAGTTCCTAACATCACTCATGTCAACATCGAGGTAGCTGCTAGTTCCTTACATCTCTCATGTCACATCGAAGTAGCTGCTAGTTCCTAACTCTCTGCGTCCAAACATACAAAATGTTAATATCCTTAACGAGTCACTAGAGTTCTAGGAATGGGTACATGTATCTTTCATGTCATTTATGCAAGTGCATGTTTGCTTGTTTTATTAGTCAATACATACAACAGTGAAGCTCCTAAGGGTTTATATAGACTTCAAAAAGGATTATGATTCCGTTGACCACCTGTTTAATCCTCACTTTGTTCTAAGGAAATTGACCTGGAAAATCTAACTAAGAGAGGATCCCAGATTTGTCACCAATTATATATTAAATACAACAGATGTTAAATAAAAACAGCTGTTCTAATTGTAAGCATAATTAAGAGTGATTAAGTATGGTTACTAAGCAGATATTCTATTGGCGAAGATAAATAAATTTTTTTTTCTCGATAAAAATTAGGCCATTTTACAAAAGAAATCTTGGATATATTTTTTAAAACAATTTATTTAATTTCCAGTCATCGCAAAGTTTTAGCCTCTAGGGCCATTCTCAAGCTTCTGGAACTGGAAATTAAATAAATTGTATAAAAAAATATATCCAAGATTTCTTTTGTAAAACGGCCTAATTTTTATTTAACAAATATTTAAAAAAAAAGAACAATTACGACAATGATGAGAAAAACAAATTTTTTTTTTTTTAGTTATTTAAAGAAATTTACAACTGTATTAAAATAATACAACAAGTAAATAGGCTTTATATATGATTATTACACATGGTAGTCCTGAGAAGAAACTACACATTGGTAGCACTCCAATGCCTTATGTTAGGAGGTCTCTTGTCCATCTTTTAAGGCGCCTCGGTGGGTTGTCGGGAATAGATATGGAGGAGAGGTCATGGATAAGCGGGTTTGAGTGGGCTGGGAGTTTGGAATGAAAAGAGGTATATCTGTAACGGGCCAAGTCTTCAACTAATGGGATATTTAGGTCTTTATGGATGATTTTATTAGTAACAAAATAAGGAGCATTGAGGATTTTACGAAGGATTTTGGACTGCAAGGATTGGATGCGAGAGGAATTCGATGGTTAGTAGACCCCCATAGCTCAATGCCATAGGTTCAAATAGGCCTGATAATTGTGATATAAATGATTTTTTTGTAGTAAGTAGGAAGTTTTGAGCGTTTGTCGAGTAAGTGTTGTAGTAATCTGTATCTACGAGCAGTTTCCTGTCGTTTCAGTCTAGTATGACGATTCCATGTTTGGCGTTTGTCGAGGTGGAGTCCTAAGTACCGAATCTGGATAAATTTAAAACAAAACATGCAGTTTGTAAAAGTCAGCTCACATTATTTTTTTTCTTGTTATTTTTTTTAAATTTATTTTACTTTTACTTATCTATATATGAAATATATAGTAAGGGAAAGTATTGCGATCCGTGAGAAGTGTCCGTGAGTGGTAACTCCCGAGCAAAAACGAAAAGTCCTACGAAACTGAAATTTCATATTTAAGACAACTATACGCCCGAGATGCTACAGAAAGTTTTTCATCAAAATCAGCTGACCGAAAGATCTACTTTATACCATGCATTTTGCACCTTTCTATGATCTTCTCAAAAACGGCTCTAACGATTTTGATGAAACTCTATATATTGTAATGTATTGAGGATACTGAGGGGAGTTCATTATTAAATAATTTTAATATTAAACAATAAAAGATTAAGAAACCTTTGTCGGCAAAACATCAAAAAGCGTTTACCGCCATGCCCCCTCCCCAGCAATATGTACCTCGGGAAATGTCCTAGACACTAGGACAAAGGACCCCCTTGGGACACCTCCCAGATCAGCCCCGCCCGAGGTGACGACGATGAGAAGATACGAAAAGGGGAGTCAAGTTCTATCTTCAAGATGAGGTGAGTCTTATTCCAGCAAGAGGAGAGTCGAGTCCCATCCTCAAGAGGAAGCGAGGTCCGTCTCGGGGTTCGAGAGAGCAGCTAGAGGATGAAGCCTGTGACAATTTCCACTTCCGCCAGCCGAGAAAGTGTCAGAAGGTAATCTTTTATTGTAATATTGTTTGGCAAGATCAATTATAAGAAATCCCTCAGTATTCTCAGGCATTGTGTAAATATATTATAACGCTTAAGTTAATGTAAATAATAATGTCAGTTAGTAAAACATGTCTAATTTAATCTTACCCTGCATGCCACCTATTGGATTGGTAAACACGATACCTTTGGAAAGGAAATCCAAAGATATCATTAAATATAGTTTATATATAGATTAAATATATCAAGTAACCTAGTTTTTGAAGGTACCGCTGCCTTAGAAAAGCAGCCGGTCAAAAACATAGCAATATCGATGTAAAATTTGATGGGCTTTAATATAGTGCAGGTTTCATTTTGATTAAAATAGTCTGACAGGTCTTAAATGCCGATATTTTAAAGTTCTTTTCCTATAATGTACCATAATTTTGTAGATTTCAAAAAAATTGAAACATCATCTTATTTCAATGTACAAATAATGGGTAAATATGCAAGTTGAGCGAACAAAAGGAGAAAAGTGCAAACATGTTTTTTATGCAATATTTGTGTTTTTGAACCCAAGAATAGTAATATAGGTGTATAATATACCGTTGGATAGCTGAAGATTTTAGAAAAAATATTATCTAATACACGGAATTCTAAAGGTTAATGGAGAGTGATGAAAAGCCTATAAAACTAACTGATTGTTGTAGATAAAAATATAATAGATTATTTAATAAAGCACATGTTGCTATTGAAATTCAAAATAATTAATTCTTTAAAAATTTATTTGTATCTTTAAATATATTTCAAAATTTTTAAACTGATTTTAACAACGGAGAGGTAAGTGAAAGTCGTGTGTTGGGTGCACCAGATTTTTTTTTTTTAACACTAAGGGAAAACTATTAAATATTAAATTCAACATATGTTTAAATAAAAACAGCTGTTATAATTGTAAGCCTAATAAAGATTGATTAAGTATGGTTCCTAAGTGTATTATTATTTAATAGCATTAAGGAGTTATAATATTGGCGACTTTAATGAATTTTAAAAATTAAAACGACATTAAACGATTAGCATCTGCAAAATACTGACCAACGCTCCCCAAGAATCGCGTGAAAAATCGGCAAGTTTGCGCGCGAAAAAACATTCCATTTAATATCTCTAGTTCTAGTGAAGTTAGAAGAATTTTGGTTTCAAAATTGCCCGATTTCAAAGCGGAATAATGAACGAAAAAAAAACGCTGCAAATTATTACACTATGGTTTATTATTTTCAAATAACTATTGGGTTGTGTCACATGAAATCCTGAATTCCTTCTACTGTATGTTTGAGGGCATCGTCGTCTATTACGGACGGAGGTCTTCCTCAGGGCAAGTTTTCCAAGTCGGTATCCTCAGCTGCAAACTTAGCAAACCAACGGCGAATGGTCCGTTCATTAACACTCCCTTTCCCAAACGCCTTACAAATATTTCTAGCGGCCTCAGCTGCTGAATGGAAGAGTCTAGACTCGTACAAAAATATTACTCGAAAATCGCGTGTTTTCGTGTTCATATTTGGAGGTATACTAAAAAGTGGGTAATTGATTGGGAAGCTAATGTTTATAATACAAAGGTTGAGGATTAGTAACAGTTTACTTTAAATATGTAAACATTCGGAAAAAAACAACAGAGACCTGCAAAATCCTTTATGTATTTCAGAAACTATAAAATCGGGCATTTCATGTGAAAAAACCCGATATATTATGGTATAAGTGTTTATATAGCACTTTACAGGCGAATTAACTAATATGACTAATATTAACTTGTTGCTGGGTGGCTAGCGTAACAGTCTCCCATGCCAAAGGTCACGGGTTCAAATCCGCAGGTGGTCCTAGGATTTTTTAATGGGAGTAAAAAATCCTTAGTTACGCCGTCCTTCGGAGGGGACGTTAATAGATGGTCCCGAGCCTGTGCGATGTTAGGTACTCGTTATAGATCCCTATCCTAATAAAACCTGGATAGGCAAAATTTAGGACTCCCACTGTAGCATCGTCCGATTAGCCATAGTATCATAAATAAACAAACAAAATCATCCATAGAGACCTGAATATCCCACTAGTTACAGAAATCGGTCAAAAAAGATACACCTTTCATTCCAAATTACCCGCTCATACAAACCCGCTTGTCCGTATCCACTCATCGACATATATTCCAGATAATCCTCCGAGAGGTGGACGGTGGTCTCGAGACCTACTGAACAAATAATTATTGAAGTGCTACCGCTGCGTAGATTCTTCTCATGTCTTTTTCAAGCCAATTGTCTGTTTTTAGCACATTTACTTATTGTACTTTGTAAATTGTACAGTTGTAAATTTCAATAAAAGAATTGAAAAAAAAAAGTTTTGTAACCAAATATAAAACTTAAATATTTTAATTTTTTTCAAAATTTTATTTCGTTTTAAAATAGGGTAATTTTGACACCAAAATTATTTTTTTACCTTCACTAGAACCGGAAATATTAAATAAAATGTTTTGTTTTTTTGTGCCCGAAATATATTGCAGAGTCTAATGCTTTAAAGTCTAATTTTACCTTAAAAAAAAAGTAATCAAAATAGGTGAGACACATCTGGGATTCCCTCCATGTAAGTTAATAAGTATACCTAGTGGCATTTGGTGTAACTAAATAAATTGTTAAGCCTTCTAAAAAAAAAAAGTCTTCCTCGTGTTATCAGTTATACCGAGTTGAAAACATGTTTACCAATCGGCTTGCGGACTGATTGACCAGTGTTTTAAGTTACTTGGTAATTGCATAAAAATCTCCATTAACAAGAAAACGAACCTGCACTTCAGTTAATTACTTGGTTAAATTCAAGTCCGCTAGACGGCGCCTAGGTATCACCTTGTTTACCAAAGTAAAAAGTAAACTTCATCAGTAAATTTTTTTTTTTTTTAGTTTTAGCCAATCAGTCTGTTGTCATTGGTTCAAGAAAAGATATTTGGTTAAATTCTGATCATCTCTAATATCTGAACGTTTAGGAAATGTGCAAGACACACATCTATACATACATATAGACACAGCCGTGATCATAAAAATTGCATCATATATATCTTTTAATTTTTATGGTAAAGAATTTGATCTAATCGAATATTTGTGTTTTTGTCTACTTATTTATATCATATGCTTAATGAAACAAAGAAAAAAAGTTTCTTAGTTCATGGTTAATAAAAAAAAAACGGCTCTTACTTGATGTTCGACTATTGCTAAAATCAATTTAAAAACTATTAAATATACTTCAATTTCAAAAATATTTTAAGTTATGTATGTATTTATTTATTTCCAGATCGGCTGCGCGGGCCATAAATGGGTTTATATAAAATAAAAAGTTATTACAATTACTAGCAATAGACAAAGGAGGGGTATATTCTCATGCAAAGACACCCCTAACTATTTTATGTTTATAATTATACTGAAGGGATCACTTGTAGCTGGGTGGCTAGCGTAACAGCCTCCCATGCTAAAGGTCACGAGTTCAAACCCGCAGGTGGTCCTAGGATTTTTTAATGGGAGTAAAAAATCCTTAGTTACTCCGTCCTTCGGAGGGGGCGTTAAAAGGTCGTCCCGAGCCTATGCGATGTCAGGTACTCGTTAAAGATCCCTACCCTATTAAAACCTGGATAGGCAAAATTTAGGACTCCCACTGTAGCATCGTCCGATTAGCCATAGTAGTATAAAGTGACGTTAAATAAATAAATAAACAAACAAACAATTATACTGAACAGTTAAATAAAAAGGTTGATATAAACAAAAAAAAACACTTGAAATAATATTGAAACACAAGAATGAAATGAAACTAAAAGTAAATACGTTCATGTGAGATAATACATTAATACATGTATAAGGTAATTAAAAAAAAAGAAAGAAGATAAAGTAAATGAAGCTTGAAAAGAAAAAATGAATAAATAATTAACTTTTTAAAAAATAATAAATAAATGGGACATAATAGATTGGATAAATGCTAATTTAGTAATTTATAGATAATAAATAATAATTTAGGAAAGATAATTTAGTAATAATTAGTTAAAAAATTAAAGATTACAGACAAAAAAAAGATTAATAGGAAAATCACAGAAGAACGTCTTGCGGAAATCTGGGTTTGAGCCTGCGAGTTGTCGTTTGAAACCCGATGTAGCACCTCTTACTGCTGGGAGCTGTGAGTGCTGTAAGTTGATTTCAATAAAACGTGTATTTATTTTCGTTGGAAACATATGATTTAAATAAAAAAAATATAACTATATTAAATTGTTAATCAGTAATAAGTTTATTCCACATTCGTCGCTTTATATAATATTAGATAATATTTTTTCTAAAATCTCTCTCTTTTCAACGGTATATTATACGTCTATATTACTGTTCTTATTATAAAAAAAAAACCAAAATTACATAAAAAAATAGTTTTGTTCTTTTATCCTTTAGTTAGTCATCAAATTCGTCCAACTTTTATATTTAGCCGTCCTTTATCAGTGTCATTTAGATGATATGGTTAATCCTTAAGAACGTACAAAATTAAAGGTACTTTACTGGAAGGAATTAGTCCGGATGGCGGTCATTAAATGAAACAACTAAATAGTTTCAACTATTTATTGTTTGCCAACGTTTCGACCCCCTTTGTGGAAACTTAGTTTCCATTCTCCCACCATGCGCCCTGATGATGACCCACAAAGGGGGTCGAAACGTTGGCAAACAATGAATAGTTGAAACTATTTAGTTGTTTCATTTAATGACCGCCACCCAGACTAATTCCTTCCAGTAATTCTCAACGGTCAACTAATTACATCCACAATGATATAAAGGTAGTTTAGTTTATAGAGGAAGAAAATTTAAAATATCGGCCCTGTCAGACTATTTCTATATAACTAATCTTGTGTTTAAAAACACAATAATTGCATAAAAAAATATTTTTATATTTAAAAAAAAACTTGCACTTTTCTCCTTGGTGGTTATTAAATTCGACCAACTTGCATAATTAGGCGTTATTTATCAATTCTAATGAGATGCCAAATTTTTTGAAATCTTCAAAATTAAAGGTACTTCATAGGGAGAAAATTTAAAATATCGGTATTTAAGCCCTGTCAGACTATTTAAATCAGAATGAAACCTACATGATATTAAAGCCTATTAAATTGTACATCACTGTAGCGAGTTTATACAAAATCGTTGAAGCCGTTTTTGAGAAAGTTGCAAAATGCATGGTATAGAGTGGCTCTTCTGGTTGGCCGAATTTGAAAAAAAAGTTGCATAGTTGTAGGCGTGTAGTTGTCATATGTATGAAATTTCAGTATTATAAGATTTTTCGTTTTTGTGCTAGACTTACCTCACACACACAGACACACAGGACCCTAAAACGTTTATTTCGTCGAGATCTGGAATTCGAAAATTTTCGCGATGCAATACTATCTACTATTTCATATATAGGTAAGTTAAAGTAAAAAAACAAAACTTTTTTTTTTTGGTTAATATTTTTAACTACTACTAAAATACAATTTTTAATTATGTCGAAATTTAAGCATTTGAATATCAGAAACAATTAAGATTGAGGGATTACAAGAAGTGGAACAATTTTCACGGAAATCAGCGGTGACACAAATCAACAGTGGTTGGTCATAGGTTTCAAAATTAATATTATAATTTATTTTGAAAGAGAGGTTTAACTTGTATATTGTTTCTTTGATTTTTGTGTGATTTTCTTTAATTCTCAATAAATAGTATTTTTTTCTATATTCAGCATTTCTTAAAAACATAAAATATTTTTTTTATTGAGTGATGCAATTGCTATGAACATGACTGTATTTATGTAACTATTAAGTCTATGGAACTATTATTAAATCATTGTTTAACAAGTTGTTGTATTTTTAAAATGAAAGTTATCAAGGAAAAAAAACGCATTATTGGTGCTCCACATTCCTTTTTTTTCCCTGAAGCACCTCAAATATTTTAACTGATAAATAAAGCTTTAAAACCCTTCGAATTACTCGATGTTGTATCCAATCGAAATTCTTATCTTTCGGTTTAATTGGAAGATTTAAAATAAATTGAAAAAGTTCGTATATTATATCTGATGTCGATAAAGTTATGAGGAAATCAATTAGTTTACTTTCACATACCTATTTATAAAATATATAGTTAGGGAAAGTATTGTGATCGTGAAAATATGCGAAAGGTCATCTGAGCCAGTTACGCCAATAGATCTATATGTGTGTGTAGTTTGTTTGTGTGTGTGCGAAAGTCAGTGTGTCGTAGTCCAGCTCTTAAATAAAAATACGTACGAAACTAAAATTTCTTATTTTAAGATAAGTTTGTGCCAACAATGTTAGAGCAACTTTCGTTTGTCGAAATCGACGGCCCAAAAGAGCCACTTAATAGCGTGCATATTTCCCACTTTTAAGGATTGTCTGGAAAACGGCTCGATGGAACTCTATATATAGATGTAAAATTTAATGGGCTTTGATTTCTTGTTAGTTTCATTTTGATTGAAATAGTTTACAGGGCTTAAATGCCAATATTTTAAATTTTCTTCCTCTCTAAAGTGTCGTAAATAGTGTACTTATGGGACGGAGAAGATTTTTTGCTGTAGTCCCGAATCTATATTGCTATAAAAACTAGCTTACTTGATATATTTAATGTATGTATAGACTAAAATTTAATGAAACCATTGGATTTCCTTTCCAAAGGCATCGTGTTTACCAATCCAAACAGGTGGCATGCAGGGAACATTAAATTACCAACAGATTTAAATTAGAGCAATTATTATTATATTATATTATTATATAAATATTATTGATATTATAATATAATATAATACATAGATTCTAACACTTAAACTCTATTTACATCATTTCCAGACCTATGATTGAGAATATTGAGGTTCATATTACAATTAACCTTGCAATAAAATATTACTAAATTACTAGCTAAATTACTTAGCTCGCGGCATCTGTCTAAAAACTTTAAGGTTAGAATTTATAAAACGATTATTCTTCCGAACGGTCCTTTACGGATGTGAAACGTGGCCGCTTACTTTGAAGGATGAACAAGGGCTTAAGGTTTTCGAAAATAAGGTACTGCGTAAAATATTTGGAAGTTTGAACAACTCGGAATTGCTGAGTTTGTACCCTGTGAATATAATTGAGTTGATAGCATCGCGGAGACTCAAAGTTGTTGGGCTCGGTGAAGAACGGATTCCGAGAAAGTTGGTATTCGCTGAACCAACTGGTAGGGGTCCGAAAGGTAGGCCGAAGCGTCGATGGGAGGATTGCATTAAGGCTGATCTTGGGAGCTTGGGCTTGACCGTCGAACATTGGACGAGTCTGTGCAGGCTAAGTTTGGTGGTATCGGTAAGCCTTTTATAATTATTATAAAATATTACAAATAACGAGATACCTTTAAACACTTACCGGCTGGCGAAGGTGAAATCAGTCTTAGGCCCCCTTCTCGAATTCATCCTCCAGCTGCTCTCAGAACCCCGAAGGCCATATCCTCTTCTGGTAGGACTTCCATTCTCGTGGCTGGAATAAGACAGCCTCTTCGGATCTTCTTCCTCATCCTCGTCACCTCAGAGGGGAGAGGGGGGGGGCTGTCATGGGAATTCCAGCCTAGTAGTTGAGGTCTAGAACGTTCTTGGGGTATCACGTCTTGCTCATGGGAAATATCATGGGCGGGAGGGGGGGGGGGTAGGTACTAGCCTTTTAACTTTTGCCGACAAAGGCTGATAAACATTTACTTCATTAATTTAAAACTTATTTAATAATAGACTTTCCTCAGTATCCTCAATACATTACAATATATATATATATATATATATATATATTATATATATATATATATATATATATATATATATATATATACACTTTTTTATTTTTTTAAGGCCAACTAATGAAGGGACCACGCTACTAATGTTTTCTTTGGTCCAGTGTTGTCTCATCCGTTCTGCATGTTCCTGTACCCGCTCTTCAGCCGACCTCTTGCCTTGGGCTCTCCTGCAAAAGTCCTTAAAGTTTCTTTTTCGTTCGGAAAGGAGGTTTCATTTTATCATTCATCAGCTTGATTGAAGAACATCGACTCGACCCCAACTCCTGCGAATCCTTCTCCATCTCCATGAATCGCACCCTTTTGATCTTCTTTCGTAGAAAGTAGGTGAAAATTCTTCTAGTCAACGTTGCTTGGTTCATGCATGCCATGTGACAATAAAATTCGACTCTTCTCTTCTGCATGATGTCCGTTATTTTTTCCAAGTGCTTAAAAAAAAAAAATATTACTTTGTATATAATTTATTATTATTATATAATAAACCTTGATGAAGAAATTAAGAGAATAAACATGGATTATGTTGGTTTGTTCGCAAACTTAACCAAAAATATTATTGGGTTGATTCACATGAAATGTCCGTTTTTATAGCTTCTGAAATACATAAAGGATTTTGTAGGTCTCTGTTGTTTTCTTCCGAATGTTTACATATTTAAAGTAAACAGTTGCTAATGCTCTACGTTTGTATTATAAACATTAGCTACCCAATCAATTACCCACTTTTTATTATACCTCCAAATATGAACATGGAAACACGCGATTTTCGAGTAATATTTTTGTACGAGTTTAAACTCGGCCATTCAGCAGCTGAGGCCGCTAGAAACATTTGCAAGGCGTTTGGAGAAGGGAGTGATATTGAACGGACCATTCGCCGTTGGTTTGCTAAGTTTTCAGCTGGGGATACGGATGGTTACAGTATGGTGGTCCAGGGCTGAGATAATTCATTATTCCTTTTTTACCTAGAGGTGAAACCATTACCTCTACAACATACTGCAATGAAAATGACCAAATGCACACAAAATTATTAAAAAAACAACCTGGATTGGTAAATCGGAAGGGTCCTATACTCTTACATGACAACGCTAGACCCGAAGTTCTTCCGCACCCACCATATTCTCCCGACTTGTCTCCAACAGATTACCACCTGTTCAGGAATTTAGACAACTTCGTCAAAGGAAAACTTTTTGAAAATGATGATCACGTGTAAAGTGCGTTTTCAGAGTTTTTCAGTTCGGGGATAAAAAAAAGTATATGTTACGTTGGGAAAAATGTGTAGAAAAAGAAGGTAAATACTTGGAATAAAATTATCTTGTTTTCATATCGTATTTTTAATAAAAATCCTTTACCTTGAAAACGGACATTTCATGTGACACAACCCAATAACTTGGCGCACCCCAATGACAATTCGGTTGTCAGTTGTGTTGGAATAAATGCTCACCCAGTTCCTTGACTTCTGAGGTATTGGAACAAAACTTTAATTTAAGAGTTGTGGGAAAGGACCTAATACAAGGCCTTTTTCCTTTAAAATACATCCTTAACTGGCAAAAAATGAGGGGTTGATTACGGAACGATCCTGGAAGATGAAGAGGCTTATTTGTTTTATGGATTAGAATCCATTATTCATAATTCGGACCATCATTCATTCACTCCCCTTCTTTGTGATTTCTTTAGCCCGAGCCTTGTTTGATGGCTTTCTTAACTTCTTACGGCACATTACTAAGGCTAGATGGATGCCTTTAATGTTACTGTATTCATCATATTATGTATTTCTTTAGTCAAACTTACTTTAATCTGTATGAAAACCCTTTTTCGAGAGATTCGCGCAACTTTGCAGCCCTCAAATTTTTTTTTTATTTTTTTTTTTTATTTATTCATATATATACAAAAGGAAAGTCAAATTACATAAAATAAAATCAAATTAAATAAACGTATACAATAACAAAATTAAGTAGACAAAATAAATAGAAATAAATGAAGTTAACAAATAAATAAACAAAACATGTCACATTCATACCTATGTTTGCAGCCCTCAAACTAGAATCAGTCGATAGAAAATGTCGGCATGAATTTACATTGTTTTTTTTGTTTATTATTACTTCACTTTTACTTACCAATATATAAAATATATAGTAAAGAAAATTACTGCGATCATGAAAATTTTACAATTCCAGTTTTCAACGGAAATACACGTTTTAGGGTCCCCTGAGTCCAAATGACCAAGTCCCGCAAAAAGGTCTGTGCTTGTGTGGTGGTGTTTGTGTGGCAAAAAAGAAAAGTCCTTTGAAACTGAAATTTCATATTTAAGTCAACTATACGCCCGAGATGTTACAGAACCTTTTTCATCAAAATCAGCTAACGAGGAGAGCAACATTATGCATTTTACACCGTTCTAGAATTTCCTCTATGACGGCTCTAACGATTTTGATCAAACTCAATATACCGATGTAACATTTGGCGGGCTTTAATATCATGTAAGTTTCATTCTGATTGAAATAGTCTGAAAGGGCTTAAATACCAATATTTCAAACTTTCTTCCTCTAAATCATTAATTTTGTAGATTCTTTAAAAAAAAATACATATCATCTTGTCACCATATCTTGTCAGGTAAATATATAAGTTGAACGAATTCAATACCCAATTAAAGTAGTAAACTGAAAAAAATATTGTTTTAATGCAATTTTTTGTTTACGAACATAATAACAGTAATATACATATATGATATAACGTTTTGTGTCTATATATTTTAGAAAAATATTATCTTATAACATTGAAAATCCGATAAAACTAAATGATTATCTAAACTAATATTAAAAAGCTGAAGAGTTGGTTTATTTGAACGCGCTAACCTCAGAAACTACGGCTTTCGAATTGAAAACTTCTGTTTGTGATATATTGTCCCTTTATCGAGGAAGGCTATGGACTATATAACTGCGACCAATAGGAGTTAAGAATCAGTGGGAAATCTGGTAAAACAAGCGAATTTAACCTCGCATCCCAATGATTCTAAATAATTTACCTTTTAATTTTAAAATAATTCAATTTCCCGTTAAGTTGTCTTTTGCCGTAAAAATTAATAAATCACAGGGACGAACATTTAAACACGTAGGAATCGTTTAACGTCAAGACTGGTTTTCACACGACCAACTATATGTCGCATTGTCAAGATCGGGTTCCGGAGAAAACCAGTCTGTTCTCCTGCCATAAGAAAATAAGACTAAAAATATCTTTTACGCAGAGGTACTTTAAAATATATTCTTCTAAAAAATTCTCAATAGCGATCATAATAACATTAATTGAGGCTGACGAAGTCGTCGGCAACAGCTAGTTTTAGGTAATAATAATTTAATAGATTTTTAATAAAACACATGTTTAATAGAAATTAAATTTAATTAGTTCTTTAATAGTAACACTCTCAGTTGATCTCTAACAAAATTTGAAAATTGTTTAATAGATTTTAAAAATGGAGATGTGTGAAAGTCGTGTGTTGCCCGCACCAGGTTTTTTTAAATACTAAGAACATGAATATAGACTTATAATGTACCGTTGGAAAGAGAAAGATTATAGAAAATATATTATCTGATACACAAAGTTGTAAAAGGTAATATAAAGTGACGAATGGGGACTAAAGTTATTACTGATTAACAATTTAATATAGTTATATTATTTAATGTAAACCATATGTTTCCAACGAAAATGAATACACGTTTTGTTTTTTGTTTTTTTTTGCACGAATTGGCCATCAAGGACCACGTGAATATCATTCTGTCTTCTTCACATCTTTCATCTTCCTTTTTCTCTAATATTCTTTCATCTTCCTGGACTGTTCCTCCCGCCCTTTCTTTGTCCATTTTCTCCCCTATTTCTTGGTTTTTCCTGTAAGAACCCCAACTTCTTTTATTTTCTTCCCGAAAAGCTCTCTATCTAAGCAGTCTATTTTCTTGATTTTTAACCTTTCGAGCTCCTCTTTTATTTGCTTTGCATATTCTTCTAGCCTAGAACTTTGTCAAAAATCGTTTGTTCAGCCTCTGATTGTTCATTCTTACCATATGGCCATAAAACCTCAGTCTCCTAGTTCTGACGACTACTTCAAGGTTTTCCAAATTTCTATATATTTCTTCATTGGATTTTAGCCTGTAGCCCTCTTGTGTTATTTTGGGTCCATGAAGCCTCCTAAGATTTTTTCTCTAAATCTTGAGAAATTTCTCAAGACTTGGAAGGCAAACTCTTTCCATACCATACAATATTGTTGGTCTTACTACTGTACAGTAGTGCCTTATTTTTGCCTTGGAGGATAAACTTTTCTTACTGTACATGCTTCTAGTTGCAAAGTACAGGATTTCTATTGTGGATGTAATTAGTTGACCGTTGAGAATTACTGGAAGGAATAAGTCCGGGTGGCGGTCATTAAATGAAACAACTAAATAGTTTCAACTATGTATTGTTTGCCAACGTTTCGACCCCCTTTGTGGGTCATCATCAGGGCTTTTTAGAACTGGAAGTGTGGTGATGAGAAGAGCGTGAGTCACCTGAAGGTGTAGAAATGATGATAAGATACATCCTCTTCAACTCTCCGCCGCAGCGCCAGAATACAAAATCGCAAGCAGGACATACTATCTACATCTCAACAACAGCAGGCATTCTCATCTCAACAAGCCATCATTTCTACACCTTCAGGTGACTCACGCTCTTCTCATCACCACACTTCCAGTTCTAAAAAGCCCTAATGATGTCCCACAAAGGGGGTCCAAACGTTGGCAAACAATAAATAGTTGAAACTATTTAGTTGTTTCATTTAATGACCGCCACCCGGACTAATTCCTTCCAGTACAGGATTTCTAGTTTAGTTAATCTTTCATCTAGGCTTGCTTTATCTATCCCGTTGTTGCATATTATCTCCCTCAGGTATTTGAACTTTTTGGTCACTTTTATTTGTCCATATTTTGTGGATTTTCATCCAAAATTTTCTTGTCATAACTTGCATTTGTTGTCATCATCTCCGTCTTTTCGTAGGAAATTTGGAGACCTGTTTTCTCTTTTAGGGTGTTTATCAGTTTTATAGCTTCCTCCTCTGTTTCCGCTAGCAGGGCTAGATCATTTGCAAAGGCCAGACACTTTACTCTCACATTGTCATTTTTTGTTTCAATTACTGTGCCTGCATCATCATTTTCGCAGAAGATCCTCATTATTACAGGAATAATAGTTTTATTAAAATCAACATAAAATATTTTTCAAATTGAAGTATATTTAATAGTTTTTAAATTAATATTAGCAATCGATGTAAGTGAAAGTCGTATGTTGCCCTCACCAGATTTTTTTCATTTAACGTCACTTTTTGGTATTGCGGTTGACAGGACGATGCTACAGAGGGAGTCCTATATTTTTTCTATCCCGGTTTAATTGTTATTGGGGACCATCATTTTACGTCGCATCTGAAGGACGGCATAACCAGGGATTTTTTACTCCCTCAAAATATCCTAGAGCCATCAGCCGTGTTTGGACTTTCGATCTTGGGCAAAGAAGGATTTTCTACTACCAACTGTTTGACCCCACGACCACTGTTTCTCTCTGGCGCGCCGCACAGTGGGCAATATGACCGATATTAAGAATATTAAGGGACCGATTTAGATGGACAAAATTCTGAAACTTGTCTATATTTAACCTTTGAGGTTCCAGAATACGGGAAAAAATATTTTTTTAAATTATAAGAAAAATTGTAAAAACTAATTAATTTTTGACACGATCGGTGAACGCACTGTGGTCAAACGTCAAATTTATTTGCTAAAATCTAAAAATTCTCTATATTTTACGTTTGAAGTCCCAGAATACGGGAAAAATAATACAAAAATCTCGGAGTTGCTAAAACCTGCTAATAAATGTGTTTTATATCATTTAGGTAACTCTTGAAATTATAGATTGTAAAACTTTTGATTCGGAGTGTTGTGTCTGAAAAAAAATTACATATCACCCAAAACGCAAAAATTCGCAAAAATAATTTGTAATATCTAAATACTAGAAGGATTGATGAAACAAATCCTCGGGGTAGCTTGGGGATTATATAGTTTTTTGTTATTGAATAGGGGCATACATTTACAAATTGCTAAATTAACTCTACAGGTGAGATTGCAATGTATATTCAATAACGAGTTTGGAAACATAATGCCTTACCTGTCTCAGCAATGTCCGTTGTTAAAAAAAAAGACTTTGCTTTAAATACACCTTGAACACAATAAATGACCATCGATTAAAGATAATCCCACTGTAGATTATTAGGCACTTGTGTGAACAGGAATGATTCATTCATTTATTATTTATTTGTAAACACGGTATGGCGGGAAACATCTCGCCAACTAATATTTAAAAGGTGAAGCACTGGAAAATTCCAAACTTTTGACTTGACTTTTGTCCACCAAAATTGGTGATTTAGCCCACTGTGCGGCGTTTAGGTATCGATGCAAACGATGGTCTAGCATTCGCCTCTCATGAAGGAAATATCTGTTAGCTATTCAGTTATTGAAGGCAACAGACGGATGTGTAGCATTGGACTCAGAATAGCAGAGTATAGAGACTGCTTTAGCATTCAGCTGCTACGGTTTAATCCTCAGCTCAATGCAGGTTACTGATAGTTCACAGGAACCAGGATAATTAGACTATAAGATAATTGAAATTAATTAACTAGTATCTATACAAACTTTATTATTGAAAAACTTTCAACTGTTCTTCTATCAGAAATTGGAGTCTGATAGGTCTTAAAATAATTTTAAATGCCGAAAAAGTCTTATAGTGCTTGAAGTATTTAGAAAGTTGGACTGAGATAGAATTTAATTATGAACAAGTTTTATAACAGCTTGAATATCAGAGAAATGATATTAAATAATGCCGCTTTACAGTTTTTCAATGACTGGGAAAAAATAAATAAAATAGATATTAAAACATCTGGTGCGGGCAACACACGACTTTCACTTACCTACGTTTTTAGAATCGATTAAAGAATTTTCAAATACAGTAAGAGATAAAAATGAGTGAAGCCATTAAAGAATTAATTAAATGGAATTTCTATAGAAACATGTGTTTTATTAAATAATCTATTACATTATTAACCGAAATAATCAGTTAGTTTTATCGGCTTTTCATCACTATTAACTTTTGAAAGCTTGTGTATAAGATGATATTTTTTCTAAAATCTTTAGCTTTCAACGGTATATCATACATCTCTTTTACTGCTCTTATGTTTAAAAACGAAAAATTTCGTTAAAAATTTTTTTTCTTTTTCCTTATTTGGGCATCGAATTCATTCAATTTAGCTCTTTTTCATCAATGGTAACAAGATAATATTTTTATTTTTATAGAATCAACAAAACTAAACGTACTATAGAGAAAGAAAATTTAAAATATCGGCATTTAAGCCCTCTCAGACCATTTTAATCAGAATGAAACCTACATGACTTTTAAACGTATTAAATTTTTCATCGATATAGCGAGTTTAATCAAAATCGTCGGAACCGTTTTCGAGAAAATCGAAAAAAGGTGCAAAATGCATGGTATAAAGTGGCTCTTCTGGTAAGCTCATTTTGATGAAAAAGATTGTGTTACGTCTCGAGCGTATAGTTGTCTTAAATATGAAATTTCAGTTTCATAGGACTTACCGTTTCCGCCCGGTAGTTACCACACACACACACAGACGTTTTTGCGGGACTTGGTTATTTGGACTCGGACCCTAAAATGTGTATTTCCGTTGAAAACTGGAATTCAAAAATTTTCACGATCGCAATACTTTCCCTTACTATATATAGTAAGTGAAAGTAAAAACACTGCAAATTATTACACAATAATTTATTATTTCCAAATAATCACTGTTTATTTACCTGTTTATTGACAATTAGCTAAAATGAAAAGAAATAAATAATCAAAGGGAAGCTGGTATAGTAGCACTGTTGATTTCAAAACGCAATATCTCTGCTAGTTCTGAACCAATTTCAATTCGGCTATTTTTATTTTGTAAGAAATTTAATTTTCTATGGCATAACACTAATAACGAAACATTTTGGTATTCATTAATGTAGTACGAAAAAACATTTTTTTTTTTAATTGTGGAAGTTTTTTATTTATTTTTTTCTTTCATTTTAAATATAATAGAAAAACAAACTATTTTATATCAAGTTTATAATATGCAAACAATCGTGAGATTTTCGATTCCAGCAACAATTACATAGCTAGAGCATACCAAACAAGCCCCAACACTTAAGAAATGTAGACAAAACCTGAATTTATTCATTTAAATAAATATAACTCCTAAATGGTGGGTCCTAGCTACAAAATTTGTGTTACGAAAAATATTTAATTTATAATCATGACTGTTGTCAAATTTTCGATACGAGCAACATCAATAGATTTAAAGCGTTTCAAACTTGTTACATTTTTGAGGGTGAAAAAAGTATTTTTCACTCCAATAAAAAAATCCTAGTGCCACCTGCCAAGTTTGAACCCGCAACCTTGAACATAGAAGGCTGTTATGCTACTGCTGTCAACTACGCCACAGGTGACTTTCGTTCTCTTAAGGTAATAAAGGAGAAGGTATCACGAATTGCTGTTTTATTGCTTGTGGAATTACTCCCATGACTCCGTATATTTCTCAACATTTCTTCTAGTTCCCCAGAAGAAAGACATACGAGTAACAACAGTAAAATGTTTTTTTATTATTTCAACGATGATATTCCTTTAAAAACAACGGAAATAATGGGGGGGATAGAAAAGTACCAGCGTTAAAATTTCTCTACATGCTTCCATTTTCCACCATGTAGATCTCGAAATGCGACTTTTACCACTGATTACATTAGATAACAAAACTAAATATTTTTTAAAACTTTGTCTGCAATTCGTGTGTCTAATATTATTAATTATTGAGTTGAGAAAAACGACGATAACAAGAAAAATAAGTATATTGCCTCTAGTTTTTGTGATAAAAAATGGTTCAAAGTAATTTAATAATAACAAATGTAGCCAAATTAAGAATTTACATCATTCTTTCCAACCGCGCTATATTGCGTTTCTGGAACGAAATTATTTCACTTCAAATATACCAAAAATTACCCACTAAATTAACACAATTTCGCAGAATTTTAGTTTAGTCAAATTTGCACTTTGAAATCACTCTCAATCCTCCGAGGCGTCTGAAAAGAAGAAGGCCTCGAGACCTTCTAGTTTAGATTACCTAGTGGTGTGCTGCCAATGGGCATATATATATATATATATATATATATATATATATATATATATATATATATATATATATTTTTTTTTTATTTATTTATTTAAAGAAATTTACAACTGTATTAAATAAATACAACAAGTAAATAGGCTTTATATATGATTAGTACACATGATAGTCCTGAGAAGAAACTACCCATTGGTAGCACTCCAATGTCTTATGTTAGAAGGTCTCTTGGCCATCTTCTTTTAAGGCGCCTCGGTGGGTTGTCGGGAATAGATATGGAGGAGAGGTCACGGATAAGCGGGTTTGAGTGGGCAGGGAGTTTGGAATGAAAAGAGGTATATCTGTAACGGGCCAAGTCTTCAACTAACGGGATATTTAGGTCTTTATGGATGATTTTATTAGTAACAAAGTAAGGAGCATTGAGGATTTTACGAAGGATTTTGGACTGCAAGGATTGGATGCGAGAGGAATTCGATGGTTTAGTAGACCCCCATAGCTCAATGCCATAGGTCCAAATAGGCCTGATAATTGTGATATAAATGAGTTTTTTGTAGTAAGTAGGAAGTTTTGAACGTTTGTCAAGTAAGTGTTGTAGTAATCTGTATCTACGAGCAGTTTCCTGTCGTTTCAGTCTAGTATGAGGATTCCATGTTAGGCGTTTGTCGAGGTGGAGTCCTAAGTACCGAATCTGTTCAACAGGAGTAAGTAGGATATTGTTAAAGGATACGGTGGGGCAGGAAGTCATAGGCTTACGACGTAGAGTGAAGGTGATTTGATGGGATTTATTAGGATTTATTTTGATTTTCCAGTTTTGACACCATTCTTCAATGGCTGATAGATGGTGCTGTAGGATTTGTGATGCAGTAACAGGATCATTATTCACAGATAACACACATGTGTCATCGGCGTAGGAAGTAAGGATAGTGCTAGGATGGGAGGGAATATCAGCTGTATACACCGTGTAAAGGATCGGACCCAGGATACTACCTTGCGGTACACCGGCTGATTGAGTGAATATGGATGAGTAACAAAGGTTATGGTTAACTTTGAAGGTTCTATCAGAGAGATAGGAACGAATTAATAGGAAGTACGCTGGAGAGAGGAATTGACGGAGCTTGTATAGCAGACCCGGATGCCAAACTCGATCAAAAGCCTGTTCCACGTCGAGAAAGGCTCCAGTGCAATACTTTCTGCGCTCCAATGTGGAAGATATGACATCCACCACACGGTGACACTGTTGTATAGTGGAATGGGATGTCCGAAATCCAAACTGGTGGTCAGAAATCACGTGGTTGGATTCGAGGATTGGGTTTAAACGTTTGAGGAGAAGTTTTTCGAGAATTTTGCCCATAATGGGCAAGAGGGAGATAGGACGGTAAGAGGATGGATATTCAAGAGGTTTTTTTGGTTTAGGTATCATTTTGATAATAGACAGTTTCCAGTGGTCTGGAAAATAGGTAGAACGGAGAGTAGCATTATATATATAGGTGAGGAATAATATGGCTTTTCTGGGGAGCTGTTTTAGGATGTGGGATGTAATGAGATCATGGCCAGGAGCTTTTTTGGAAGGTAAATTTTGAATTATGTTGATGACTTCTGATGGATGAAAGGCCTTAGGAGGAAGGGTCATTTGGAGAGGAACAGTGAGTTCTGATTCAACACGGTCGATATGGATTGTATTAAGGATATCAGGGTGAGGGACAAACGTTTTGGAAAGGTGTTCTCCGAACAGCTGAGATTTTTCATCATCGGATCTTGTCCAGGATTTTGAGTCGGTGAGGAGTGGATGATTAAAGGTTTTGTATTTCAGTAGTTTTGCGGTTGTTATCCATAATGATTTGTCTGTTGTACTTAAGTTTTCTGTGAAGTTTTGAAAGTTTTGAATTTTGAGTTTTCTTATTTCTATCTTGAGTTTGTTCGTCAGTTTATTGTAAATGGTTTTATCCGAAGGGTATCGTGTTCGATGCCACTTCGCTCTTGCTCGGCGTTTTTCAGTTAGTAATAGTCGAATATAATATGGCAGGTTGGTTTCTTGTGCCTTCCTGTTTGTATATTGTAATGTGTTGGTCTGTATGGCAGTTTCTATTGATTTGTTAAGTTCTTCAATGGCAGAGTCTATGTCTTGTTTAGTTTTTAACAAAATTTTCAAGTCCAGAGTGTTCTCTAAGTCATATCGAAAATTGTCCCAGTTGACTTGTCCTTTAATCAGGGAAGGTAAAGGAGGCTTATGAATAGGATTGGAATGCAGTTGAAGCAGAACCGGGCTATGATCAGAGGAGAGGTCATCTAAGGATTTGATTGTAGATTGGGTGGAGGAGATTTGGGAAGTAATGAAAATATCAAGGATGTCAGGACGTTTTTTATGAGATGTAGGCCAGTACGTAGGGTTCTGGGGTGACAAAATGGAATAACTATTGGAGGTTGTGACTCTGGAAAGGATCCTGCCACGAGTATTGGACGTTCGGCATCCCCACCGTTGGTCTTTGGCGTTGTAATCTCCTCCAGCAATGAAGCGCGGACCAAGAGATCGGAATAAGGATTCAAGGTGGTGAATGGAGAGTGAATTACCGGGAGGGCAGTATACAGCTGAGATTGTCATATTAAATGGGTGGGAAGATAAGGTAATAGAGGTTGATTGAATGGTGTCAGATGGAGAAGAAGGAAGCATGGAATGAGGAATGGATTTATGGATGAGGATACATGAGCCAGCGTGAGATGTGTTGTCTGGGTGATCTGATCGGTATGTGATGTAGTCACGTATGTAAAAGTGCGAAGGTGTAGTGAAATGGGTTTCAGTCACAAGTGCAATGTCTATGGTATTGTCGTGTAGGAATATGTCCAGTTCGTCACGGTGATTCAGTAAACCATTTGCATTCCACAAAAGAATGGCTAGGAAGTTTTTATTCATTGCGGGATATGGAAAGGAACTTCAGATAGGAGTCTGGTAAGGAGTGTGATGAGAGGTCTTATGGTATTTTGAAGATCCAAAAGGAAGGATGACAGGATATATATATATATATTATTAGCTAATTTACTTGATGTAATTATTAATGTTGTTGTTTTTATGATGTGCTTTTAAGCGTTGTTGACTTTTTATTTTTATTTTCACTAGAATAATTTTATTAAATTTATTTATCAATAAGTTGAGCTTCGGCCGCCAAAGCTGGAGGGGGGGCTTGGAGACCCCAGTGCCCTGTAGTTAGCCTGAGTGGTGTGCCGGTGCTCAATAAAATTCTTTGGTAAGATGTTTTTATAATATATTGTACCTGGCTATAGAGGGATGGTTTATGGAAAATGCAACCAAAATACTACAAAATATAACCAATTATGTTTAATCGCAGTGTTGAAAAGGATCCTAGGTATAAACGTAGACGGAGGATCGAAACGTCCAAATAAAGAAAATAAATAAAATTATATATATATATATATATATATATATATATATATATATATATATATATATATATATAATAAACAACAATATTTTCAAGATCGAATTTGTTCTAGGAAGTAGGATAATTAGTAATTTATATAAGAAAATAATGCACTATTAAGGTGATGTCTTGTAAGGAGAAAAAATGTTAGGCACATTCTTTTCTGATTGTTAGTTTTTGTATTAATTTGATATTTGCAAAATTACTAAAGTTATAGAGATATTCACAATGAGTTTTCAGCTGCGAAGCCTACTTAAAATGTCTTTAAAATTTAAACCATCTGCCAGAAAAATATTTTAACTTAGGTTTTAATTTAAAAAAATATCTGGTAAAAAATTAATTAGAATTGGACGATATCAAATGGATTGGCATTTGTATACTTATATTAGGAAACTTAAAATGAAGTGCATACGTCCCTTATTTAGTTAATATATTTTAATTTTTTTTTTTTTTTGGCTCTAAAATCTATTATATATGTTTATTTTATTAATTGTTCTATTATGTGATATTATTATGTTGAAGTGAGTTGTGTTAGCTTAGAGTGGTGGGGGAAGAGTAGCCTATATAAGGGCTTGGAAGAGTGAGGCGCGCTCAGTCCAGTTGTAGCTGCCCGACCGACAGTAGGAGCTCGTAGTCCGATCCCTTCAGAGGTACGTAAAAATATATCGATGTATTTTCGATATATATCTTAAATGTATATAAAATATTAATCAGAAGAAATGGAATCCCTTCGTCAGATCAAATGGAATCCAAAGAAAAAAATCTGAAGTTCCTGAGAAAATATTTACTGAAGCACACATTTTTTACAAATTAAAAAAAAAAATCTGAACACCTTTACTCCTTCGTTTAGTTATTATTTATCCATCCATGATATGAAAAACTTCGCTACATTCCTCTAATTAAATTAAATTAAACGATATATATTTAAATTATATTATACTATTACACTCGTCATAGATATAGCATTTGTCAAAAAAAAAAAATCCTAAATTAAACATAACCGTATATTTTAAAAAAAATGCTGATTATACCAAAAAATAATATTATATATTGAAAATTTAAGCAAAGCATATGAAAATTAATGAAAAAAATATAGAACTTTAAGTTCTCTCGTAAAATAAATTATAATATTAATTTTCAAAATTATGACCACTGCTGATTCGTGTTACCGCTGATTTCCGTGGAAATTGTTCCATGATTTTTTATAATTATTCCGATTATGATGTACACCATACTTAATTTAGGTAATTTAATTTTAAGTATTCCTTATTTTAATATATTTTATGCTCTGCTTTAATAAGAAGCGTTTCTGAAGTGAAACGTTAAATTTCCCTACTATCAATATTAAATAATAATTGTTAGGTTATATTTTAATTAAATTGATCCATTTTCATTTAATATTTTACATACCTTTAATATTCTTTCATATTTCACATATATAAAAAATACATTTTGTCACATTTTAAAAAACTATTACAGGCTGACAGGCTTGTTATCACATACTTTATACAATACATTGGCCTACTCTGTGATAACAAACCTCACAGGGCTGGTCAGCCTGTAAGAGTTTTTTGAAATGTGACAAAATTTATTTTTTATACATGTGAAATATGAAAGAATATTAAAGGTATGTAAAATTTTGAATGAAAATGGATCAATTTAATTATAAAAGAACCTAACAATACAATTATTCACTCAAAAAAGTTTCGATTGTAATAAAAAAAATAAATAAAAAAAACTTAATCATACTTCTACAAAAGTTTTACAGACGATTTATAAATTTTGATATTTATTTTTAAAATTTGACAATAATTTATTAATTGACTAAATGTAGTTTACCAAAAGACCAATAAAAACCATAGGGCAATCTTGTTTATAAGATGCAAATAAATATTTTAAATTATTTAACAATAATATCTGATGAATAAAGTTTATTTTGGGTAAAAAATTAAATATTTAATTTTCGTATTATTTCAAAACTTAAAAAAAATTAATAACTATAAAGTAACGAAGATTCCATGGAAGCATACATACAATACTGAAAAATGGCTCTATTTCTTCAAACAATCATGGTCCCACAGAAAATAACGAAAATCTGGTTTTTAGAATCGAAGTTTTTTGGAACTTCACAAATCCGTTGAAACGTCGAAAACTTATCACACTAGGCGTTTAAAGAATTAATCTATAAAATTTTATAATAATTTATTAACAATAAGCTACAAAAAGCGGCAATACCAAAAACCCTACTAGAGTTTTCCAAAAACCTTACAAATTTCAAATTTTTGCTCAATCGTACACATTTAATAGTTAATCGAATTTTCGTACAAACACAAATTGATAGAAATATATAACATACAAGTTAAATGAAACTAAGATCTCACGTTTTCAATATTTAATATTCTATGAAAATGTGACTGTTTATTTGAATATCATGAAATTATAACTTATCGGTCAAAATTATGGCCGTGATTGTGTTGACCTGTTCGATTTTTAGAATTTTTTTTTTCGTTCATATTATCTGCAATGTGATGACTCCATTTTTACTTTCACTTACTATATATAGCAAGGAAGTATTGCGATCGTGAAAATTTTCGAATTCCAGTTTTCAACGGAAATACACGTTTTAGGGTCCCCTGAGTCCAAATAACCAAGTCCCGCAAAAAGGTCTGTGTGTGTGTGTGTGTGTGTGTGTGTGTGTGGTAACTCCCGGGCGGAAACGGTAAGTCCTATGAAACTGAAATTTCATATTTAAGACAATTATACGCCCGAGACGTGACAAAACTTTTTTCATCAAAATGAGCATATCAGAAGAGGCACTTTATATCGTGCATTTTGCACCTTTTTTCGATTTTCTCAAAAATGGTTCCGACGATTTTGATTAAACTCGCTATAACGATGTAAAATTTAATGGGCTTTAATACCATGTAGGTTTTATTTGGATAAAAATGGTTTGACAGGGCTTAAATGCCGATATTTTAAATTGTCTTCCCCTAAAGTACCTTTAATTTTGTAGATTCAATATTAATAACTAGATTATCTTGTTAACGCTGATGAAAAACAGATAAATATATAAATTGAATAAATTCGATACCCAACTAAAGGAGAAAACAGAAAAAATATTTTTTTAATGCAATTTTTCGTTTTTGAACATAAGAGCAGTAATATCATTTCATATGATATTATGATTATTCATCGTTTCATATGATATACCGTTGGAAAGCTAAAGATTTAAAAAAAAAATATCATCTCATACACAATCAATTGATACAAGTGATTATTTTAGATAATAAGGTAATCGATTTTTTAATAAAACTTATGTTTTTATAGAAATTCCATTTAATTAATTGTTTAATGATTTCACTCATTTTTACATCTAACTGTATTTGAAAATTCTTTAATTTATTCTAAAAATGGAGGTAAATGAAAGTCGTGTGTTGCTCGCACCAGATTTTTATAAGTATATTAGCAGTGTAACTAATATTTTTGGTATAAAGACTTTGAAATCGTATTTTTACTTTCATAACATCTTTTAAAGTGGCAAATGAAAATATTATGAAATTCATGGAGTTTTTGAGATTATATACCCGTACATTAGATTTCTCACAAGAGAGAGGGTGAAATTTTAATTCTTTAATAACTAAGAAAAAGATAATATCCATCAAATGTTTATTTTTTTACTTTCACATACCTATATATGAAATATATATTAAGGGAAAGTATTGAGATTGTGAAAATTTTCAAATTCCAGTTTTCGACGGAAATACTCATTTTAGTTTTTCCTGAGAAACATTTGTTTTGTTAAATAATCTATTATATTATTATAAATTGTATTTATTATAATAATCAGTTAGCTTTATCTGCTTTTCATCGATTCCCATTAACTTTTAAAATGCCGTGTATTATATAATATTTTTCTAAAATCTTTCCAACAGTATATTATAGATCTATATTTGTATTCTTGTGTTCAAAAAAACAACAATGGCATTAACAAATATGTTTGCACTTTTCTCCTGTGCTTGCAAATTCGCTAAATATGCCGTTTTTGAGAAAATCTTAATCCAAAAGACATGGTATAAATTGGTTCTTCTGGTGGTATTTAGGTGAAAAAGTTGCGGTAATATTTTGGGCGTGTAGTTGTCTTAAATATGAAATTTCAGTTTCGTACGACTTATCGTATTGACCCTAGACATACCACACACACGGACGGACATACAGACATTTTTGCGGGACTTGGTCATTTGGACTCCTTTGTCCAATTTTTGGGGACCCTAAAACGTTTATTTCCGGTGAAAACTAGAATTCGAAAATTTTCATGATCGCAATACTTTCCCTTACAGTTGTTTATTTTATATATAGGAAAGTAAATTATTAAAAATAAATATTTAAAATTATAGCTAGGTATTTATTTTTAAGATCTTCATTGCATTCAATTGTAAATTCAATAATTTACCTCATTTAAAACGACTAGTAATTTAATTTACTAATTAAATTTTACCCTTGAACATTTAGTTCAAGTTTCCGACCATGAGATAATCATATTAGCGCTTAGGCGTTTATGATGAAACATGTTAACATGATTATTAGCTCCTAGATGGATATGTGTATTTGAACACGTTAAATGGCCATTATATCTGAATGTTTGGGTATAACGACGATGTTATTCCACGGAAGGTATGAATAATTGGTCCATCAACTTGTCAAAACATGGACGTTTTGGAATTTAATTTACAGTCAGAGAACTACTGGGGTTGGAATGTTTATCTAAAAGCAACAAATAAGGAATTTCGACATAGCTTTGTCACAATATTAAGACAGTTATTTTCTAATTTCATTTTAGGCTAATAACTCAATCTCCACCCACTGAACCATAAGCTAAAAGTCAAAAAGAGCTTCTTAATTAATATTTTTCTATTAATAATTTATAATTGATATTTTCTGAAATTTAATTATGATTAAAAAGAATTATAATTTTAATAACTTCGTAGTCATAATTATATTAGACATTGGAATTTGGAATTTTTTCATAAAATTAAGAAAAAGAAAACTTGATGATATTATTTTGAAGATGTAATTTTCTCATAAACATATATCTCCACCTATACCTTTATGTAAAGAATTTAATATTATATTATTTTATAATAATATAATATAAATGTAAAATAAAAGAAACAATAAATGAATAATTATATTTGTATTTGTAGTCCTAAAAGTACTGTAGTATTTGTAGAACAAGATAATATAGATAAACATATGATAGATAGGTAAATAGATTGAAAGAGATCGGGCGGCGCTGAGTGTCTACAGTAACCGCAATACACGCGCCACAAATTGAGACGTTGATTTCCAAAAGGTACTAAAGGACACTTTTCTTTAAGTTGATATTTTGACATATTTGTACACTAATGGTTTAGTTTTATCTAAATCCGTAATCAGATTTTATCTAAAAAATATAAAAATCCTTTGAAAAAGTATTTAAAAATTGCATTTCATTCCAAAAGGTACTAAATCCACATTTTATTTCATTCCAAATGGTACTATATCCAAGTTTCCTCTTTAAGCAGATATAACCTTTATTTTCATTTCATTCCAAATGGTACTATATTTCCTACTGTACGGCAGAAGCACCTAACTCTATATATCACCATTAATTTATTGTTTTCTACATTTTTTTGCACTTTTATTAGTTCCTTTAGCACGCCTTGAATCAGTGCAGTTACTTTGATCAATAGTTTTAACCTTATAATCAATTTTTAGGTTATTTTAAACAACTTAATAGCCTCGCTTCAGTTCTTGTAGGTTCCCAATTAAATTAAGTTATTTTCATAGTATTTCTTCTTGCAGCAACATAAATTTGGTTATAAAAATTTCAGAAACTTACATTTTAATAGAATAATGGTATTCGATCAAATAAATAGTTGGAATTAGCATTCCACAAACTTGCTAAATATGAGAAGAAAATCCGTGCCTGATCTAACTTAGTAGTCGATTTTTTTATGTAAAATAAAAGCTCAAGATTATTATTTATCAGTATCTATGGTTAAATATATTTTACACGTAGGTTATAATAAACAAATTTGCTAAATTCACACAAATAGTAAATACTAGTTTAAAACAAACTTCTTAATTTTGTTTATTATAGTGCCATAAATCGTCCTTTGAATATTCACTTTCTTTATGAATAATAGATAGTAAATGTAATTAACCAAAAAAAAAAAAGATATTTGTCAGAGGGAGAATAAGGAAATATACATAACTTAGTAATTAACGATATAAAGACGTTAGTTATCAGTAATGTATCAGGAAGGTTATAGTGACTGTTACTAACTTATCTCGCGTTATATTCTTCCAAAAAGTACTATATCCCTTTTAATTCTTTCCAAAAAGTACTGTATCCACGTTTCATTCCAAAAAATTACTATATCCATATTATATTGTTTCAAATCATCGGAAAAGTGCACTTATTTGGAAAAATAAGTTCGCAACACCCTTGAAAATCAATTTTAGATTTTAATAAAAAAAATAATCACGTAAATTGGTCCAATAATAAACAAATGAAAGATTTTTGCGTTTCCTGTAAAATTGCCTAAAGTGGATATAGTACCTTCTGGAAATCAACGTCTCAATTATTCTATAGTTAATATGTATAAAAATGCAGGGTGCCTTATAAATGTTTTGTCATATTGTCTCTTCCCGATGCAAGAATCTGTCCGAAATAACATGAGTCTAACTGTCTATATAAGGGAGGAAGGGTGAGTTACAAACGCAAAGGAGAAATTTTTCTATTTTGAAAGATATGCCCGATTTTCATATTTTAAGGGCTGTTTTCAATATTTTTTAATTTTTTTTTTATTCCAAGGTATAGTCGCCATTCTCGTTGAAAGGATTCTTAACAATTGACATATATTTTAACTAGGATACGATTCAAAATGGAAGAGAATCATCATTTTTGACTTGATTCTCTTATTAGAAGGATACGAATCGAAATAATTCCCTGGTAAGGTAACTAGGATTACCACAATAAAAAAGACACTTTTTAATATCGAAACTCTCTCGCCGATGCAAGAATTGGTCCGAAATAGCATAAGTCTAACTGTCTATATATAGGGAGGGAGGGTGCGTCACACACGTAAAGGACTAATTTTATTATTTCGAAGGATGTGCCCGATTTTCATATTTTGAGGACTTTTTTAATTTTTTTTTATTCTAAGTTAAAGTCTCCATTCTCGTTGAAAGGATTCTTAAGGATTAATCAGGTTCTTTGATAGTCATTTGAATGAGTCTTTTTTAATTAAGTGATTTGGTAGAGCGTCTAAAACTATTGAAGGAGCCGAAAAAATTATTTTCTTTATTTTGATTTTTTTCTTAAGTAAAAAAAATATATAGTAACGATGAAAATAGATAATTATTATTTAATGCCTGAGCGATCCCTTTTCGTGACTGAATGAAATAAAGAGAAGAATATTTATTGCACGATTCGCTCCTACAGTTATGCATAAAACATTATTATCATCTGTTTAATTTTAATTATTTTTATAGCCATTTACTGATAGAACTCAATAGTATTATTATACAACAAAAAATCTGGTGCGTGCAACAGATGACACACCGTTCTTAGTCGATTTCAGAACTTAAAAATAATGATAAATCTGGAAAATGAATGACGTTCGGATTTCAAGAAGGAAGGCAATTTAAAATCGGGGAGGAAAAGTTAGGGAAAATTAAAGACATTCAGAGGCTTGGAAAACTTCTGAGAGAAGAAACCGCCGTGAAGAAGTCGACCTGGCCAGGCTACGCTGCGGCCATACCGCCATTACCCATACTTACCTCCTGAAGGGACTCTACCATCCGACCTGCAGGACTTGCAAGTGTCCGCTGACAGTGGAGCACGTCATAATGGACTGCGAGGCATTTGTTAAAAGGTTATTCAAGTTTTTAAAAAATTGTGGAGTCTATAATTATATATAGTTTATTAAAAATGTTAAAGAAAAAAAGTCTGGTGCGAGCAACACACGACTTTCACTTACCTCCGTTTTTGTTTGTTTATTTATTTAACGTCACTTTATGCTACTATGGCTAATCGGACGATGCTAAATTTTGCCTATCCAGGTTTTATTAGGATAGGGATCTTTAACGATTACCTGACATCGCACAGGCTCGGGACCACCTCTTAACGTCCCCTCCGAAGGACGGCGTAACTAAGGATTTTTTACACCCATTAAAAAATCCTAGGACCAGCTTCGGGTTTGAACCCGTGACCTTTTGCATGGGAGGCTGTTACGCTAGCCACCCAGCTACAAGTGATCCCAACCTCCGTTTTTAAAATCGATTAAAGAATTCTCACAGTTAGAGATAAAAATGTGTGAAACCATTAAAGAATTAATTAAATGGAATTTCTATAGAAACATGTGTTTCATTAAAAAATCTATTACATATTATAATTATCTAAATAAAAAGCTTTTAAGAGTTTGTGTATGAGATAATATTTTTTCTAAAATCTTTAGCTTTCAAACGATATATCATACATATATATTACTGTTCTTATGTTAAAAAACAAAAAAATGCATTAAAAAAATATGTTTTCAGTTTTCTCTTTTAGTTGTTTTTTAAATTCGCACAACTTACATATTTAGCTGTTATTTATCAATGCTAACAAGATAATATGGTTATTTTTATAGAATCTACAAAATTACAGGTACTTTAGAAAAAGAAAATTTAAATTATCGGCATTTAAGCCCTGTCAGACCATTATAATCAGAATGAAACCTACATGACGTTAAAGCCTATCAAATTTTACATCGAAATATTGAGTTTAATCAAAATCGTCGGAACCGTTTTTGAGAAAATCGAAAAAAGGTGCAAAATGCATGGTATAAAGTGGCTCTCCTGGTTAGCTGATCTTGATGAAAAAGGTTTTATAACGTTTCGGGCGTATATTTGTCTTAAATATGAAATTTCAGTTTCATAGGACTTACCGTTTCCGCCCGGGAGATACCACACACACACACCACAGACCTTTTTCGGGACTTGGTTATTTGGATTCAGGGGACACTAAAACGTGTATTTCCGTTGAAAACTGGAATTCGAAAATTTTCAAGATCGCAATACTTTCTCATACTATATATAGTAAGTGAAAGTAAAAACAAAACCATTGTTATATTGAACATATAATGTATCTAATATGCTAATGACCCTTAGTGGGTAGATGCAATTAAGCAATAAATAATTAAATAAAATTGTGTGCTCCTAATTGTTTCCGTTAAGAAAGGAAATCTTTTAGCATGAGTGTAAATGCGTACTTAGTTCCTTTTGGAAAGTTCTGCAATATTCAAATGTTTTTTTACTAAATATAAATAGTAAGAGTAAGTATTGCGTTCGTGAAAATTTTCAATTCCAGTTTTCAACGGAAATACACATTTTAGGGTCCGAGTCCAAATAACCAAGTCCCGCAAAAACGTCTGTGTGTGTGTGTGGTAACTACCGGGCGGAAACGGTAAGTCCTATGAAACTGAAATTTCATATTTAAGACTAATATACGCCCGAGACGTTACAAAACCATTTTCATCAAAATGAGCTTAGTAGAAGAGCCACTTTATACCATGCATTTTGCATTTATCTCAAAAACGGTTCCGACGATTTTGATTAAACTCGCTATATCGATGTAAAATTAAATGGGTTTTAATATCATTTAGGTTTCATTCGGATTAAAATGGTCTGACAGGGCTTAAATGCCGATATTTTAAATTATCTGATGAAAAATAGGTAAATATATAAATTGAATGAATTCGATACCCAACTAAAGGGAGAAAACAGAAAAAAAATATTTTTTAATGTAATTTTTTGTTTTTAAACATAAGAGCAGTAATATACATGTATGATATACCGTTGGAAAGCTAATGATCTTAGAAAAAATATTATCTTATACTCAAGATTTTAAAAGTTAATAGAAAGTGATGAAAAGAAGATAAAACTAACTGATTATTTTAGATAATAATATAATAGATTTTTTAATAAAACACCTGTTCCTATATTAATTTAATTTAATTAATTCTTTAGTAGTTTCACGTATTTTTATCTCTAACTGTATTTTTGTATTGTTGATTTTTTTTTTTTTTTTTTATAGGATCTACGTATTTTTTATATGACTGATTTTGAAGAGTTAAACCATTAAAACACCAATATTAATTTCGTAAAATAAATTTACATGTCATCTTTAAAAAATCAGCGCCTGGATTAGGATCTACAGTTTTTGGAAGTTTATTATAATTTAGCGGAGTATTATATTTTTTTTTTTGGAAATAAATTATATTTTCTTCGTTTTATTTATTAGTCTTTTAAAGTTTCCAATTAAGAAATATAGAAGAAAGGAAAGCTCGAACCCTTTAAGGAATATTAAATATTTCTTTCTCATTAAAGGTATAATTGAATTATTGAAATATCTTCCTTTTTATTTATCTTTCTAGATTTTTTTATTAGGAAATTTGTTTGCCAGTGTTAATTAATTCGAAGTTTGATTGAAAATAAAAAATGAATATTTTGCTTTAATATCAATATTTTTCATCGTTATTTCTATTCTAATGTAATATAATATTTATGGAAACAGAGCTGAAAAGTTTACTGTTTTTGTAAGCGGTTATTTTAGGCTAGCCGAATAAATGAGCAAGAGGATTCATACTCTGAGCCAGAACGGAAATGATGCAAATTGAGCTTTTATTATTCTATTGATACCAGTTTATTTATTTATCTTTAGTATTTTATTTTAATATTTGCATTATGTTTTGTCGTATTTACAGAATTTATATAATCAAATCAACAGAAAGGCATATTTGAGAATATATAAATTTAAAAAAATATTAAAAATCATAGAACATATACAGACAATTAAACTTTAAAATGATTTTTATTTTAAATCAATTGAGCATTATTTCCTTTTAAGTATAAAAAAAAAAAAAAAAAAAACTGGTGCGCGAAACATACGACTTTCACTTACCTCTGTTTTTAAAATCAATTTAAAAATTTTTAAATACATTTAAAGATGATAATAAATTGTTAAAGAATCAATTAAATTGAGTTTCAATAAAAACATTTATTCTATTAAGTAATGTATCATATTATCATTTACGACAATCAGTTTTTTAATTGGCTTTTTATCACTCAATTTTACAATTTTATTAAAATGATAATATTTTTTCAGAAATCATAACTTTCCAACGGTATATTATACATCTATATTAATACTTTCACTATATAATAAGGGAAAGTATTGCGATCGTGAAAATTTTCAAACATTTAAGACAAATATACGCCCGAGACGTTACAAAACCTTTTTCATCAAAATGAGCTTACCAGAAGAGCCTTGCAATTTGCACCTTTTTTCATTTTCTCAAAAAACTATTCCAACGATTTTGATTAAACCCGCTATATCGATGTAAAATTTAATAGCCTTAAATGTCATGTAGGTTTCATTCGGATTAAAATGGTCTGACAGGGCTTAAATACCGATATTTTAAATTTTATTTCTCTAAAGTACTTTTAATTTTGTTGATTCTTTAAAAATAACTATATTATCTTGTTACCACTGATGAAAAACAGGTAAATATATAAATTGAATGAGTTCGATACCCAACTAAAGGAGACAACTGAAAAAAAAAATGTAGTGAAATTTTGTAAATTGATGAAAAGCTGATAAAACTAACTGATTATTTTGGCTAATAATGTAATAGATTTTTTTAATAAAACACATGTTTCTATAGAAATTCCATTTAATGAATTCTTTAATGGATTAACTCATTTTTATCTCTTACTATATTTGAAAATTCTTTAATCGATTCTAAAAACGGAGGTAAGTGAAAGTCGTGTGTTGCCCGCACCAGATTTTTTTATGTTCAAAAACACAAAAATGGTGTACAAAAATATATTTGCTCTTTTCTCCTCTAATTAGTTATCAAATTTGTTTAAATTTTACATTTAGCCGTTTTCTTATCATTAATAATAAAATTATATGTTTAAGTTTTTTTTTCGTGTGGGGGGAGGAAGATTTAAAAAAAATAAAAGTACTTTTGCGGAAGAAAATAAAAAAGAATCGGCACTAAAGCCATGTAAGACTATTTCAATAAGAATGAAACCTGCCTGATTTATATTTAAGCCCTTTAAATTTTACATCGGTACTGGATGTTTTATCTAAATCTTTAAAGCCGTATATGAAAAAAATCGTAAACAAGTGCAAAATGCATGAAATAAAGTGGCCATTCTGGTTAGCTGATTTCGAAGACAAAGTCGCTGTAACATCTCAGGCATAAAAGCTTTTAAAATATGAAATTTAAGTTTATACAATCCTCACACAAGACTGAAACGACAAGAAACTGCTCGAAGATATCGATTACTACAACACTTACTAGATAAACGTTCAAAACTTCCAGTATATTACAAAAGACTCATTTACATCACTATTATCAGACCTATTTGGACATATGGAATCGACTAAACCATCTAATTCCTCCCGCATCCAGTCCTTACAATCCAAATTCCTTCGCAAAATTCTGAATGCCCCTTATTTTGTCACAAATCAAATCATTTATAATGACCTTAACATCCCATTTGTTGCAGACATAGCCCGTGATAGATACTCCTCTTTCCATTCTAAACTCCCTGCCCATACAAACCCACTTGTCCGTAATTTATCATCCTTAGATATCCCTGATAACCCTCCAAGAAAGAAGGTGGCCTCGGGACCTACTGAGTTAAAATAGTTGGTGAAGTGCTACCACTGGGTGGTTCTTTCTCAAGACATTTTCATTCCACATATTTACTTATTGTGTTCTTTAATGCAGTTGTAAATTACTATAAATAAATAGAAAAAAAAGTTTATACAACTTATCTTTTTCCAGCTTGAATTACCACACACGGACATTCACAAACCTTTTTACGGGACTTGGTCATTTGTAATTTGAAAATTCAAACGATCACAATATTTCCTTTACTCTACATTTCATATACATAGGTAAGTGAAAGTAAAAATAGAAATTCCACGTTGCAAGGTTATGGAAATATAGGGCGTACGACCAATTAAAATCTATTTTAAAACCAGGACCTGTAGATCCTCGGATCGTGTTGAGATATTGAAAGCATTCGATTACAATTGTTTACAAATATCCTTCCAAGCCAAAGCATCAAATACGCTATTTACGTCTTGTCGCACATGTCCTAAATTAATTTCTAAAACAGAACCTACGTCAAACAGTGGATTTTTTTCTCTTTTATTCTGTAAAAGGAGACAAAACCAGGTTTACATAGGTTGCCCACACTCAATGTGGAAAGTGAGGGATCAAAGCTAATTAAACTTTGAATATATATAAACGGGGCAACGTTATTTTCTTCCGGAAATAGTGAAAACATAAATACACTGATATACTTATACTTAAATACACTAAATTGAAAGGATTTTTTTAAAAGAATTATTATTATTATTATTTATTTATTTAACGTCACTTTATGCTACTATGGCTAATCGGACGATGCTAAAGTGGGAGTCCTAAATTTTGCATATCCAGGTTTTATTAGGATAGGGATCTTTAACGGGTACCTGACATCGCACAGGCTCGGGACCACCTTTAAACGTCCCATCCGAAGGACGGCGTAACTAAGGATTTTTTACTCCCATTAAAAAATGCTAGGACCACCTGCGGATTTGAACCCGTGACCTTTAACATGGGAGGCTGTTACGCTAACCGCCCAGCTACAAGTGATCCCACCTCCTTTAATTTAAATACATTTTAATTAAAAGATCAGATGTGTTCATTAGAGAGAGAGTTTGTTCCACGCCTAGTTTTTGTCAGCTGTGACAAACTTAGCAGTAAGTGTTTAGTCTTTTTGGGAAAATAACGAAGAATTAAAATGTAAGGTATAAATACACAACGTGAAAAAAAGCTTATGGAAGAATTACCCATTAATAGGACGTTAATGGAGATTTAAAATTAGTAGGTCTTTGCTTTATCTTTAGGGACTATCGCCTCTGATAAAATTCATGTAAATGAACCATATTATATTTTTATTTTCACTTACTATATATAGTAAGGAGAAGTATTGCGATCGTGAAAATTTTCGAATTCCAGTTTTCAACGGAAATACACATTTTAGGGTCTCCTGATTCCAAATAACCAAGTCCCGAAAAAGGTCTGTGTGTGTATGGTAACTCCCGGGCGGAAACGGTAAGTCCTATGAAACTGAAATTTCATATTTTAGACAAATATGCGCCCTAGACGTTACAGAACCTTTTTCATTAAAATGAGCTTACCAAAAGAGCCACTTTGTACCTTGCATTTTGCACCTTTTTTCGATTTTCTCGAAAACGGTTCCAACGATTTTGATTAAACTCGCAATATCGATGTAAAATTTAATAGGCTTAAACGTCATGTAGGTTTCATTCTGATTAAAATGGACTGATCTGGCTTAAATGCCGATATTTTAAATTTTCTTCTCCTAAAGTATCTTTAATTTTGTAGATTCTATAAAAATAACCAAATTATCTTGTTGGCGTTGATAAATAACAGCTAAATATGTAAGTTGTGCGAATTTAAAGAACAACTAAAGGAGAAAACTGAAAAAATGTTTTTTTTTTGTGCAATTTTGTTTATTTTGAACATAGCAACAGTAATATACACTTATAATATAGCGTTGGAAAGCTAAAGAGTTTAGAAAAAAAAATATTTTCTAATACCCAAGACCTTGTAAAACTTAGGTGTTAGTGTATTTGAAAATTCTTTCATTGATTTTAAAAATGGAGGTAAGTGAAAGTCGTGTGTTGCCCGCACCAGATTTTTTAGTCATTTTATCGTTCTGAAATAATTTATCAATTATTAAGGAATCTGTCCTTGTAAACTTCACATATGAAGTGTTGTTAAATATACAAAAATCTGGCGCGGGCCACATACGACATTCGCTTACATCGCCATTGCCTTCAATTTTCGGCAGGGAGTCCTTTGCCTCTAGCTGCAACTAGATGGCGTTGTGTTCTTGATAATGACGCTGTCTGCTAGAGGGCAGCACTTTAAATATGTTAAGGGCCCTGTTTCCTTAACATATTTTTTTCACTTTTCTCCTATAGTTGTTTATCAAATTCGATAATACTTTTATGCCGGACGACCGAGGGCCGAAAATATTCTCCACCTTGTCCCGTATGGAAGGAGGGAGAGAGGTAGGCCGGGGAAGAGATGGATGGAAGGGCTGTGCGAAGATATGGCGGCTAGGGGCCTCACTCAGGAAGATTATAAGGACAGTGCGAAATGGTTATTGTGGATTGTTAAGTAACGATATGTGAACTTGTGTTCTAATAATGTCGTTTATATATGTATACATATACATACATATATTTTATTTTATATTTTTTCCATTCTGTTTCTATGTTTCTCTCTCTCTTCTGGAAGAGAGAGAGAGAGAAGAGAGAGGGTTTTTTTAATTAAAAATACGATATGAAAACAAGATAATTTTATTCGAAGTATTTACCTTCATTTTCTACACATTTTTCCCAACGTGACACCAACTTTTTTATCCCCGAACTGAAAAACTCTGAGCTTTGAAGTAAAACAAAATCTGAAAACGCAATTTTCACTTGATCATCATTTTCAAAAAGTTTTCCTTTGACGAAGTTGTCTAAATTCCTGAAGAGGTAGTAATCTTTTGGAGACAAGTCGGGAGAATATGGTGGGTGCGGAAGAACTTCGTAGCTAAGTTCTTTTAATTTTTGCACGGTATGTTTTGAAACATGGGGTTTGGCTGCCGCTCAGTGAGATCATGAGGTACCCATGTATCGAGCTTTTTACTTTCCCAATACACTTTAAATGTCTGGAAACGGTAGATGCACTTGCATTTAGTTGTGCTGAGAGTCCTTTAACTGTTTGATAGGGGTTTTCTTCTACTGTATGTTTGAGGAGATCGTTGTCTATTACGGACGGAGGTCTTACTCGGAGCAAGTATCCAAGTCGGTATCCCCAGCTGATAACTTAGCAAACCAACGGCGAATGGTCCGTTCATTAACACTCCCTTCCCCGAACGCCTTGCGAATATTTGTAGCGGCCTCAGCTGCTGAATAGCCTAGTTTAAACTCGTACAAAAATATTACCCGAAAATCGCGTGTTTCCATGTTCATATTTGGATGTATACTAAAAAGTGGGTAATTGATTGGCAAGCTAATGTTTATAATACAAAGGTAGAGGATTAGTAACTGTTTACTTTAAATATGTAAACATTCGGAAAAAAAACAACAGAGACCTGCAAAATCCTCTATGTATTTTAGAAACTATAAAAACGGACATTTCATGTAAAACAATAGGCAGAAAAGTGTATTTAGTTGTATTAGCCATAGACCGACCACGGTGTATGGAGACCTTCCTGGTACAGACCCAGCTTCTATAAAATTTGTAAAAAATTATGAAAAAAACGGTGATCGAGAATGATTTAGGCCTGATCACCTCCTTGCAAAGCCGTTGGCCAGGAAAAAGTATGAATATCTATATCTACAAGTACTTTAATTTTTTTAGACAATGTCATATTTCTAGATATAAATTATTTTAAAAAATAAACAGTACGAAAAAAAAATGAAAATATTATATATTTGAAAAAAAGAAAAGAAAATAGAGGAAAAAGGGGAAAAATATATAGATCGTTCATTTAAGTTTGTAAAGATATTACACAAGTTCATTGTTGTAAATAACGAACAAGTTATGTAACGAAATATTATAATTAGTTAGCAACTTTACGGACTAAATAATCTTTTCAATTATCGACCTAAAGTCCCTCTCCTACCTTTATCTAGCTACAGAAGTGATTTATTTAATCTATAGTTATAAATGAAAGTGCCATTTCACTCGATTTTCTGGTCATCGCACTATCTCAAAAATGACAATGGTTGTGAAGTTGATATTTCTCCTGGAGATTCGTCTTACCCTCTAGATGTGCAATAAGGCTGGGTTTGGGAAAAATTCGTCTTCTAAGTGATTTAAAAAAATATTTTTCTAAAACGTAAAACAAAATTTTTTTTCGAATAACTCAAAACCTATACGCATCCTCAAAAAAAATAAGTACTCATTAGAATGACAATAAAATTTCCAACTACTTAGAAGCAAAATCGTCTTAATCTGATCAGTAATAGCATAGATAATAAAATACTTTTAACAAATATATTTAGATATATTTTGTGGATGTAGAATATTTCGTGTCTATATGTATTTATTTTGTTTTGTTTATGTATTTAAAATTTTCTAAATGTCTTCACTATTCAGTTTATTCCAACTTGTATTTATGTTTATTTAACTTTTTTATCAACTTGTAACATTTGTCAATTAGTGTATTTTACAATGTTCCATTATCATTTTACTTTTTATTTTTATTTTCTCACACTGTTATCTTTGGATATTTTTAACAGAATTAGGGATAATTAAGTTGGGAGGTACAGTCAGTTTTTCTCCATATACATCTTCCATCACTGTTTTTACTATTATATAGGTGATATTTCAAGAATAGAATTATAAAAATAAATAAAAAATTGTTTATCCTGTATCATTATTATAAGTTAAATTTCATTGATTCTTTGTATGGTAGTATTAAGACTTTTAGTCATTGTTGTCAGACCCTGTCCATAAATCGGTACGTACTTTCATTCTACTTTTTTTCCTACGTATTTCCCATCCTACCTACCCCCCATCTACCAAACAGTACCTAGTTTCCATTCTCCCACCATGCAGTACGTATCTCCACTCTACTTCATAATTTTATGTTTCATATTTCATGTAAATTATTGATACGTTTGTAAATTTGGTTTAGTAAACATTTTTTTTTCTGTATAACACTTTCATTATTGTACTATAGTCATTGTATTTTAATTAAGTATTTTTTTTTACATATATAGTTCTTCTGTTATATTTTAATACCGTCTTTCTCTAGCTCTATAGGTTATATAATATTGTATGTAATGTCATTGAAATTGTATTTATTTTGTATCTTTTTAGCCCTGATAATGACAAACAAAGGGGGTCGAAACGTTGGCAAACAATAAATAGTTGAAACTATTTAGCTGTTTCATTTAATGACCGCTACCCTAACTAATTCCTTCCATTAGATATATTTCGTTTCATAGCTATGTTTCGTTTGTACGTTCCTATCCAATCCATATGTTTCATTTTTGTTGGTTTTTTAAAATAATCAATAGAATGAAAAACGTTTAAGTTTTATTAAAAATAATAGAACTTACTTCTCCATCCTTAAAATAATGCGAGATTATACAGTTGGAAGAAAAATACGCATTTATGTTTTATATATATATATATATATATATATATATATATATATATACATTAGAAGTTACGATAGTATACAATGATAATATTTTTAAGCAGAAATGTCAGTATAAGATAATGACGGGTATGGCTACTTGCTACTGATATGTTATCGTAGATTAAACTGAAAAAAATTAATAACTGACAATCAACAATAATCATATATTTGTCGTACATAGACATAGTTAAAAGTTTAACTCACTGCTATCTCAGGTATATTAATATTGTATAACCTCACTCAACTCTGTTATTATAAACAACTTTCTTAATTCACAGCAATAAAAAAAAATCTGGTGCGGGCAACACACAACTTTCACTTACCTCCGTTTTTAGAATCAATTAAAGAATTTTCAAATACAGTTAGAGATAAAAGAAAGTGATACTATTAAATAATTAATTAAATTGAATTTATATAGAAACATGTGTTTTATTAAAAAATGTATTATATTGTTATCTAAAATAATCATTTAGTTTTATCTTCATTTCATTACTCTCTATTAACTTTTAAAAGCTTGTGTATGAGATAATATTTTTTCTAAAATCTCTAGCTTTGCAACGGTATACCATACATGTATATTACTGCTCTTCTGTTCAAAAACGAAAAAATGCGTTAAAAAAATATTTTTTCTTTTTTTTTCCTTTAGTTGGGTATCGAATTCATTCAATTTATATATTTATCTGTTTTTCATTAGTGGTAACAAGATAATATAGTTATTTTTATAGAATCCACAAAACGAAAGGTACTTTAGAGAAGCAAAATTTAAAATATCGGCATTTAAGACCTGTCAGAGCATTTTAAACAGAATGAAACCTACATGATATTAAAGCCCATTCGATATAGCGAGTTTAATCAAAATTGTTGGAACTGTTTTTGAGGAAATCATAAAAAGGTGCAATATGCATGGTATAAAGTGGTTCTTTTGGTTAGCCGAATTTGATGAAAAAGTGTTTGTAACATTTTGGTCGTATAGTTGTCTTAAATATGAAATATGAAATATGAAAATGAAATTCAGTTTCATAGGACTTACCGTTTCCGCCCGGGAGTTATCCACACACACACACACACCACACACACACCACAGACTTTTTTGCGGTACTTGCTTATTTGGACTCAGGGGACCCTAAAATGTGTATTTCCGTTGAAAACTGGAATTCGAAAATTTTCACGATCGGAATACTTTCCTTTAATATATATAGTAAGTGAAAGTAAAAAAAATGAAATAGTAGCGTGCAAAGCCGCGAGGTATAGCTAGTAGTATACAATAGTCAAAGAAGGAAAACTTATTTTAACGTATTTTAATTAATTTTTATCCTTTATAATTCATCCATACAAATACAAGTTCTGGAACTTATTAACTTGTGCAACATTCGCCGCATATCTACGAACCTCTACTAACGTTCATAGTAATTGGTTCGCCTCAAAAGATTTACAACTCTAGATGACAATGAAACGTATTCGTTGAGACTCCACTCCCCATTGTCACAGCCTGGAATAACTTTCAAAGAACTTTGATCTCCCTCGGCGAAACCTTGGTGTAACTTCTCTCTTTTCCGCCCAACTCTCAATTTACACATTCATGGCCTCCCTTTGGGGGTGGCTACAACTTCAGGTAGGTTTCTCCTAAACTTTGAAACTTCAGTGTGCTTTTGCGTCATATACATCAGTATTGGTGAGCTGGGTAGTGTAGTGGGGATCCAGGATTCGAACCAGGTTGGGGTGGACTAATTTTTTTTTTTGTATCGGGTTGTTTCACATGAAATGTCCGTTTTTATAGTTTCTGAAATACATAAAGGATTTTGCAGGTCTCTGTTGTTTTCTTCCGAATGTTTACATATTTAAAGTAAACAGTTACTTATTCTCTACCTTTGTCTTATAAACATTAGCTTCCCAACCATTTACCCACTTTTTAGTATACCTCCAAATATGAACATGGAAACACTTGATTTTCGAGTAATATTTTCGTACGAGTTCAAACATTTAGCAGCTGAGGCCGCTAGAAATATTTGCAAGGCGTTTGGGGAAGGGAGTGTTAATGAACGGACCATTCGCCGTTGGTTTGCTAAGTTTTCAGCTGGGGATACCGACTTGAAAAACTTGCCCCGAGGAAGACCTCCGTCCGTAATAGACAACGATGTCCTCAAACATACAGTAGAAGGAAATCCCTACCAAACAGTTAAAGGACTCTCAGCACATCTAAATGCAAATGCATCTACCGTTTCCAAACATTTAAAGTGTATTGGGAAAGTAAAAAATCTCGAAACATGGGTACCTCATGATCTCACTGGGCAGCAAGACCCCATGTTTCAAAACATAGCGTGCAAAAATCAACGTTTCTTAAATGCATTGATAACAAATCAAAACAAAAATTCGACAAAATGTATTTTCTATTAAGAGACTGGACTACTTTCGTTATTAATTGCTGGGAATTAAGAAAGTTTTTTATAATAACTGTGTCAAGTGAGGTTATACAATATAAATATACCTGAGATAGCAGTGGAGTTAAATAAATGATTATTGTTGATTGTCAGATATTAATTTTATTCAGTTTAATCTACAATAACATAGCAGTTGCAAGTATCCACACCCGCCATTATCTAATAGTGACATTTTTGCTTCAAAACATTATCATTACATTATACCATCGTAACTTCTATGTAACATAAATGCGTATTTTTTCCACTCCTGGGTGTTCCCTTCCAACTGAATAAGCTCGCATTTTTTTAAGGATTCAGAACTAAGTTCTATTATTTTTTCAAAACTTAAACCATTTTCAGCCTGTTAATCATTTAAAAAAACAACCAACATGAAACATATGGACTGGATAGAAACCTCCACACGGACCATGGCTATGAAACGAAATATACCTAAATATATTTGTTATAAGTATTTTAGTATCTATGCTATTACTGATCAGATTAAGATGATTTTGCTTCCAGGTGGTTAGATATATGTTTGTCATTCAAATGAGTATTTATACGTTTTGAGTGACTCGATATCCAATATTGTTTTACGTTTAGAAAAATTTTTAAATCACTTAGAGGACTAATTTTCCCAAACCCAGCCTTATTGCACATCTAGGCGCTAAGACGAACCTCCAGGAGAAATTTCAACTTACAACCATAGTCGTTTTTGAGAACTGCGAAAAAAAATCTTGCATAAGACCTGTATTGAATGTCAGTTGTAGGATGAAATCCGTTTGAAAATTGAGTTCCTGAAACTCCTTCTTGTTTAAGGCATCATTATCCTACACATATACACATTATACATTATACATTATATTCTTAATAGTTTAAATTCATGATTCCTTACAATCTACCACTATTCGAGTGTGAATTATGAATTTCGATTGGGCAGTGAACTTGAGTGCCCGACTGACATTTACCTACAAGAAATTATTAGGGTTTTATAAACGAAAAAAATCATGAAATATGCAGGCTTAAGTTCGTCATCCTTAATTTTTATCCAGCATTATTTTAGACTTATTCTCTAGATTAAAATACTATTTATTTTGAGGAATAAATTGTTCTTCTCTAGTCATAATTCTTATGAATATACAGTGATGTACCGTTTTGACTTCTAAAATAAATATTTTAATTTTTTTAGTTAATAAAAAAAAAAAAAAAAAAAAAAAAAAAAAAAAAAAAAAAAATACTGTACCACTACAACCCATGAAGAGTTTTGGGCTCAGTACATGTATAGATTCGTACATTTATAGATACCGTACATGTATAGATACCAGGCCAACGGCCGTGCAATGACGTAATTCGGCCAAGATCACGCTCAGCCGCCAGGTTTTTTCCCCTTTTTTGGGTATCCACTTTATAGAGGCTGGGTGTGCCCAGGAGGGTCTCCATGTCCCAGGATCGCCCCCCGGCTGAAATAACAGAAAAAATAATATTACGCTACAGCCGGGATTCGAACCCAGGACTAGCGCTCTACCCACTAGACTACGCCGCTCTCTCTTAATTTCGTCATATATTCAGGTTAATATTAATTGTTTTTTTTAAAATCATTTTACTGGATCTTCATACAATCTATATTATTAATCCTTTGATACCTAAACTGTAAAGGAACTGTCTTTACACTCACGGAAGTACAAAGGTATAAAACAGTTAATCATCAGAATTTTTATCCTAATTTTCGGGTACTCACCTTTTATATATACTGGATGAGCCAAAAGAAGGTCTCACAAGTCCAGAATCGATCGAAAAAGAAATTCGAACCCCATAACGTATTACAAGTCTACTTAAATTATAATTTATTGTCAGTTTTTTTAGTGGTAGTATTATATCTTAATTGTTTCTCTTTTTTATGTATAATAGTTTAAGCTTATTATTTATTTTTCTCAGAAAAATGTAAAATATGAATTGATTTTTATTTTTCGCCTTTTATTGAACACTCTTGCCTGTTGGTGAAATTTTCTAAATCAATAAATTGTAAAAATATAAATAAAAGTATTGCTCATAAACTAAAAGTAACGCTTACGACATTTTGTCACCTTCTAAACATGACCGAATGACGTTCCAAAATGTGAAAAACGTTCATTACATAAAATTAACTTATACAATCTGCCTTCAAAGTATAGTTTTACCGTATAAACAGTCGAAATAAAAAAAAGAAAAGAATTTTACGTTAGTTACAAATGGAGTAATATTACACTTTAAGTGACTAAATACAGTGTTATTCTTTATAATACTTTACTGTGTTACAAAATTACAACTGATATATATATATATATATATATATATATATATATATATATATATATATATTATAATCTGTATAGGTTAACTGTAAGATATGTGAAAACAAAGTTAATAATGCTTAACATTGTAGTGTTATCCACTAGAGAAAGAAACAGATTATTTTATTGAATGATTATATTACTGTTGCATACTTGATTACTTGGGGATAAAGGGATCTGTTAGATTATATTAGATTAATATGTTTTTCTGGGCAATGAAATGCTAGGTTATTATGCCCTTAATAGGTTTTCATCCTATTTTTGCTGTTTTTAAATCCTGTTGTTTGTACTTCGTCTGTTCTGTCTATATTTTGTTATGGCTTTGTATTATAAGCAGTAAAAATTAAAAAAAAAGTACTTGATAGATATAATTAATTTTCTGTTTACTATTTCGATATATTTAACACTAGCTGTTGCCCTCGACTTCGTCAACGTTATTATGATCGCGATTAAGAAGTTTTTAAAATAATATATTTTAAAGGACTTCTACTTAAATGGCATTATTAGTTTTATTTTCTTGTGGCAGAAGAACAGACTGATTTTCTCGACAACCCGATCTTGACAATGCGACATATAGTTGGCCGTGTGAAAAGCAGTCTTGACTTTAATCGATTCCTACGTGTTTAAATGTTTGCCCCTGTGATATATTAATTGTTACGGCAAAAGATAAATTAGCAGGAAATTGAATTACTTGAAAATTATTAGGTAAATCTTAATGAAAAATTTTTTTCAGATTTTCCAGTGATTATTCAACCAGTAGTTTCTGAGATTAGCGCGTTTAAGCAAACAAACAAACTCTTCAGCTTTATAATATTAGTACAGATATTATTTCGTTGATTTTATGTAATAACATGAAGTGTTCCGCGATATTTTTTCTTGTAATTATTATATTTTTGGGAATGATTGTGTTTTTTTTTTTTTGTTTTTTTGCAGTTTAAATAAGCTTTATTTGAGTCCTATCGAACTGCATTTATACCTAATAGAATGTTATTGTTTTGAAATGGCAGCTGTAGAGCTGTGCACTCCACTATTAGATGGTTCGGAGTTAATTGGGTCTGGCATGTTCTCATTTGTGATCGAACATTTATCTGTTAGATTGGTGTGGTCTATCCTCATCCTTGTCAAAACAACTTCTCTTCCTTCTCATCTCACTGCCCTTCGCCACTTTCACTTACCTACCTATGAAATATACAGTAAGAGAGAGTATTGCGATCGTGAACAATTTTGAATTCCAGTTTTCAAGAGAAATACACGTTTCAGGATCCCCTGAGTCTAAATAGCCAAAAGTCTCGCAAAAAAGGTCTGTTTTTTTTTTTGTTTTTTTACGAGGGTGTGTGTGTGTGTGTGGTAACTCCCGGGCGGAAACGGTAAGTCCTATGAAACTGAAATTTCATATTTAAGACAAATATACGCCAAAGACGACTTTTTCATCAAAATGAGCTTACCTGAAGAGCCACTTTATATCTTGCATTTTGCACCTTTTTTCGATTTTCTCAATAACGATTCCGACGATTTTGATTGAACTTTATATCGATGTAAAATTTAATGGGCTTTAATATCATTCAGGTTTCATTCGGATAAAAATGATTTGACAGGGCTTAAATGCCGATATTTTAAATTTTCTTCCCCTAAAGTACCTTTAATTTTGTAGATTCAATAATAATAACTAGATTATCTTGTTAACGCTGATGAAAAACTTGTAAATATATAAATTGAATAAATTCGATACCCAACTAAAGGAGAAAACAGAAAAAATATTTTTTTTAATGCAATTTTTCGTTTTTGAACATAAGAGCAGTAATATACATGTATGAGATACCGTTGGAAAGCTAAAGATTTTAGAAAAAAATATTATCTCATACTCAAGCTTTTAAAAGTTAATAGAGAGTGCTGAAAAGAAGATAAAACTTACTGATTATTTCAGATAATAATATAATTGATTTTTTAATAAAACACATGTTTCTATATAAATTCAATTTGATTAATTCCTGATAATTTCACGTATTTTTATCTCTAACTATATTTGAAAATTCATTCATTAATTTTAAAAATGGAGGTAAGTGAAAGTCGTGTGTTGACCGCACCAGATTTTTTATACCATATTTACAACTTTTCTTTACAAAACTCTATATTCCCTTCTCATTGGAAAACCGCCTTAGTTCGACCACTAAATTAGATCCCAAATCCTACCTCACGTCTGACTTCCGCCCCATTTCTTTCTTCGTCTAAATAGCCAAAAGTTTCGCAAAAAAGTCTGTATATGTATGTATGTGTGTTTGTGGTAAGTCTAGTGCAAGAACGAAAATCCTATGAACCTGAAATTTCATATTTGAGACAACAACTGGCCCTTATGCAACTACTATGCATTTTGAACATTTTTAAGATTTTATGAAAATCGGCTCTAATGATGTTGATTGAACTCACTATGTCGATATAAAATTGAACGAGCTTTAATATCATATAGTTTTCATTCTGATTGACTGACAGGGCTTAAATGCCTATATTTCAAAATTTCATCCTCTTAAGTACCTTTAATTTTGTAGATTCGAAAAAATTAACCATATCTCCTGATTAGCATTGTATAAAAACAGGTAAATATATAAGTTGAACGAATTCGATATCCAACTAAACAAGAAAAGTGCATATTATTTTTTTAATGCAATTTTTTTATTTTGAACTTAAGAACAGTAATTCCTCCAGGTCTGAAAAGAAGATGGCCTCGAGACCTTCTAGTTTAGATAACCCAATAGAGTGGTGCCAATGGGCATTTTCTCTTCCTGTCTTTTTCAAGTATTTCTGTTAGCTTATTTACGTGATGTATTAACTAATGTAAATTTATTACATCATGTAAATTTAACACAAATGTAAATTTAAATAAATGATAATAAAAAAAAGAACAATAATGTACATGTATAATATACCGTTTGAATGCTAAAGATTTTAGAAAAAAAATATTATCTTATACATACTATTGTAAAAGTAAACCGAGAGTGATGAAAAGCTGATAAAAACTTTTGCCTATCAAAGTTTAATCAGGATGGAGATCTTTAACGAGAACCTGACATCGCACAAGCTCGGGGCCACCACTAAACGTCCTCTCTAAATGACTGCGTAATTCAATGAGGATTTTTTGCTCCTTTTAAAAAATCCTAAAGCCTTTGCCAGGCCTGAACCCGAGACCTTGGACACAGAAGACTGTTATGCTAGCCACTTAACCACCAATGATTCTTGAATTTGACGGAAAATATACATTCCACAGGATGCTTAAGTTTTATGTTTTGAAAACTTTTTTTTTTTTTTTTTATTTGACTATTATTATTATTTTTTGTATAAACTGTATGAATGTGGTCTCTTATCAATATTGCTATTGTTTTGTAAAAAATTGTAATATATCTCAATAAATAAAATATAAATATATAAAAACTTTTTAATAAATGTGTGATAATGGATAATGAAATGCAAACAACAAAGCACTAATATTTTATTTTATACTTTATTAATATTTTAAACAATTAATCGTAATATAAAAAAAAAAAAAAAAACTGTTTATAATATTGCTACTGAAGCCTATCTGGACCTACGGACTTGAACTGTAGGGGACAGCTAAACGTTCTAACATCAAACGCATTCAATCCAAAGTACTCCGTATATAGTAAATGCTCCTTATTATGTCTCCAACTATACCTTGCAGCACGACCTTAATGCTCCATTTATTTCAGACCTGATTCCATCCAAATTTTCCAAATTCCACCAGAACCTTATCCATCATTCTAATCCTCTAGCCCAATCCCTATACAGCTCCACTCATGCATACAACCCACCTGGAAGGTTGAAACGGCAGTGGCCCCGCGACCTCTTGTAAATATATATATATATATATATATATATATATATATATATATATATATATATATATTGGAGTTCTAGTACTGGCTAGATTCACCACTCCATGTGATGTATGTATGACGTGTATATAGGTATGAGTGATTTATAGACTTTTTACCATTTTATTGATTTTTTATTGTATATATATTTAATAGTAATTTTATTGCTGCATAAATATTGTATAAATGTAGTATGTATGTTATCTTTCACCATTATTATTGATGTCCTATTTGAGATTGTAGTAATACTTAATAAAAATTGTTGTTAAGATAGAATAATATTGCTATTTTACATTTCCTTATATAAAGAATATGAATTGTACAAAACTCTTTTATAATCAGAGGCATACCAGGATAACAATATACCACTCGTCAGGTCGATGTCAAAGAAAAACAATTTAATAGAATTAAAAGCCAACGTTTGTGCAGGTGCAAGGTAACAATCATCCGAGATAACTGTGTTGATAAATTAGTTAGCGTAATTAAGAGCACGAAAGGAAACAGACACGCTATGTAAATATGAACATATGTGATGCAGGGCCCGACACAGTTTTCACCGCCTGGAATGAAACTTAACGATAAAATTTTACTTACAATTGTGTATATATGAAACACTAGTGGACCTCCCTCTCCTTCGAAGGAGTGAAATTGGAATGAGGTGTCGTTTATGTTTCAGAAATCTCTGTCTGACTGATTTAGAGATTATAGTTTTGGGAGATTAATTTTATCGTAACGAAACGTGCAATTAGCAAGAAAATGAGTTTATTTTGTCTATTCATTATTATATTTAATTATAGTTAGGAATAAAAAAATGTGGTGCGTGCAACACAAGAATATCACTTACCTCTTATAACACTTTATTGGTATTTACAACTGTATTAACAAAAAAAAATACATCAAGTAAATCTGATGTGTTATAATAATACAATGACATGATATACATGTAGAGAAGCTTCCCGTTGGAAGGACTCTAAAAATATTCTAAACTAGAAGGTCCCGGGGCCATTTCCTTTTCAGGCGCCTTGGAGGATTATTCGGAATTGAAGAGGAAGAAAGGATTGAAACTAGTGTGTTAGAGTGAGAATGGAGTTATTTATAAACATTAAGGAACTTGGAGAACATTAAGGTCTTTATGGATAAGTTTATTCGTGACAAAGTAAGGAGCGTTGAAGGATTTTGGATTGTAGGGATTGGATGCGGGAAGAATTTGATGGTTTAGTAGAGCCCCAAAGCTCTACTCCGTAAGTCCAGATTGGTCTTATAATAGTCATCTAGATGAGCTTTTTGTAGTTTAGAGGAAGGTTTGATCGTTTGTCTAGTGTTGAAGTAGCCTAAAGCGGCGAGCGCCTCCGTTGTTAAAATCAATTTTAGAAGTTTTAAAAACGTTTAGAGATTAAAATAAATTGTTAAAGAAATAATTAAATTAAGTTTGAATACAAACATGTGTTTTATTAAATAATCCATTATATTATTATCTACGACAATCAGTTTGTTTTATCGGCTTTTCATCACCCTCTGTTAACTTTTAGAATTGTGTGTATATGATAGTATTTTTTCTAGAATCTTTAGCTTTCCACAGGTATATTATACATCTGTATTTCTGTATTAATGTTTAAAAAAACAAAAATAGCTTAAAATATATTTTTGCACTTTGTTCATTTAGTTCATCAAAATCGCTCAACTTACTTAATTAGCTGTTATTTATCAATTCTAATGAGATGGTGTGCCTGATTTATTAAAATCTACAAAATGTATTAAAAACTACTTCAATCAAAAAGAAACCTACATAATATTAAAGCCTATTAAATTTTAATAGCGAGTTTAATCGAAATCGTTAGAGCCGTTTTTGAGAAAATCGTAAAAAGGTGCAAAATGCATAGTATAAAGTGACTCTTCTACAATAATAAGCTGATTGTCATGAAAAAGTTGCGGTAACATCTCTGGCGTTGAATCATTTTAAATAAGTAGTTCCAGTTTTATAGGACTTTATATTTTTGCGCTGGACTTACCACAAACACACAGACCTTTTTGTAGGAATTGGTCATTTGGACTCAAGGGACCCTTTGAAAACTGGAATTCGAAAATTTTCACGATCGCAATACTTTCCCTTACTGTATATTCTAAATATAGGTAAGTGAAATTAAAAACATAGATTGAAAGTGGTTTTTTATTTGTTTATTATTTTAAAGTGAATTATAGACAACTTATAATTTTCCCATCGAAAGACCACTTGATTGAGATGTATGTATTCAAAAACTACAGAAATAACAATGATTCAGTATTTTAGTACTCTCCGAGTAAGTCATATTTTTGAATAGTGTCCTCGTTACAGTAGGGAATTTGTAAAATGTGAGCGTTTTGTTGCTAATCATTGTGTTTTGCAGTTCCGATTAAATCATGTTTATTGTTCTGTTTTATGCATATCGATTTCATCCTTTTAAAATCGATTTTTTTCACCTCATCATAGGTAAGTTAATCGTCTTCTTAAGATGTTTTGGGCAATAATAACCACTCGCAGTTTCTTGCCCTTAAAACCAAAACAACAACAACAACAACAAAGGTTTCTGTTCTATTAGGTTTATCACTATATTATATTACTGATAAACATTTTAAAGGTTTGATTTAGTTTCCGTTGGAATAATATTCGGTTTTCATGAAGTAATCTTTAAATTAGAAATCATTAATAACAAATTAGTTTTACTTTCACTTACTATATATAGTAAGGGAAAATATTGCGATCTTGAAAATATTCGAATTCCAGTTTTCAACGGAAATACACGTTTTAGGGTACCCTGAGTCCAAATAACCAAGTCCCGCAAAAAGGTCTGTGTGTGGTAACTCCCGGGCGGAAACGGTAAGTCCTATAAAACTGAAATTTCATATTTAAGACAAATATACGCCCGAGACGTTACAAAACCTTTTTCATCAAAATGAGCTTACCAGAAGAGCCACTTTATATTTTGCATTTGGACCTTTTTTCAATTTTCTCAAAAACGTTTCCGACGAATTTGATTAAACTCAATATAGCGATGTAAAACTTAATGGGCTTTAATATCATTCAGGTTTCATTCGGATAAAAATGATTTGACAGGGCTTAAATGCCGATATTTTAAATTGTCTTTCCCTAAAGTAACTTTAATTTTGTTGATTCTATAAAAATAACTATATTATCTAGTTACCACTGATGAAAAACAGGTAAATATATAAATTGAATGAATTCGATACCCAACTAAAGGAGAAAACAGGAAAAATATTTTATTAATGCAATTTTTCGTTTTTGAACATAAGAGCAGTAATATACATGTATGATATACCGTTGGAAAGCTAAAGATTTTAGAAAAAAATATTATTTTACACTCAAGCTTTTAAAAGTTAATAGGGAGTGATGAAAAGAAGATAAAACTAACTGATTATTTTAGATAATAATATAATAGATTTTTTAATAAAACACATGTTCCTATATAAATTCCATTTAATTAAATCTTTAACAGTTTCACGTATTTTTATCTCTAATTGTACTTGAAAAGTATATCATTGATTTTAACAACGGTAAGTGAAAGTCTTGTGTTGGCCACACCAGATTTTTTATACCATATTTACAACTTTTCTTTACAAAACTCTATATTCCCTTCTCATTGGAAAACCGCCTTAGTTCGACCACTAAATTAGATCCCAAATCCTACCTCACGTCTGACTTCCGCCCTATTTCTCTTCTTTCGAATCTTCCCAAACCACAAGAACATTTCGTAAAAAATAAATTATCAAATGTCCTAGAAGAATTTGATCCAGTTTCTTCTTCCGATCTGGTTTCTCAACGCAATCCGCTCTCCTTAAAATAACTCACGACCTACAATTTGCCATTGAACACCAAAAACTTACTATCCTTGTCCTGCTAGATTTTTCCAAATCTTCCTTTATCCAACATTGCTCTACACTGATTCAAGTCTTTCCTCTTCGATCGCTCTCAGAATGCGGTAGTCACAGGCCAACCTCCTTCCAGGACAGTGCCTCTGTCATGTGGTGTTCCTCAGGGATCATCACTATCACCTAGCCTCTTTTCTATCTAAATAAACGGCATTTCCTTCTACGATTACGATTTTACCAACGAAAGGATAAAAGAGCAAAACTATTTTTTAATGTAATTTCTGTTGTTTTGATAATAAGAACAGTAATTATAGACGTATGGGGGAGCCCGTGGCTGAGTGGCTAGCACGCTAGTCTCTCATGCCAGAGGTTGTGAGTTTGAATCCCAATCCAGGTGGGACTTTCAAATCACAACATTAGGTGTAGAGAGTAATGACCCAACACTACAAAATGCATCGAGAAACGTGAGTGAAATATCCCAGGAGATTACACCACGAGGCCCAGGGCCTACACGGCCTGTCGCGCCACTGGAAGAAGAAAAAGAGAATATAGACTTAAAATATACCGTTGGTAAGAGAACGATTTTAGAAAAAATATTATCTGATACAAACAATAGTAAAAGGTAATATGAAATGAGGAATATGGAATACAATTATTACTGATTAACGATTTAATCTATACTAATATTATAAAGCTGAAGAGTTTGTTTGTTTGTTTGAACGCCCTAATCTCATAAACTACTGGTTCAAATTGAAAAATTCTTTTTGTGTTGGATAGTCCATTTATCGAGGAAGGTTATAGGCTATATAACATCACGCTGCGACCAATAGGGCCACAGTATCAGTGGAAAATCTGAAAAAAACGGGGAAAATTGACCTCGCATCACAACGATTCCAAATGATTTACCTTTAAATTTTAAAATAATTCAATGTCCCGTTAAGTTAACTTAACAATTAATAAATCACATGGGCAAACATTTAAACACGTAGGAATCGATTTTATCCACCCTCATGGAATTAACTATGTTTACATACTGAATTCGTCTTTATTGAGGATCAGTATTTTAGTTTATTGCAAACCAACATGAGTGACGGTTCGGTTCAGCTTTGGGATATTATGCTGTTCTTTTTTTAAAAAGGGAAATAAGCATCCCAAACTGCAAGAAATATTCGTGTCGTGTATGGTAGCGAATCAATTGCTGATTGCACGGTTCAAAAGTGGTTTTCGCGGTTTAGATGAAGAGATTTCAATTTAGAAGACCAACCCCGGGTTGGCCAGAGTTCAACTCTTGACATTGAAAATATTATGACGGTCATCAAAAACAATCCACGAATTACTGTTCGTGAGATAGCAAATCGACCGTTTTTGATCATCAAAAGAAGGCTTGTTGAAAGGATTTCATGTTGTGATTTACTGCTAAAAAAAAATGTGGAGGATCTATTTTTGGAACGAGTTGTTACTAGTGACGAAAAATGGATTTTCTACATCAACACCAGCCGAAAAAAATCTTGGGGATTGCCTGTAACGACGCCGCTGGCAACACCAAAGGCCGGCTTGCATCCGAGAAAGGTGATGCTCAGTATTTGGCGGGATTGGAAGAGATCCATATATTTTGAGCTCCTTCCTCAAAACCAAACTATAAATTAATTTCCATCTTTTCTGTTCCCTCGAAAATATTCTACAAGGGAAATCCTACTCTTCAGAAGATGACGTCAAAACGGAGCTTTTATTGTTCTTCAGGAGTAAGGATAGTGATTTTTGAAAAAAAGGGGATGATGGACCTTTCAAGCCGTTGATAAAGGGTAATCGCTAATGGTGGTAACTTTTTTGTAGATTAAATAAATAAATTTTAAGCTGTTCATCAATTTTAATTGTTGTCCAAATTTCTCTACGAACTTTCCGACAGCCCAATATATTTTTTTTAATAGCGATCGTAATAACAGAAATTGATGCAGACGAAGTCGCGAGCAACAGCTAGTTTAGTTATATTATTTAATCTAAATCATATGTTTCCAATGAAAATGAATACACGTTTTATCAAAATCAAGTTAATATTTTTTAAATTGAAGTATAGTTAATAGCTTTTAAATTAATTTTAACAATCCTGTTAAGGGAAAGTCGTGTGTTGCCCGCACCAGATTTTTGTTGAAATCAGTTTATTTTTGTGAAACACGAATATAGATTGGGACTTTTTTTTTTTTTTTTTTTTTTTTTTTTTTTTTTTTTTATAATCGGAGTGATTTTTATATTTTTCGATGGTGACCATTTCTTTCTTATTTTGTTTGAAACTATTTTTTTCATGTGTATTATTCTTTTTTTTAAATTAAATTGGTATTTATATCCCCAATGTTGAATTATAAACACAATTTATTATTTATTGAATAAATAAAATGAAATATTTTAAATAAATTAATATTGTTTGTTTTTGTCAGTTCTAATTTGACTTATATTCTTGTTTATAGTGCCTTTATTTTTGTATTTCTATCCTTTATAAAATAACAAAGTTGTATTGAATATGGAATGCATAAATTTCAACCACAAATTTATATTCAGCCTGTGTTGAATTCAAAACTATCTGGTCTTTTCAGGTCAACGATGAATAATTCAAAAATGTTTAAATTTATAATAAAATATCTAGATTATATGATAATGAAGAGAGGGCTATGGTTTCCTCCAATTTTATCCGACGATCCAAAGTCATGACCGTCCTATAAAGTTGCCTTAGAGAAAACAAATTATTCGAAGGTGTTCATTTAAAAGTTTTTGAAATTAAAGAGAAGCGACAAGAAGTTATGTCCACCGGCGAAATGAAATAATAAAGTAACCAGAAGATAATCTCTCGGTTTTCATTTCACTGAATATATGTCGAAAAAACAATATTAAATTTATTACTCTAATTATTTTAAATTTGTATTCTATTCTTATATAATAGAATAGCTGACCCGGATAAAAATGTTCTGCCATATAAGTTATTTTTAGTGTATATTTTGACTGTTGAATAAAAATATTTGTTGCGCGCAATACATGACTTTCACTTACCACCGATTTTTAAATAAATTTTTAAATAGATTTAGAAATAAACACAAATTGGTATTTTTTTTTTTTTTTTTTTGTATCCATGAATGATGGCGTTGGCATATACCATACAGCCATTTTATGTATTATGTCTTATTAGTGAAAACTATAACAATTACCAATTTATCAAATTAGAATAACCAATTACAATTACCAAATTACAATTACCAATTACTGAACTATTACAATTATCAAATTCTTTTGTTAATCGATTGTAAATATTTATTTATACTGAAAACTATCTTATTGTTCGTAAATTTTCATAACTAATATTCTGATTATTATTTATTTCAAAAATCATCTTTTCTCTTTGAGTTTCGTATGCCGGGCACACCAATAATATGTGTTTTAGGGTCTCCCTATCACCACATTTGTCACATTGCGGAGATTCTGATACGCCTATTTTATAAAGATAATCGTTGCAGATTCCGTGATTAAAACAAATTGGTAAAGAATAGATTAAATTAAGTTTCACTAGAAACATGTGTTTTATTAAATAATGTATACTAATATTATTAAGTTGAATAGTTTGTTTGGTTATTCGTTTAACGTCACTTTATGCTACTATGGCTAATCGGACGATGCTACAGTGGGAATCCTAAATTTTGCCTATCCAGGGTTTATTAGGATAGGGATCTTTAACGAGTACCTGACATCGCACAGGCTCGGGACCACCTTTTAACGTCTCCTCCGAAGAACAGCATATCTAAGGATTTTTTACTCCCATTAAAAAATCCTAGGACCACCTACGGGTTTGAACCCGCGACACTTTTGGCATAGAAAGCTGTTATGCTAGCAACTACGCTAACTAACACTTGTCCGATAAGCTGTGTGACCCACCGATGGGTCACACATGTATGCTCCGTAGGGCTGTTGACCCTCAGAACGGTTACTCTATGCTCCGTAGAGATGTGTGACCCGCCGGTGGGTCACATTTGTGTTCTCCGTAGGCCGTGGTGACCCTCCGAACGGTCACACTTGTCTGCTCCGTACGGCTATGTGACCCACCAATGGGTCACACCTGGTTTCTCCGTAGGGCTGTGTGACCCACCTATGGGTCACCCTTGTGTGCTCCGTAAAGCTCTGTGACCCTCCAATGGGTCACCCTTGTCTGCTCCGTAAGGCTGTGTGACACACCAATGGGTCACATTTGAATGCTGCGTAGGCCTGTATGACCCACCGAAGGGTCACATTTGTACATTTAGAAATAAAAACAAATTGATATACTTTTTTTTTTCATTTCTGAATGAAGGCGTTGGCATATACCATACAGCCATTTTATATATTATGTCTTATTAGTTAAAACTATTACAATTACCAATTTAGGTGACCCGTAAATTTGAATAGTTTTTTGTTTGTTTGAACGCGATAATCTTAGAAACTACTGTTTGGAATTGATTTTTTTTTTTTTGGATAGTCTATGTTTTTAGTCTATATAACAAAACGGTGAAAACTAATCTCGCATCGAAATAATATCAAATGATTTACGTTTAAGTTTTAAATGAACTCAATTTTCTATTAATTTATCTTATGCCATAACAATAATAAATTACAGGGGCAAACATTTAAATACATAGGAGTCGAATCACGTCAAGTTTGCTTTTCACACGGCCAACTAAACGAGTATGTCGCATTGTCAAGATCGGGTTGCGGAGAAAATCAGTAAGTTCTTCTGCCACAAGAAGACGAAGTTATATCATACATTTCTCCTCCTTAGGGCGGGGTGACCCACGGTTGGTTCACACTTGTCTGCCCCTTAGGGCGAGGTGACCCACAGGTGGTAACCCACCGGTGGATTACACTTGTCTTCTCCGTAGGGCGGGGTGACTATTTTTAATTTTTTCATAAATGAACGTTTAAAACGATAAAAATAAAATGATTGTTTTCGTAATTTTTGGTTTTAGCTGTTCTATGCCTCCCTTCTTACATTACAAAGTGGTTAACAACTCCTTAAAAACATAAAAAATAAGAAAAAAATAAGTAAATTACGGAATGGTAGTGAATACTTTTGACTCTCACTGTATATATTAATTTAAAATTATTTAAAAAAATATTTATGAATTGTGATTCGTAAATTGAAGGCCCAGTGAATATAGATATATATTTGTACATATTGTATATAGTGCTTGGACTCAAGCTCGGACCCGCGGAGGATATAATGAGTGTTGAGGTAACTTCTAGCGGCGAAGCAGTACCGACTAAGTTGTGCGATCCTACCTCGACGATTTGACCTTTGAAAACGTAGACATATTTTAAGCTGCGTTGCACTAAACTTTCTGCTCGTCGCGACTCGTGCAACTCAGAATCGCCGCTCTTTTCATCAAGATCACTTCAACCAAGTGATTATAACTGAAATTTCATTTATACAATATATATATGTGTGTGTGTGTGTGTTTTCTATTTCTACTGCAATAGTGAATGTTTTTCTTTCTTAACCTTTAGCTGGTGAGGTGGGGTCTACAGGGCCCCAGAGCCTCTTTAAAGTTTTGTGAAATCCATTGTCCCGATCCGATCGGCTTGTGAAAACCTGACATTTAGTGCGATCTTAAAAATTTTCGAATTTCAGTTTTCGAAGGAAATACACGTCTGTGTGTGTGTGGTAAGTCTAGCGCAAAAACCATTAGTCGTACGGAACTGATATTTCATATTTAAGACAACTATACGCCCGAGATGTTACAGCAACTTTTTCACTAAAATGGGCTGACCGGAAGTCCTACTTTATCCTTAGCATGTAGTACTTTTTTACGATTTTCTCGAAAACAGCTATAACGATTTTAATTAATCTCCCCATATCGATGTAAAATTTAATGTGCTTTAATATCATGTAGGTTTTATTCTGATTGAAATAGTCTGATGGGGCTTAAATACAGATATTTTAAATTTTTTTCCTCTAAAGTATCTTTAATTTTGTAAATTTAAACAAATTAGGCACATCATCTAATTATAATTGATAAATAACGCCTAAATATACAAGTTGAGCAAATTTGATTCACAACTAAAGGAGAAAATACATAAAATAATTCTTTATGCAATTCTTTCACGGCATGGCCGCTTGATTGCGCTGTCATGGCTGTCACCAGACGTCCGCTTTTGGCGGGACAGTCTCGATTTTTTAACTTGAGAACAGTGATATACACGTATAATATACTGTTGGAATGCTAATGATTTTAGAAAAAAATATTTTCTCATACATACTATGGTAAAAGTGGACAGTAAGTGATGAAAAGCCGATAAAACAAACTGATTGTCGTAGATAATAATATAATAGATTATTTTACAAAATACATATTATTATTAAAATCCTATGTAATAATTCATTAACAATTTATTTCTTTTCTAAATTCGTTAAAAATTTCTTAAATTGATACAAATAACGGAGGTAAGTGAAAGTCGTGTGTTGCGCGCACCAGATTTTTTTTAGTAAGTTTTTATCCAGCATTGCTTTAGGACAGAGTTATTGGGGTCCAGCAGACCCCACCTCACCCTTAGTGTTAGGATATATTGAAAGTGGGTTATTGAATTTGTTTAAAGAAATGTTTTGTGATCGAATTATTTAACACACTTTTTTAATTTTATTAAGAAGCTGGGATCACATGACCAGATGGTCAGAAAATCCCAGACTTCCCGGGAGCTTCGGTTTAAAGCTCATTCATTATTAGGAAACAAAAACCTGAATAATCTAACAAAAATAGTCAGTTAAGAGACCCCTCCGAAGAAAAGGAGATGTTATTTTTGTCCAAGAAACAAGGATATGTGAATGTAAAATGTGAAAAAAACATTTGTGAACAATGTTCGGTTTTATATTGCAAAAATTGTGACTAATTTTAACTGTGCATATCTATTGAAATATCTATTTACCTACTGTATGCCTATTCATTGTTCAGTGTATTCTCTTCTGTATCTCTAACAACATCATATATTAATCATTGTATACAAATATTAAAGTTCTATTTTCCACTGTTAAGGCCTGATTATGAGAACAATAAATTATCGAAACGTTGCATAAATAAAATTTTTTATCTATTGACTGAAACCTAAGAACAGTAGAAAACTTAAATTATCAACAGTCGAGAACTGATCAAACAATATATATATATATATATATATATATATATATATATATATATATATATATATATATATATATATATATATATATACGAAAGTGACGTAAAATGGTGGTTTGTTGCGATGAAAGGTACTCACTACAGATCCCTATCCTAATCAGACCTTTAGAGTTAAAATTGATGACTCCCACTATATTCTTGTCGAATTAGCCACAGTATTATAAAAGGATGTTAAATAAACTAACAAACGAAACAGTACACAAGCAATAAACTAGTAAGTGTTAGTGACCACCAAAAAAAAAAAAAAGTGATAGAAATATCGTGGAGAAAAGCGCTAGTTATTGGTGACCCTTCACTATCCCATCCCAGGATTAGTTTGTCATTAATCATTAGTATCCTGGATGAGGTTCGACGTGTCATGGGATCATGTGATGGCAGGGATCATGTGATGGTAGGGATCATCCGAAATTCATATGAAAGGTTTCCGATGACGCTAAAACTGACCTATATAACTGTTGATTTAAGTTAGACCTTGGGAATTTTATGGACTGTTTAGATACCTTTTTCTGGCAATATTTTAATTCACTAAGATTGGATATTGCTAATATTTTACATTAGTATTATGAATGTCACAGAATCATATTTAACCCTTTTAGTACCGGACGAAAAACGAGTGCCTAGAAGAAGATATGAATTTGACAAATAGGCAATGATTTTAAAAACGCTTATAAAAACCAAACTATTGGTTTGTTTCACATGAAATGTCCGTTTTTATCGTTTCTTAAATAAATAAAGGATTTTTCAGGTCTCTGTTGTTTTCTTCCGAATGCTTACATACTTAAAGTAAACAGTTACTAATCCTCTACCTTTGTATTATAAACATTAGCTCCCCAATCAATTACCCACTTTTTAATATACCTCCAAATATGAACATGGAAACACGCGATTTTCGAGTAATATTTTTGTACCAGTTTAAACTCGGCCATTCAGCAGCTGAGGCCGCTAGAAATATTCGCAAGTCGTTTGGGGAAGGAAGTGTTAATGAACGGACCATTCGCCGTTCGTTTGCCATGTTTTCAGCTGGGGATACCGACTTGGAAAACTTGCCCCGAGGAAGACCTCCGTCCATAATAGACAACGATGTCCTCAAATATACAGTAGAAGGAAACCCCTACCAAACAGTTAAAGGACTCTCAGCACAACTAAATGCAAGTACATCTACCGTTTCCAGGATTTAAAAAGGATAGGGAATGTAAAAAAGCTCGATGCATGGGTACCTCATGACCCCACTGAGCGGCAGCAAGACCCCATGTTTCAAAACATACCGTGCAAAGATTGAAGGAACAGGGCTACAAAGTTCTTCCGCACCTACCTTATTCTCCCGACTTGTCTCCAACAGATTACCGCCTGTTTAGGAATTTAGACAACTTCGTCAAAGGAAAACTTTTTGAAAATGATGATCAAGTGAAAAGTGCGTTTTCAGATTTTGTTTAACTTCAAAGCTCAGAGTTTTTCAGTTCGGGGAGAAAAAAGTTGGTGTCACGTTGGGAAAAATGTGTAGAAAAAGAAGGTAAGTACTTCGAATAAAATTATCTTGTTTTGATGTCGTATTTTTAATAAAAATCCTTTACCTTGAAAACGAACATTTCATGTGACACAACCCAATACAAATGATATTCACGTATTTGGGACGAAATGGAGAATAAAGTAATGATAATGATTCTCCAATATAAATTGAAAATAATATGAATAACGCAGTTATAATCTTTTTAACTGTATTTATTAATTAGCACCTGTCAGGTTTATTGTGACAACCAGCGAACGGGCTAGAGAAAAAATGAACAAAATAATAATATGTCAGACATAAGGAAGGACAGTACCCTGCAGCATGTCTTCTCGTCAGCTTGTTTTGATGTATGTTGTCCACCATATTTTACTTAATTGAAGGCTTTTATGTGGTGTTCATCAGTCTATCATTATTTGATTAGGGGCCATTTGGAGGGTTCTTGCAGAAGGCTCAAAAGATGCAGGTTAAGATTATTCAACCCTTTTATTATTTGTGAAATTTAGGATGAATTTTCACCTGAAGACGGCTGCTGAGGAATTTCCCTCCTCACGCCGGAGTCTGATAGTTCATTGTGGGGAGACGATTACTGGAGTGGTGGTCCCAGTAGTCGAGTCGGAGCTCTCAGCTCCTGAGCTTGCAACTCTATATGTGTGTGGGGGGCGGGGTGGCCGAGCATGTTAGCGCGCGTTGCTGTGAGCACGCGTTGCCTAGCAACAGATACTTGAAAAGTGAAACCCAAATAATTACGAGTTCGACTCTCGTGCTGGGGGACTTTATCTCGGCATATATCTCCCGCCCTAACCCCCTGCCCCGAGAGAGCCCCGTATTGCCTTCAAAGGCAAGGTAGGGCTGGACAAAAAAACAAAAAAAAAAAACAACTCTGTATGTGTATTATTATTTTGAGCTGGTGGCTGGATTGGTGTATTTTGAGGAAGGTCTGGAAATTCCAGCAAATTTGGTGGTGGACGGTTTCGGATTGTTCAGGAAGGTATGTTCGTGAAGTTGGTTGAATCCTCAATCTCTTCTGAACTTGGCACCCCAGATAGGCTGAATGTCCTCCGCATGGTGCTGGTGTTTCTCTTGCCTTCGTACAAGTTGTGCAGTCGGGGTTGAGACCACACCTCACACAACGTGGAGGGTGGTTACAGTAAGACTTCGTGTGACCCTACTGCTGACATCTCATACACTGCGGTATAACTCTTTTTCTTCTTTGATTTTTGTATAAAATATGGAATTATAAATAATATAAAAATTGAGTTCTATCAATCATTAACAGTTCGACTTTGGACCTAGAAGATTGTCTAGTGCTGTGTCCATCATATCGCTCCAGCGTAAACAGAGTCTCAGCACAATCCGGTTTAGAATGTGTAAAATGTTAGATCCAGACTGGTCTACTAATTCTTTTTCAACGAAATTGGATCATTGATAATCAAATTAGATCATGTATACATTTATTTAGATATAAAGTTTTCTCGCAATACGAAGAATAAGGCGCTATTACAGGCACGACGATGTATCATCGTTGGCACTTTTGGCAAGTTTCATGGCGGACAAATGGTTACTGACCTATACCATGCCAGATTAGTTCCTGGAACCTGCACAAAATAAATATCGATACATCCAGACTGGGATCGATAGACTCCATTCGGCTAAAACGTGCTAATTTAATGTCTTAACAAGGTCGCCTAACTTACACAGTTAACATGAAATGAAGATAAAAACAATAAAAATTTAATATTTCAAAAATGAGGTGCGTGCTACAAAGGAATTTTAGTTACTTCCATTGTTAAAATCAATTTATGTACTTTTAAATTAGATTTGAGTTGAAATAAGTCTGAAGAAGAACATTGAGGTACGATGGAAATTATTTATTTTCTACAATATTCACTTATGTTAATGGCTTTTTTATTTTCTAATTTTTAGAATTTCACCACGCCCAGAAATTCATCACGCAGTTAAGTTCTATATTTAAGTTTCTGCCCATCATCTGTAAAATCTTACTTCTTTATTTTATAGCGCACTAAAGACATTACTCCGTTTATATTATTTAATTAACCCCATAGAATTTTGTGTGTTACCAAGATTTTGAATTTAATTTTTTTTGAGCTCAAGACATTTATTTATCCACTAGCTGTGACACGCAACTTTGCTCGCGAATATTGCATTTCGTATTAATTTATGTGCGATTATGGTAAGATTGGCTATAATAAATATCAACTATCAGCTACTCTTTCTTATCATTTAAAGCCCGATCTTGACTTCTTCCTGTCAAATTCACAATAGTGAACCAGTAGAAGTAGTTATACCCATAGTCACTTAATACGTAAAAATAATCGTCACAAACCGTTGACAGCCTAAATATGAATTAATGATATTCGTCGGTAAAACCTTACACCTGAATCACTCCCATTTTTTTAGATAAATGTATATGCTTCAAGGTAATAACGATTAAAGTTAAAAATGACTCTTGAAATAAAACATGACTTAACAATATAGATTGATATAAATATTTCTGCGTTGTATAACCTTCTATACTCCCTAGTAGCCTCATCTCTCTTCGGACCAAATATTTTACCTGTAGTACCTTATTTTTTAACACCTTTAGCCGTTGTCCGTCCTTCAAAGTAAGCGGCCACGTTTCACCGTCAAAAGAATAATAGTTTTATAAATTCTAACCTTTAAGTTTTTAGACAGAAGCTAAGTAATTTCGGTAAGTAAAGCTAAGTAATTTCGGTAAGTAAAGCTAAGTAACTGGATTATAACACGCATTTCCCGCCTTTAACCAGGACTTTATTTCCTCCTGGATTTATTTTTTCTCGTTATCATTGAACCTAAATACTTAAATTTCTCTACGTGTTCAAAAGTATGCCTTGATATATCAATATCACCAATATCGTCACCGTCTCTGCTACTAATCATTTTTTTGTATTATCGGTATTTATTTCGAGTCCTATTTCTTTACTGATTTTTATTAACGCACTTGTATAGTTGTATAGTTTCCGTGTCTTCCCCTAGCAGTACCAAATCTTTGGGGTTTCCCAGAACCGGAATTTTATCACCCAGATTTAAACCTTTCTCGGTACACGTCACCGTTATGATCGCTATGATGTTATTATGATCGCTATTAAGAAGTACTTAAAAGAATACATTTTAAAGTACGTCCGCGTAAATGACATTTTTAGTTGTTTTTTTTTTGGGCAGAAGAACATACTGATTACATACCGCAACCCGATCTTGACTTAAATCGATTCCTACGTGTTTAATTGTTTACATCTGTGATTAATTGTTACGGAAAAAGATAAGTTAACGGGAAATTGAATTATTTAAAAATAAAAGGTAAATCATTTGGAATCATTGGGATGCGATGTTTTTTTTTTCCTCCCAATTTTCCCCGTTTTTTCCCAGATTTTCCCCTGGTTCTTCATTCCTATTGGTCGAAGCGTGATGTTATATAGCCTATAACCTTCCTCGATAAAGGGACTATCCAACACAAAAAGAATTTTTCAATTCGAACCAGTAGTTTCTGAGATTAGCGCGTTCAAACAAATAAACAAACAAACAAACTCTTCAGCTTTATAATATTAGTATAGATTAGAGGTTATTTTTTTATTCATTATATTTTATTTTTTTACATACTTTAAAGATATGGCAATATCTTATATACTATATGGATTATGGTATATAATCCATATATACTAATTCCTCCCGCATCCAGTTCTTACAATCAAAAATCCTTCGCAAAATCCTGAATGCCCCTTATTATGTAACAAATCAACTCCTCCATAATGACCTTAATATCCCATTTGCTGCAGACCTAGCCCGTGATAGATACTATTCTTTTCATTCTAAACTCCCTGCCCACACAAACCCGCTTGTCCATAATTTATATTCCTTGGATATATCTGATAACCTTCCGAGGCGACAGAATAGAAGGTGGCCTCGGGACCTACTGCCTTATAATAGTTAGTAAAGTGATACCACTGGGTAGTTATTTCTCAAGACATTTTCATGACTTGTTTTCCCCTCATATTTACTTATTGTGTTCTTTAATACTTAAAGCAAGTTCTTTTAATAAGCAACATTTAATATTGTACCAACATAATCATTACCGTCGATCACAAAAATACTATCGCAACAGAGACAGCAGCTATTTAGAAGCTTAATATTTGGTTGGATTTCATTGCGGTGAATATTACCGATAGTTGAGGAGTCCTAGCAAAGATCTGTGGAGAAGTGGGAAGTTAAGGCTGCGAGAACTTGACATCATTACTCATCCGGCTTCTCAGGTATCTACAGGCTACCAGGACCAGGTGTCACAAAACATAATTCACAAATAAATAATTATTTTATAGACGTCGGTTTTTTACTTTCTTTTTTCTATATATGTAATAGGAGAAAGCATTGCGATCGTAAAAAAATTTAAATAATAGTTTTTACCGAAAAGACATCTTTTAGGGTCTTTTGAGTCCAAATCACCAAGTCTCGCAAAACGTGCTGTGAGCATGCGTATGCTGTAAGTCAAGCATAAAAACGATAAGTTTTATTTTTTTAACGTCACTTTATGCTACTGTGGCTAATCGGATGATGCTACAGTAGAAGTCCTAAATTTTGCCTATCAAGGTTTAATTAGGATAGGGATCTTTAATGAGTACCCGACCCTAAGCCAAAGGTCACGGGTTCAAATCCGCAGGTGGTTCTAGGATTTTTTAGTAGGAGTAAAAAATCCTTGTTATGCCGTCCTTTGTAGGGGACGTTAAAAGGTGGTCCCGAGCCTGTCCTAATATAACCTGGATAGGCAAAATTTAGGACTCCCACTGTAGCATCGTCCGATTAGCCATAGTAGCAGAAAGTGGCGTTAAATAAATAAACAAACAAACAAACGAGTACCTGACATCGCACAGGCTCGGGATGGCCTTTTTACATCCCCTCTGAAGGACGACATAACTGAGGAATTTTTACTCCTATTAAAAAATCCAAGGACCTCTTGCGTGTTTGAACCCGTGACCTTTGGCATAGAAAGCTGTTATACTTTGACTATAACTATGCTACAGGTGGTTCCAAGATAAGTTGTATAAAACTGAAATTTCATATTTTAGAATCTTATATGCCTGAGATATTACTAAAACTTTTTCAACAAAATTTACGAACTAAAAGAGTCACTATGCTTTTATACTATGTTTTTGCCTATTTTCCGAATTTGTCAAAAAAAAAAAAATAAATAAATAAAAAACTTATTAAAATAAAAACGCTGCAAATTATTACACAATGGTTTATTATTTCCAAATAACAATAGTAGGGTATAACTCTGATGTTAAGGTGTGCTTATTTATGTGTGTAATATTAAGAAAAACTTCCTGAAAAATTAAAAAAGAAAATTTAAACCATTTTAAGTTGTTAGCATTGATGGAAAACGTGTAAATATATAAGATGAATGAATTTAATATCCAAATGGTGGAGAATCCAAATAACACAAATATCCGTTAGGTAATTATTTTTTAGCTTAAGCAGAGTAATATAAATGTATAATATATTATATTATATTTAATATAATAATACCGTTCTATATAATAATACGCAAAAGTAATCTTATATTAAGTTGTATAAGGTAATGGAAAGTAATAAAATAAAAAAATTAAAAAAAGTTGTTAATTAAATAATTAAGTGGGATCACTTGTAGCTGGTTGGCTAGCATAACAGCCTCCTATTCCAAAGGTCACGGGTTCAAACCCGCAGGTGGTCCTAGGATTTTTTAATGGGAGTTAAAAATCCTTAGTTACGCCGTCCTTCGGAGGGGACGTTAAAAGGTGGTCCCGAGCCTGTGCGATGTCAGGTACTCGTTAAAGATCCCTATCCTAATAAAACCTGGATAGGCAAAATTTAGGACTCCCACTGTAGCATCGTCCGATTAGCCATAGTTGCATAAAAGTGACGTTAAACGAATAAACAAACATAATAATTAAGTGTGGACTGTAAGGTACTTGATGTGCTGGTAAATTAATGATAAAATAAACTGTAAACCTGAAATAAAAAGAGAAAAGTGGAATAAGGGTTAATAATTGCCTGGTTTTAACAAAACATTGAAATTGTCTTTATGAATTCCATGTAATAATATATATGGATGTATATATATATTATATATATATATATATATATATATAATATATATATATATATATATATATATATATTTATATATATATATTATATAATTTTGTTTGAAATAATATAAAAGGGTCGATGAATTAATTTCTTGTATATTATATATATATATAATATATATATATATATATAATATATATATATTATATAATTTTGTTTGAAATAATATAAAAGGGTCGATGAATTAATTTCTTGTATATATATATATACATATATATATATATATATATATATATATATATATATATATATATATATATATATATATATTATACATTTATCGTCAATACTAACTAGCCGAATCACGGAATACGCTGAGGAAATTATCGGAGACTACCAATGTGGTTTTAGGCGGAATCGCTCGACTATTGATCAAATATTTTCCTTACATCAAATATTAGAGAAGAAGCTGGAATACAACGGTGTAGTCCATCAACTTTATACAGATTTTAAAAAGGCTTATAATTCCATAGACCGTTAGAAGCTATATAACATCAGATTGATCAGGGGATACCTGAAAAGTTAGTAAACCTAGTAGAGATGTGTTTGTCGGAAACATTTCATAATGTTAGAATCGGTCATAATTACTCCGAGAGATTTGAGGTGCGATCGGATTTGAAACAGGGTGACTGCCTTTCACCTGTTTTGTTTAATATAGCCTTAGAATATTTATAATTATAGTTATAGAAAAGATGATGAGTACCGAGAAAGGTTAAATATGGGTGACAAGATTCCGTTTTTGGGGTATGCCGATGATTTGGTACTGCTAGGTGAAGACACGGAAACTATACAACTAAATACAAGTGTGTTAATAAAAACCGGTAAACAAATAGGTCTCGAATTAAATACCGATAAGACGAAATGTATGATAAGTTGCAGAAATGGTGGCGATCTTGATGATATTAATATATTAGGGCATACTTTTGAACACGTAGAGAAATTCAAGTATTTAGGTTCAATGATAACAAGAAATGATGAAATTCAGAAGGAAATAAATAAATAAAACACGGTTAATGGTGGAAAATGCGTGTTATTATTCAGTTACTAAATTACTTAGCTCGCGGCTTCTGTCTAAAACCTTGAAGGGTAGAATTTATAAAACTGTTATTCTTCCGACGATCCTTTATAGATGTGAAACGTGGCCGCTTACTTTGAAGGATGAACGGCGGCTTGAGGTTTTCGAGAATAAGGTACTGCGTAAAATATTTGGTCCGAAGAGAGATGAGGCCACTGGGGAGTTTAGAAGGTTGCACAACGCGGAATTGCGGAGTTTTTACCCTGTGAATATAATTGAGTTGATAGCACCGCGGACACTGAAATGGGCGCGTAAAGTTGTTGGGCTTAGTGAGGAACGGATTCCGAGAAAGTTGGTATTCGCTGAACCGACTGGTAGGCGTCCGAAAGGTAGGCCGAAGCGTCGAAGGGAGGATTGCATTAAGGCTGATCTCGGGGGCTTGGGCTTGACCGGTGAACATTGGACGAGTCTGTGCAGGCGAAGTTTGGTGGTATCGGCATCGAACCTTCGGGTTCGGTAAGCCTATTATTATTATTATTATACATTTATATTAAAAATGTGCTCAAATGGGAACATGGTATATGACACTCGAGAAATGAGAGTTTTTCACATTTTTTATAGTAATTTATTTATGTTTAGCAGATGGTTAGTTTATTTGCACTAGCTAGAGTTTTTTTAAAAATAGAAAGTACTTTTTATTATAAAAAAATTAAAATAAAGGACCTTTCACTGGCCAAGAATTAATAAAAAATAAACCAATTTAACATAAATACAATTTTTTTATGTTTGATGGTTTTGCAGAACATCGCGGTTTTTCGCGTGTGTCCAGATCGGATTTTGCAAAATTATATAACGAAGTGGTTTGTTGGTTAGTGATAAGAACGTCTGTCAAGGAATCTAGTATATATAAGTTAATATGAGATGACTACCAATATAGATCTTAATCCTATTTCTTGTAAATATAAACATGTGATAAAAGTATCAATAGAGGATTAGCAGGAAGAATAAATCAGTTGTTATCTAGCAAGCGTGAGTGTCATTTCTCCTCCCTATTTTCCTTTTTTTTTATTATATTTTTCTCAGCTGAACTTAAGTTATATGTTAAATTATATTGGCCCTAGTACCCTACCCTGCGATACACCTGTCTCATTTTGCTCAACGGCTGAGAGGTCAATCAAGGGACTTTCATCGTAATATATTCGTCCGGAAAGTATGAAAGTAATGTCAAATAGAATGTTGGTAGAAGTAAAATTTTAATTTTGCAAAGCAATCCTTCATGCCAAACTGTATCAAAGGCATGAATAATATCAAGCAAAACGCATAGACAATAATTTTAATAGTGTCAAATTTAATTCGTTGGAAAAATATTTATTGCTAGGCAATATTTAATGTTCTAGGGGAGCCCGTGGCTGAGTGGCTAGCGCGCTAATTTCTCATGCTACAGGTGGCGAGTTCGAATCCCAGTCCCGGCGGGGCTTTTATAATGATGTAATTAAATGGGAATTTACTCGCAGCCTCTCACCCGGGTATGTGAGACCCGTCAGCCAAATGGTGGCCACACACAAAATTTGGCGTAGGGAGTGATGACCCTACACTAAGAATTTCATCGTGAAACGCGAGTGTACAGGACAGGACCTGCACGGCCTGTCGTGCCACCGAAAAAAAAAATTTAAGGTTCATTTATGTTTTTTTTTTTGTTTTTTTAATTTTGATAATATTTTTAGTTTAGTCATTTCATTCTATTAAGTCCTTCTATTATCTTATTCATTAATTCAAACCATTCATAACACTGATAACCAGTGACTATTTTACCCTGTGAATTCTTCTTAATTTAATTATTTATAATTACATTGCCTAAAATTGCAAAATTTTAATGGCAACTAACGATGGGAAGCTGTTAAGTAATTTAAATTAAGGTAATCAAAGTTACTCCATTTAGAAAATTCTGCAATTATTCTCTTTCAGATCATTTTATTAAGGATGAGACCTATTAGTGCAATTAGTGTTGAGTTAGGAATTATTCGGCTAAAAGATGATTTAAGGAAGTATTAACAGAATATTGAACAAAAGGATGAACTGAATAAATAAGATAATTACAAATGGAATACATTTATAATATGGTTTATATCCGAGTAGAGTTAGACCAAAAAATAGCGCTATTTTACAAAAGGTGGGTTAATATAAATTTTAAAATATTTAGTTTGCATTTTATTTAGTTTGCATGCCTGTGTTATTTAATATAGCTTTAGAATATGTCATAGAAAAGGTGATGTGTGAAAAGAAAGGCTTAAATATCGGTGACAAGATTCCGGTTTTGGGGTATGCCGATGATCTGGTACTGCTAGGTGAAGACACGGAAACCATACAACTAAGTACAAGTGTGTTAATAAAAACCGGTAAAGAAATAGGACACGAATTAAATACCAATAAGACGAAATATATTATTAGTAGCAGAAACGGTGTCGATCTTGGTGATATTGATGTATCAGGGCATACTTTTGAACACGTAGAGAAATTCAGGTATTTAGGTTCAATTATAACTAGATAAAATGAAATCCAGGAAGAAATAAAGTCCTGGTTAAAGGTGGGAAATGCGTGTTATTATTCAGTTGCTAAATTACTTAGCTCGCGGCTTCTGTCTAAAAACTTGAAGGTTAGAATTTATAAAACTATTATTCTTCCGACGGTTATTTGCGGATGCGAAACGTGGCCGCTTACTTTGAAGGATGAACAACGGCTTAAGGTTTTTTCGAAAATAAGGTACTGCGTAAAATATTTGGTCCGAAGAGAGATGAGGCCACTGGGGAGTTTAGAAGGTTGCACAACGCGGAATTGCGGAGTTTGTACACTGTGAATATAATTGAGTTGATAGCATCGCGGAGACTCAAATGGGCGCGTAAAGTTGTTGGGCCTAGTGAGGAACGGATTCCAGAAAGTTGGTATTTGCTGAACCGACTGGTAGGCGTCCGAAAGGTAGGCCGAAGCGTAGATGGGAGGATTGCGTTAAGGCTAATCTCGGGGGCTTGGGCTTGAATAGTGAACATTGGACGAGTCTGTGTAGGCGGATTTTGTTGGTATCAGCATCGATTTTCCTTCGGGTTCGCTAAGCCTATTATTATTATTAGCATCGTGGGGACTCGGAGTGTTTATTGTTGGGCTCAGTGAAGTACGAATTCCAGAAACGTTGGTTACTTGTACTATTTCACTTATAATATTTCTATTCATACCCTTTTCAAACAGGAAATAGAGTCAAAAATTTGAGTTTGAATTGCAAAATAATTTCACGGTTAAAGGCGGGAAATGAATTTTATTATTCAGTAGTGTAATTACTTACAAGTAGGGACATCCATATTTGTCTTACCGATTTTGATTTTTTTTTTTTTTAAAGGTAAAACTAAACATTAAACCATTAGGCGGAATAGTGCAGGTTGTTTTTTTGTAAATTTTTCATACACCTTATAATAACCGTTAACCCTTATTGTAAATTTCACTTAAGTGCAACATGTGTCTTGATAAAAAATAAATATCTTAAAAACAAATGATTACTCTGTATGGATGAGTAATGTGATGTATAAATCTATGTCAGCTTGGTGACTTGGCAGAGGTCACCTACATCTTTCAAATAAATCAGATGCCATGTTCCTCCTGATGTAGGATAGTGGTGCTTTATAGTATTATGTGTGTGTACTTGGTGAATATGAAGGTAATATTCACTCTGTAAAAAGGAATTTAACAAATATATATATATATATATATATATATATATATATATATATATATATATATAGTAGTAGTAGTAAACATTACTACAATATAAGTGGGATAAGTTAGTTCAGCTTAGTTAAGTGGAACCGTTTTAATTGAGCTTCCCGGCTAAGAACAAGTGTTGCGGAAAGCTTTCTAATTCTTGTAATTTTGTAGATATCAAATCGAAACAAAAGCTAACAATATAATAACCTTACACCACGACCTGAATATCCCATTTGTCCATGGCGAACTCCCTATCTAGTTCCAAACATCCCTATAACCCTCCTCGTAGGTTGAAGCGGCAGTGGCCCAGAGGTCTCTTGTAAATATGTTATTGGAGTGCCGCAATGGCCAGCTTCCCCACTCATGCCCTGAGTGTCTGTGGCTCTAGCGCCCTCACTCAGCCTCCACTGGCTCTCAAGACCAGGGACGCAGCTGAATGAGAGGCGCTGGGATCTCCCGGCATTGTGCCTCGACATCCACTAGCAGATCTCGGGGTTCGATTCGGTGATCCCAGGAACAGTTTGTAAATAGGTATGAATGTGATCAAGATTGTTATTATATTCTTTATATATATTATTTCTTTCTATTTTATTTATTTTTTTTATTATTATTATTTTTTTTTTTTTTCACGAATTGGCCATTAAGGACCACGTGAGTATCATTCTGTCTTCATCACATCTTTCATCTTCCTTTTTCTCCAATATTTTTTCATCTTCCTCGACTGTTCCTCCCGCTCTTCCTTTGTCCATTTTCTCCCCTGTTTCTTTGTTTTTCCTGTAAGAACCCCGACTTATTTTATTTTCTTCCCGAAAATTATTTATTTTCTATTATTATTTTTTTTTATTTTAATTTTTTATTTATAATGTACATATGGGATGAATGATTTCTTTTAACTGTAATACCCATTGCCCCAGAAGGTGGCAGATTGTATTATCTCTTAATACAAAAACAACAACAATAGAATAATGACTTGCTTTGTATTTTTTGTCCCTACAGATGATTTACTAAATACCATTTTCTTCGCTACTTAGGTTTGTTTGTTTATTTAACGTCACTTTATGGTACTATGGCTAATCGGACGATGCTATAGTGGGAGTCCTAAATTTTGCGTATCCAGGTTTTATTAGGATAGAGATCTTTATCGAGTACCTGACATCGCACAGGCTCGGGACCACCTTTTAACGTCCCCTCCGAAGGAAGGCGTAACTAAGGATTTTTTACTCCCATTAAAAAATCCTAGGACTACCTGCGGGTTTGAACCCGTGACCTTTAGCATGGGAGGCTGTTACGCTAGCCACCCTGCTACAAGTGATCCCTTCGCTACTTAGGTAAAGTGTCGTAAGGACCGAAATTGTATAAAAATACTCTAATCATCATGCTAGTTTTTCTTATTAAATATGTGAAATTACAGGAGTCACAATAAATATGCGTGTGTAACAATTTAAACTATTTAATAGGCCAATGAAACTTTACTGAAATAAGAGTCAGTTTAACGTTTGTAAAAGACTGATATTTACCGAACTGAGCCCGAGAATTGTAAATATAGTATTATCATGCCCGAGATCCTCAGACATAACGATCCTGTGTTTACGGAAAGGAGAGGGTAATAAGCCAACATGTTTTCGAGGCCATTGTAAGGCTGCCTTTTCAATTCCTCTCCTTAATTCTTTCAAAATGGGTTGGAGTCCCTCGGGGTAAAAATAAGATAGCTCCTATACAGCAACTCCATTCAGTTATTGGCGTAAATATTGGATAGAATGACTTTTCCAGAACATGGAGGAAAATGGTAACCGATTTTCATTCTTGGACATATTCTTCTATGGGTTGTAAAATAAGTTTGTACCGTTTTTTTCAATATTTCAATTTAATCCTCCTTGAGCTTATAAAATCATATTTAATTGGTCAATAATGTTTACATATTCTAAAAGAGGATTTTTTTTTCAGTGGCGTGCAGGCCCTGGGCCTCGCGTTGTAATCTCCTGGGAATATACACTTACGTTTCAAGATTTAATTTATAGTGTAGGGTCATCACTCCCTACGCCTAATTTTGTGAGTGGCCACCATTTGGCTGACGGGTGTCACATACCCGGGGGAGAGGCTGCGAGTGAATCCCCATTATATTACATCCTTATAAAAGCCCCGCCGGGGCTGGGATTCGAACTCGCCACTCAGCCACGGGCTCCCCCATAAAAGAGGATTAGTTGAGGTATTTAATGCATAAGTTTCAACCGAGATTCCTTATCTTTAAGTTTTATTTTGTTTGCTTAAAATGAAAGAGAAAAACAATTCATTTTCGTCATTAAATACATTTTTAATAATAATAATAATAACTTTATTCTGGGACTATGTCCCTTAAGAATAACAATGTCGTACAGTAAATATACACTTCAATATATACATGTCTGGCCGAGAGACCAAAAAAGTAACTTTTTATTTATAAATGTTCAAAAAATAAATAAAAAAAAACTATTTATATAGATATATACAAATTATATAGAATATAAAAAAATGAGCTGGGTGGCTAGCGTAACAGCCTCCTATGCTAAAGGTCACGGGTTCAAACCCGCAGGTGGTCCTAGGATTTTTTAATGGGAGTAAAAAATCCTTAGTTACGCCGTCCTTCGGAGGGGACGTTAAAAGGTGGTCCCGAGTCTGTGCGATGTCAGGTACTCGTTAAAGATCCCTATCCTAATAAAACCTGGATAGGCAAAATTTAAGACTCCCACTGAAGCATCGTCCGATTAGCCATAGTAGCATAAAGTGACGTTAAATAAATAAACTAAACTATGAACAAATGAAACAAAAATTGTTATAAAACAATAGAGCTGAACAATTGAGACGTTGATTTCCAAAACGTACTATTCCATTCTCGGAAATTTTACATGAGGCGCGAAAATCACTAATTATTATATTATTAAATTAGATAATTTGATCCTTTTCTCATTAAAATCCAGAATTGTTTTTTTAGTATATTAATAACATCATATTAAAGATATGAAATGAGATGTTTTGGTATAATTTGGAACGAAATTAAATGTGTAATTATTTCCTTTAGAAATTAATTATTTTTCTAAAATACGTTTATAAAGGGCTTGGGTGTTCATTAGATAAAATCAAATAGGAGATTTATGAATAACTAATTGATGAGAATACAAATATGTAAAAAAATCAATTTTGTAAAAAATGTCCTTTAGTACTTTTTGGAAATCAACGTCTCAATTTCCAAGTAAATAAAATAAATGAATTAATCCATAACTCCAGGATTTTGATAAAATAAAAAAAAATCTTAATAAAGAAAGATAAAAAAGACTGACTCCTGATTATTCCACCTATAATAAAAAAAATATGTCCTACGTTAAAAGTAGGATATTGGATTAATAATATCACCATTAGTGTGCGTCTCTTTGCAGTCTTGAAGGTGTTGGAAAAGATGGGATTTTAATGAGAGAAGGGAAGAGGCATGGCGAATATGATTAGGTAGGGAATTCCAGAGAGATGCAGAGCGGATATAAAAGGAATTATCAAATGATTTGGTTCTATGGATAGGAATGTTAAGATAGGAATGGCGTGATCTGGTTTAAAGTGAGTGAATTTGAATTGAAGGATACTGTGAATGTACGGAGGATGTTGGGAGTTAATGACTTGGTAGAAGTATGTCTCTAGGAAATATTGTCTACGTTGGAAGGTAGGAGCCACTTCACTTCGCTGTATAAGTGGGTCACTGGCGACCTCCTGAAGTTACCGAAGATAAATCTTATAAACATATTCATAATAACTTATAAATATATCTGAAAAGGAAAATACACTTCAGAGACAATTAACAAAATTTTGATTGTGTATGGTAATGATGTTTTAGATGAAAGCATCGTCTGTAGTAGTTGTGCTCGGTTCAAAACCGGTAATTTTGACTTGGAAGACGCAAAGCGCTCGGGTCATCCTTTAAATGTTGATGATGAAATTACAAACATTGTGGCTGACTCTGTGAAAATCAGAAGTCCGATATTCAAGACTGTGTGGCACTAGCGTTTACATTCCTAACGATATGAGACTACTGTGACTGTTTATTTATTTAATGTCACTTTATGCTACTATGGCTAATCGGACGATGCTACAGTGGGAGTCCTAAATTTTGCCTATCCAGGTTTTATTAGGATAGGGATCTTTAACGAGTACCTGACATCGCACAGGCTCGGGACCACCTTTTAACGTCCCATCCGAAGGACGGCGTAACTAAGGATTTTTTACTCCCATTAAAAAATCCTAGGACCACCTGCGGGTTTGAACCCGTGACCTTTTGCATAGGAGGCTGTTACGCTAACCACCCAGCTACAAGTGATCCCCTACTGTGACTGAGCTAATTAAGATATGTGTTTGTCTTAGCAAAGTTTGGATACTGTCTAGGACAAGTTAAACTTTATTTATTCCTTAGCTGTTCATATGATGAATCTCCAATTCTACGTTTCTGTTAGAATAGATTGATTTTGCTATCTGTTGGATAAACCGTACTTTTTGCAATGTTAATTATGAAAAAAACGACTTTAACTCACCTCCGTCGTTAAAATGAGTTTAAGATATCTTAAATACAGTTAGAGATGTAAATACATTTTTAAAGAATTAATTAAACTTGTGTTTCATTAATTTAATTTTTATTTGTATCTGCAAAATCAGTTTCATGCGTTATTCATTACTCTCCCTAAGCTTTTACAACTTTGTGTACAAGATAAAAATTTTCTAAAATCCATGGGTATGTTATACTTCTATGTTACTGTTCTCATATCCAAAATTACTTAAAAAATATTCACTTTTTTCCTTTAGTTGGTTATCAAATTTGTTCAACATAGCATTATATGTTCGTATCTTTTTAATTTGTTTTTTTATATTATTCGTATAACGAATTTTATTTTTATCAAAGGCAATAAAATTTTATGGTTCTTTTTTTGGAACCTAAAATATTACTTTTTATTTTAGAGGTATAATTAAAATAGTAGGTTTCTATTATCTTCCAAAAAACGTTTTTACAGAAAAACTTTAACGAGTCAACGTTCTCCAGGGAATATAATTTTAGATAAGAGGCCAAAAAATATGTGAGGTGGGATAATTGTTGTTCCCTGTGCAATATAATTTTATTTTAAAGACTTTTTTGAGAACATTTCTAAATTATAAAAATGGATTTTTAACTTGTAAGACAAACTCAGTGAGTCCTGATGATGGGGAAGGCCTCCGAAACGTTGGCTCGTTAAAGTTTTTCTGTAAAAACTTTTTTTGGAAGATAATCGAAACCTACTATTTTAATTATATCAATTGTAATATCCCCTTAGACCTGTTTTCATTATATATTTAGAGGAAGAAAATACGAAAATTCATCACTTAAGCCCTGTCACTCTATTGCAATCACAACATAGCCTACATCATATAGAAGCCCATAAAATTAGGCCTTAGGCCCTAAAACGTGTATTTCCTATAAAAACTCAAATTAAAAATTTTTCACAATAGCAATTCTTTCTCTTACTTTATATATATATATATATATATATATATATATATATATATATATATATATATATGTAAGTAAAAGTAAAAAGCAGAAGCCTGAAAAGATTTAGCCTTTTAAAGTCTGAATTTAAAGCTTTCAATTTCAAATCTGTTACAACAACAGATCGAGAAGAAATACCCTAAAATGGAGAGAATAATGCATTAGGGCTACTGAAGATACTGAAGTCGGTCCTATCACTCTGGAGCATTCTAAAGTTATTTGAGAGACTTCAGGGTGAAATGAAGGCGAAAATGTTCTCAGTAATGCTGCTTGGATCTTCATCAGAGAAATAAAATCTCTGTGCACTACTCTATAGTTCTCCGGGTCCTGGGTTCGAATCCCGACAGTGGCAGAATATTATTTATTCTGTTAACTCAGTCAGGGAGCACCCTAGGATATGGAGACCCTCCTGGGTCAGATCCAGTCTCTTTAAAGTGGGTACCCTAATTGGGAAAAAGCTTGGCGGCTGAGCGTGATCAAGGTCTAATCATCTGATTGCACAGCCGTTGGCCTAGAAAATGTACGAATCGCTATGTGTATTGAGCCCACGAACCTCATGGGTTGCAGTGGTACTGGGTTTTTATATTGAAGATGTACAGTCGACTGTAGAAATTACTGTAGGTAGAAATACGTAAACAAATAGTTTAATTTTACCGATGTATTGACTTAAACATGTGAGCCATCATCAGGATATCAGTGAGTCTTGTCAATCATTAACTGTTGTCAAGCATGAATTGCCCTTGTTTTATTATAATTGTTTTTAAAAAAGATTTTAATAAATTTAAAATTTAAATAACAAATCTATTTACATTGCCATTATCAGACCCATTAGAACTTACTGATTGAGAAAAAATAAAACGATCGAATTCCTCCCGCATCCAAAACATGCAATCCAAAATCTTTAGAAAGATTTTGACGGCTCCTCATTTCGTCACCAATACTATAATCCATAAAGATGTCAAGATCCCCTCCGTTGCTGACTTAGCCTAAAATAGATAAACCTCCTTTGATTTCAAGCTCTCAGCCTGCACAAGCTCTCCGCGGCAGCTGAAAAGAAGATGGTTTTGGGACCTGCTTAGTTAAAGAAAGCACTTAGTAATTCGTAGTATTCGATAAGGGTGATTTCGAGTTAGCGCCCGATATTTCTGGATGTAACATTACGAGTCCTGAGGTGGAATTGCAGGATTGGTTTTGTAGCCGTTTGAAGCGAGGTGTCACCAACAGAGAAACAACCGTGGCGTTAGGAAGTTAGCGTTCAGTCTGGGTCCTTCAGAAATGTCGGTTTGTTTGTTTCTCTCATGTTTTCGACATTATTGCTTAACTTTTGTATACAGTATTGAGGTTAACGTGGTATTTATTTATGGAACATTTTTCTAACCCTGTCCTTTCATTTCATCAATATACAGTAAACCCTCTTTTTAACGAACACGGTTATAACGAACACCCGTTTATAACGAACTATCGTTGCGGTCCCTTGAAAAATGAATAGAAAACTATGCTTTCTCCTCGTTTATAACGAAATATTCTCTTATAACGATTTAACAAACTACTTTTGTGGACCTCAGAATTGAATTTGTTCGGTTATTATGGAAAATAAAGAAGAAAAAAAATTACGATACGTCTTAATTCCCTGTAAAGAGCGGCGCCTTTCTGTTTAAATTCGTACCTCTTCCCTCTATTCAGCTCAATTCTGTGATTCACAGTCTGTGACAGCTTCTGGTTTCTAGAGTTTCAGATAGTTTTTCTGTTTTTATTGCTTTTACTAGTTGCTTCAATTCGAGTTTCCTATGAGTTCAAGAGAAAATCCATTGATTTAAATACAAGGTTGGCGATTCTCCAAGAAGTGGATAAAAAAATTGAGTCGAAATCTAAAAATACAGGATATCAAAATCTCCTATATCAACGATTATCGCTAAAAAAGATAAAATCGATGCCTCCGTTGCATGTTCATCGGGATGTGCGAAAAAAAAAAAATTATTATTTCAACTTTATATGAATTGCTGTGATTTCGACATTGTAAGTTACATTTTATGTTTTGTATTTTGAACAATAGTTTATGTTAATCTTAAAGTATTATGTGAAATGAGATAGATATATTTACATAGTGCATAGTTCTAACTGCTTTTGTAGTTTCTAAATAAACATGTTCCTGAAAGCGAATGCTGTATTGAAAATATTTCTTTTTAACCACCTGAATTTATACATACGATATATTTTTCGGACATAACGAATTCTTTTATTCTTATATTCGAGTCCAAATAACAAAGTCGCGAATATTTATGTATACATATATAAAATGATAACGCGATTTTGGATCCAGCGAAGTTGTTGTAAACATCAAGACGGATTTCGATACAGTTTCCACTATCATTTAGGGCATCATATTGAGAGGTTTATAAAACACATTGCAATTTAGCATTTCCTTAAACGGGAAAAATATAGTTTCTGTAACCAAGTTATTAAAAAATTATTTCTGAAATAAAAGTAGTGAAAAAGACGTATAATATACCGTTGGAAATCTCAAGATTTCAGAAAAGTTAATATGCGATAAAAGAAATCGTACAAGTAAATATAAAGTTGTTGTAAGCCCATAAACTTATGACTCTTTGTTATTGCTAAAGAGGGAGATTATCATAGTTAAATGTGCAGGATCTTGCAAATTATATTCTTCCAATCCGTACGCAATGTATTAGAAACAATATTACGCACCAAATTGTAACTAAGTTGTTACCATTAATAGTAAATTTTTATATATCTTTTAACTAGCATTGTTATTAATTATTTAAAATTTATTACCATTTTATGAAAAGAGAAGTTTAGCTGTAAATTAAATGAGATTCCTATAGAAACTTAATTTGAAGTTAAAAATGTAATTTAACTAGTTCATTTAAAATATAAAATAGATATAAACCAAATAAAATAGGAACCATTGTTATTTCTTTTTTTTTAAGTAAGTATCGTGTTGGAATTAAAAAAAGGCGTTCAAAGATATCCCAATAATTTTATTTTTACATGAAAGCCTGTACCTTAATACCTACTTTTCTACATAATTTCTATGAATTTTGAGGCACTTGCCATAACGCGGCACCAGTTTTTGAATACCCTCCTCAAAAAAATTCTGCCGCCTGACTTGTTTACCGCTGCATCACAAATGTTTTGACTTCGTTATCGTCTTGAAGACGCCGACCGCCTAGGTGTTTTTCCAAGTGCAGGAACAAATGGTAGTCGCTGGGCGCCAGATCAGGGCTGTATGGAGGATGATCTAGAGTTTCCCATTTAAATGATTTGATGAGATCTTTGGTCCGATTAGCCACATGTGGACGGGCGTTGTAATGCAGCACAACGATACTCTTACTCACGTCTTTTTAAGACGATAACGAAGTCAAAACTTTTGTGATGCAGTGGTTAACAAGTCAGGCGGCAGAATTTTTTAAGGAGGGTATTCAAAAACTGGTGCCGCGTTATGACAAGCGCCTCAAAATTCATGGAAATTATGTAGCAAAGTAGATTAAGGTACAGGCTTTCATGTAAAAATAAAATTATTGCGATATCATTGCACGTTTTTTTTTTTTTTAATTCCAAAACGGTACTAAAAACATGCCTCTTAGATAGCAATCAGATTTTTTTTTATATGAGAAAATTAAATTTTCCGTTATCTATTTTTTACTTTAAAAAAAAATGAATAAACCTAATTCTGATTTATCTTTTTTATTTCTGCTGATGATTAAATATAATAATGAATAGATGTTACTAAATTAACATATTTTGAATGAATGATTGAAAAAAGAACTTTATTCTGGGACTAAGTCCCTTGAGAATAATACACATGTACAAAAAAATAATGATTACAATTGGCCAAAAACACATAAAAAAACTGATAATATTAATGATTGCAAAAATTATTTACAATTATTTTAATTGATGAAAAGAGAGAGAAATGAAAAATATAAATTAAAAAAATACAGTAATATCTAAAACTAACAAACCAAAAAAACAGAACAAAAACATTAGAATAATTAAAAATAGAAATGAAAATAAACTTTACTATCATTTATGTTATGAAGTGTAGACATTTCTCACATCACTTTAATCGCTGTACTGAAATTAGTTGGCATCTGATTCGGAAGCAAGAAGGTGTTTAAAAAGGAGAGATTTGAAAGAAGATTGGAATGGAGCATGACGGATGTGTGATGGGATAGTATTCCATAAGAAAGAAAATTCATATTTTTGGTACTATGGGAAGGCGTATAGTGGTCGGAAAGACGGGATCTGGTTTCCTGAGTATGGATTCAAATTGCAGGAGACTATAGATGTAAGAGGGGCGGTGGGAGCGAATGACTTGATAGAGAAAGGAACCAAGGAAACATTGTCTTCGAATCGAGGGAAATAGCCAATTTGGCTCGTCATAGAGATGGGACACGTGTAGGGATTGCAATCCGGTGTCATTTCCAATCCGGCCGGATCCGGTCCCAAATTTCATCAATCCGGACGGATCCGGATGTTATGACTAAATCAGGTTGATTTTCACTTTTCGGTCCAAGATGAACTGTTAGTATGTTATTCGAGTATAATTGTACTCATAATAGGAAGTTTATAAAATAAAAATTATGTTAGGATTAGATATGGAGCAAAAAAATTAAAGTATTGTAGTTTAGGTAACTAGTAAAATTTTAATGGCTATTAAAACAGTCGGCTATTGATTACTATTTGCTGAAAATAAAGACTATTTTTTTTCTACCATCCTTTTTCCAAAATCAAAATTGATTTTTGATAATATATACTAAAGTTATTAGTACTTACGTACTATTTAAAAACAAATATTGTCAGTAGAATAATTTAAAGATTCATACTCATAATACAAACTCATTATTGTGATAATTATGCCATTCATCAGACATATTCATCAAAATATGATTGTGTCTATCATTAATATAAGAGTTGTTTGTGATTGATAGCATTCTCAAATAATTAAAAATTATTGTTATCTCAATTCCCATCTGAGTTAATTACGCAAGGATAATATATAGGATTTTATAAAGTAACTTAATAAATGAATTGATCTATCTGAAAAAGTTAAGTATAGGAAGACGTGAGCAGTAACGTAGCTCAGTCTTCCTAGATTTCAATAGATTTGTAAACAGTTCATCATATAATTCAGTGCACCTGAGTGAGTCAGTACATATAGAGAGTGAACAATTTCTCTAAAAAAAGTTAGCGTTATTTCAGAAGTTCCTCTACAGACAACTTATAGGATTCTATAGCTCTCGTATATCTAAGATAATAATACCTGTTAACTTACATTTAGGTGAAGCACCGACAAAACAAAAGCACATGTACTGTCTCGTGAAAGGCGAACGAATGATGCTGGACTGAACTGATGACGTGATGTAATTTGGCGTCGAACGTCACCACCATACATGTACACCAAATGTAACGCATTTAAAGTACTTTTTATATTAAACTGCACTATTTTTGGCCAAAAATTGCTTTTACACCAAAAAATGGCGGTCACCGGATCCGGTATATTATTTCCGGATCCGGTTTTCCGGATTGCAATCCCTAGACACATGTGACCGTCTAGAGGGACTGAAGACAAATCTAAAGAAACAGTTCATGACTCCTTTCAATCTGCCCTCAAGCTACCTCGAGAGCCCACCATATACCGCCCAACTATAGTCAAAATGGGGGAAAATAAGAGAGGATACAAGTTTTCTTGCTAATTGAACTTTTCGTTACGGTGAACTAAAACTCCTAAAGCGATAAACTCTAAATCGGTCAGTTATAGATTTTTTAAACATTAATGACGCCTAATTCAAATGAATGAATGAATGTGTGAAGCAGAGGCGGGTTCACTAGTCAGGTATACATGAGAAAACAGACACAGACATCTTAGCAATTCGAGACTGTATGCCTTAGCTATTCAAAGCTAAGAGCTACACTACTTGACATTATAAAGTCAGATTGTTGCTAACTAAAGCAGAGAGACACAGGAAGATACACGAGTATAGTATGGAGCTGAGATAGGACAAATGTTGGATCTCTGGGAGCAGCCACTCAGGTATTGAGTGATTAGATTAGTTAGCCTCCCCACCACTTTATCCAGTCCATTTTTCCCAGAATTTATCCCGATTTTGTACATCCTAAGATATATCTTTTAGGGTAGAATATTACTATCTCTTAACTATATATGAAATATATATTAAGAGAATGTTTTTCAATTATGAAAATTTTAAAATTCTAGTTTTCAACGGAAATACAGAGTTCCCTGAGTCCAAATGAACAAGTCCTCAAAAAGTTCTGTAAGAGTATGCTAAGCTTAAAATCCATAAGTTGTTTAGAACTGAAATTTCATTTTACAAAAGCGTCTATGTCTGAGAAGTTACAGCAACACTTCCATCAAAATCGGCCACTTTATACCATGCATTTTGCACCTTTTTACGATTTCCTAAAAAACGGCTCAAACGATTTTGATTAAACTCTATATATCGATGTAAAATTTGATGGGCTTTAATACTATGTAGGTTTCATTCTGATTCTGAAATAGTCTGAACGGGCTTAAATGCAGATATTTTAAAATTTCTTCCTCTAAACTATCTTTAATTTTGTATTTTTCAAAAAATTGGGTACAATTTACCATAGATAAATATCGGCTAAATATGCAAGTTGAGCGAATTTGATAAACAACTCAAGGAGAAAAGTACAAACATATTTTTAATGCAATTTTGTGTTTTTGAACACAAGAATAGTAATATAGAAGTATAATATGCCGTTGGATAGCTAAAGATTTTAGAAAAAATATTATCTTATGCATACTATTGTAAAAGTTAACGGAGAGTGATGACAGGGCTTATAAATGCCGATATTTTAAATTTCCTTCCTCTAAACTACCTTTTTTCTGTTTCTTTTTTTAAACATTTTATTGGTATTTACAACAGTGCTTAAATTAATACAATAAGTAAATAGGCTAATTTACAATTATGGGCATGATATTGTCTTGTAAAGAACTACCTTTAATTATGTACATTCCAAAATATTTACCATATTATGTTAATGACAATGATGAAGGACGGCTGAATATCCAAGCTGAACGAATTTCATGACCAACAAAAGGATATAATATAAAAACTATTTTTTTGTGTATTTTTATAATAAGAACAGTGATATAGACGTGTAATATACCATTGGAAAGTGACAGATTTTAATAAGTAATAAAAAAATAATAATAAAAAAAAAAAAAAAATATTACTTGATACACAGAGTTGTAAAAGGTGATAAATAAAGTGACGAATAGGGAATAAACTTATTACTGATGAACAATTCAATTTAGTTATAATCCCCTGAGTCTAAATGACCAAGTCCCACAAAAAGGTCTGTGGTGTGCCTAGCTCAAAAACGATAGGTCGTATAAGACTCATATTTCATATTTTAGGAGGGAATATACCCCAGATGTAACAGCAACCTTTTCAACTAAATTGACGACCCAGAATATCCACTTAATTCCATGCATTTTGTACATTTTTATCATTTTCTCAGAAACAACTTCTAACAATTTTGATTAAACCTGCTACATCGATGTAAAATTTAATAAGCTTTCATATAATTTAGGTTTTATTCTGATTAAAATAGGCTGATAGGGCTTAAATTCCGATATTCTAAATTCTCTTCTTCTAAAGTACCTTTAATTTTGCATATTCGTAAAAATGTAACCGTATAATCCAATTAGAATTGATAAAAATAAATGAGAATATGTAATAAGGTGTAGATTCTTTAAAGTGAAGGTCAAATTCTGTGAATAAAATCAGAGGCTGATTTATACTTCACCACTCTTTTATTAACAATAAATTCACGACGACTAAAAGGCTTTTGGTTCTAAGCATCTACTCACACTAGATAAATTAGTTCCTATGCACCTGAAGATGGCATTTTAGCCGAAACGTCGTGCATTTTTTTTTAATAAAAGAGTGGTGAAGTATAAATCAGCCTCCAATTTCATTCACATGAAAATATTTAATTTCAACTAAATGAAAAGGAGAAAAGAGAGAACCATTTTTTTTAAATGTAAGTTTTGTTTTAAGACGTATAATTCACCATAGGAAAGCTAAAAAAAATTGGGAAAATATTATGTTATACACAAAATTGTAAAGAGTAATGGGAAGTGATGAAAAGCGGATTGTTGCAGATAATAATATAATAGATTAATTAATGAAACGCACTTCTCTATAGGAACTGAATGTAATTCACATATCTTTTTTTTCATTTCTAACTTTAGTTTAAGTTCATAAATTGATTTTAAACTACACAGGTTAGTAGAAGCTGTGTGTTGCGATGTCCCTGTAACATCTCGGGCGTATAGTTGTCTTAAATATGCAAATTTAGTTTCTTGCGACTTTTTGTTTTCGTGCTAGACGTACCACAATAACACACACACACACCCCACACACACACAGACAAACAGACCTTTTTTGGGCAAGGCTATTTGGACTCAGGAGACTCTTAAACGTGCATTTCCGTTGAAAAATGTAATTCGAAAATTTTCATGATCGCAACACATTCCCTTATTATATATTTCATATATAGGTAAGTGAAAGTAAAAATTAACTGATTGTTGTAGATAAAGATTTTATATTGTTAAATCATTCAATCTAAAAAATATGTTTCCAACGAAACTTAATATCATTATGTAAAACTTTTTGAATTCTATTTGTTTGTTGTTGTGTTTGGTGAGGAACGGATTCCGAGAAAGTTGGTATTTGCTGATCCGACTGGTAGGCGTCCAAAAGGTAGGCCGAAGCGGCGATGGGAGGATTGCGTTAAAGCTGATCTCGGGGGCTTGGGCTTGACCGGCGAACATTGGACAAGTCTGTGCAGGCGAAGTTTGGTGGTATCGGCATCGAACCTTCGGGTTCGGTAAGCCTATTATTATTATTATTTGTTTGTTGTTATATTAATTTTAACAACCAAAGTAAAAAAGAGAAAGTCGTGTGTTGCCCGCACCAGATTTGTAATAAAAGTTTCGAGCCAGTCTTACCACAAAAACATACTCACAGACCGTTTTGCAGCTTTGCTCATTTGGACTCAGGGGATCCTTATACAAGTAAAAGTAAAAAAAGTTTGGTTGAAAAGACGGTTATTTTAAAAAAGTTAACTGTCAAGTACTATCACGATAGTGGCTTATCACACACTATAACTACTTCATTGCCATTTGAAACTTACTAAAAGGTAGGTGTAGGAAGCAACATGACATAAATTAAATTCTCCCACATCTTAGTACCAGAAATAACCTTGCTTTGTGATAAGTAAACTTCAAACTAATATCAAGAATTCTATTTAAGTTATTGCGAACAAACTATGAATGTTGATAGTTGATCGGAGACAAAAAGACGAAAGTGTAATTAAGTTTGTTTAAGTCGCTTTGACAGGAAGTTAATGAAGAAGTTGAGACGGGGCAGCTATAACCTAACCTCTCTCTTTACTTCTTCATTCGTCAAATATTACACTTCCAAAGAAGTTGACTTCCTTAAAAGAAAATTAAATTCTTTAACTTTTTTCACTCGTAAATTGAGAAAAAGTTCGATACTTAATTAATAAAATTCCGATATGAAAATCAACAATTAAGAATAAGTCGGCTTACTTTTTTTTTGCTTCTAGAAAAAAACTTATATCGATATCTGAAGTATTATTACTTCTATTGGGTTGTTTCACATGAAATGTCCGTTTTACATATTTAAAGTAAACAGTTACAAATCCTCCACCTTTGTATTATAAACATTAGCTCCCCAATCAATTACCCACTTTTTAGTATACCTCCAAATATGAACATGGAAACACGCGATTTTCTAGTAATATTTTTGTACGAGTTTAAACTCGGCCATTCAGCAGCTGGGGCGGCTAGAAATATTGCAAGGCATTTGGGAAAGGGAGTGTTAATGAACGGACCATTCGCCGTTGGTTTGCTAAGTTTTCAGCTGGGGATACCGACTTGGAAAACTTGCCCCGAGGAAGACCTCCGTAATAGACAACGATGTCCTCAAAATTACAGTAGAAGAAAACCCCTACCAACCAGTTAAAGGACTCTCAGCTCAACTAAATGCAAGTGCATCTACCGTTTCCAGACATTTAAAGTGTATCGGGAAAGTAAAAAAGCTCGATACATGGGTACCTCATGATCTCACTGAGCGGCATCAAGACCCCATGTTTCAAAACATAACAAAAGAACTGGGCTACGAAGTTCTTCCGCACCCAGCATATTCTCCCGACTTGTCTCCAACAGATTACCACATGTTCAGGAATTTAGACAAGTTCGTCAAAGAAAAACTTTTTGAAAACGATGATCAAGTGAAAAGTGCGTTTTCAGATTTTGTTTCACTTAGAAGCTCAGAGTTTTTCAGTTCGGGGATAAAAAAACTTGGTGTCACGTTGGGAAAATGTGTAGAAAAAGAAGGTAAGTACTTCGAATAAAATTATCTTGTTTTCATATCGTATTTTTAATAAGAATCCTTTACTTGATAACGGACATTTCATGTGACACAACCCAGTATCTCCTTTTATAAAATTTACTGCAATTTAAATTACTTGTTATTTATGTTTAAAAAGTCTCTGTCTTACAGAATTAGAGTTTATCGTTTTAGGATTCTAACGAAAAGTGCAATTAGCACGAAAATATGTTTATTTGTTTGTTATTTTAAAAATGAAGAACAGATAATGGAAAAATAAATTTTTCCACGAAATGAAAAGTTTATTGCTATGTATTCAATAACTTTTAAAATAATAAGGTTCCTATCCTATAACGTTTATAACTATTTAATACTTTGAATAAACTTTATATTTACTTAACCGAATTCTTTTATTAAATAAAACTTATCTCAATTCTTGCGCTTTCCGAATAATTTTTTTATGACTGCGTTTGTAACAATAAGCAATTCGATAATTAATCTCTATACGATTATCATGGAGGAGGAAGTGGAGCGCTACGAGTGGCTACTCTGGAAAACACTGAGAGAGAGAGACTTACGAACTTACCGAGAGTGCACCTGTTAGTGGTTTTTGTGAGGTACCGATAATTTGTCTGATTTTACTTTTCCTTATGTACCTTTTCATAATAATAGTTTTCTGTGGACACACACATGTAATAATTTAGTTGATACCGCCTATTCTTATTATAGGAATTATAATTATACTTATAATAATAGGCATAGCGTTATTCTATTTCATATTGATTATTTTTTTACCTCTTTACCATGAGATCAAATGTAAGTAGTTTAATTTATTTATTTTTGTATATTAACCGTTAAAAATGGCTTATAGCCTGGCGCCCAACACGAAGTTTTCTTCCCGAAATTAATTGGTTACACGTTACAGTAAATTTATTATTTCCGTTTAAAAATAAGCTTAATTGCAATCTATTTTACTTATAAACCTGCAGAAAAGAATACCCTTAATGATTGTAAAAAACATATAATATTCGTCTTGTGGTTTAGAAGGAGTTAGCGGAAAACAAAATCGCGTTGTCATTTTACATATACGTATATACGTATAGAGATAGGGAGTTCATTTTACGGGCTTACAACAACTTAATATTAACTCGTACGATTTATTTTATTGGATATTCATGTTTCTCAATCCTTGCGCTTTCATATTTTTTTTTTCATATTACGGCATATTATACGCCTATGGTACTACTTATATTTCAATAATAATTTTTTCATGTCTTTGTTATGGGGAGCGCCATGGTCTAGTAGATAGAGCACTATCCTACTGTTCTCCGGCGGCCTTTAAGACCACGCGAATATCATTGTTTTTTTTTTTTGCTTCTTCGGTTTCGACTTTCTCTTCTCGCAGTACCTTCTCATCATTTCTGCGTGTTTTTCCTTCCCTTCCTCCTACCACGCAGTACCTTTCCGTTTTGCTTTATTTCCCGTAAGAACCCTGATCTCTTTCAATCTTTTTCCATATTGCTCTCTGTCCAGGCAGCGCTTGTCCGTTATTTTTAATTTTTCCTTCTCCTCTCTCATTTGCCTTATGTATCCTCCTACACTATTTTATTCACGGATTCGGTCAAATATCCTCTTGTTCAGCCTCCCTTGGTCCATTATTACCATGTGCCCAAAGAATCTTATTCTTCTGATTCTTATCTCGGTTTCCAGGTCTTTCATCCCCTTGTAGATTTCCTGGTTCGGACTCAATCTATAGCCTTCCTGTGCTTTATTGGGCCCATAGATTCTCCTCAGGATCCTTCTTTCTATTTTCAGTAATTTTCTGGGGAGACATGATGTTCTTTTTTTTTTTTTTTTTTTTTTTGTTCAAAATTAGTTGTTTGTTTTTTTACTTTCCATTTACTGTCGAAAAACTTCTTTTATCCTATGCTTTGCACTTTCTTACGATTTCTTTAAAAAATAAATTTGCTATAGTATTGTAAAATTAAATGTGCTTCGATATTATGTAACCCATATGCTCACTGATATATACTCAAGGAAATACGGTTTAAAACCGATTTTCAAAATGCCTCCCCTGAAGTGTGCTCCACCACTGGATGCAGTTCCCTACTTGACATCTATTCTCCCCCACCATGACCCTCTTAAAATGCAGCCAATGGATTTGGAGAGATCTCTCAAACCCCAATTATATCTCGGCAACAACACAGATTCACAATGGACATTGGAAAAAAATCCTTCAAAGTTTTCAAAACGTTTGTTTGGTTGTTCATTAAACAAGACTTTATTCTACTATGGCTACAGTGGATTCTAAATTTTACCTATCCAGGTTTAATTATGATAGAGATCTTAAACGAGTACCTGACATCGCACAAGCTCGCAAAACCACCATTTCACATCTCCTAACGTTTTTTTTTTTTTTTTTTTTTTTTGTGACTGTTAAACGTGTTTGTTTCCCAATATTTTCTTCTATAAAAATGTCTGTCTTTTATACACCTGTTTCCTTCTCTTTTTGCGGCGTTCTTATCAGTTGCACTTAATTTTTTACGACTATTTTTCCTATTTGTTTTTTGTTTATTTAACTTTATTTGGTAATATTACAATGTGAATCAATTAGGACAGTATTAATACTGCTACGTTACAATATGTATAAAATATATACATATAAGTTAAAAAAAATGAACAACCTTTAAGTCTCGTCCATTATAAACTCCAGATAAGGTTTTACCTCCATATATTGATGGGAAAGCAGAACTTGAGTGATCCCAGCGCCTCTCTCTTTCTGGTGAGAGGTCAGTGGAAGCTGGATGAGGGCGCTATACCTATGATTTATTTGAGCTAGCGAGTACTATAACTCAAATAAAAATATTTATAAAAGATTTCGGGGCAACCTCCGTTCCAACCCTCAAAGGTAGTGGTTCTGACAAGATTATTTCGCAGGCCCCTTAATTCAATCACTTTAATGGTAAGGGCACCCTAAATTTTAAAAATCATTTATATATATATGAATGTTATACTAGAACATAGGACTTGGCCGGAAAAATAACATAGACTGATGACTTATCTTCGAAGCGTGAAAGTAACATGTTAACAATTATTTTATTTTTTTGCATAACATTTTATTTACACCTGTATAAAAAAATACATTAAGCAAATGTACTAAAATCTAAGGAAACATTGCGGCGAGGGCTGGCGTGAGGGAGACAGCACCCAGTGGTGCATCCTTTAAACATTAAGCAGAACTATATTTTCAAGTCAGGAGGTCCCTCATCCAACTCCTTTTCAGCCTACGCCGAGTTATGAATGGTATGTCGGTTGTTGCCATGTTTTGCACAAGTTGGTTTATGTGTCCATTCAGTTATTTGTAGGATCATTTGTAATACGATGGGATGTGGTTTGTTGTAATTGGAATACGTATGTCAGTAAGAAGGGTATCGTTTGAAACATATGGTGGTGAGTTCGTTTCCAGTCTTAAAAATTGCGACTGAGAGGTTTGTATTTTTCGTATGTGTGTATTTTTAGCGGGTCTTTATATTTGGCAAGCGTAAATCTATATTGTTTTTAATAAATAAGTGTATACATTAATTTTCGGTCTGGTGGATCATAGGGGTACTCACTACATTTGCTATAGCATATTTATTGTGCTATAGCAAACGTAGTGAGTACCCCTAATTTAGAACGTCTAAGTACTATCGAATATAAAAGTCTTAATCGAAAGTTTAGCGTTTTACGTTTTGTCTCGTGTGTTGTTTACAATTTAAAGGTATAAAATTGATTTTTTAATAGAGGGAATAAATTAAAGTCTGTGTTATGGACATAAGATATTTTTATAGTAAATTTCATTATATGGAGTAAATAATAAATTTTTATTCATCGATTTCTTTCAGACAACTAAATAAATAAAGTGTAAATGGGTTGTATATGAAAACCCGCCCACTTTAGAAAAGCAATCGTCCAGAAACCTAACGATATGGAAATTTGATAAAGCTATCTCCTCTAATTATGGCACGAATTCCCCATGCGTGTTCAATTAGCGCCGAACAGCTAATGTTAGATAAATGTATCCGACTGTTAGTTCTAGTCTGGGAAACTAGAAAGGTAAATATAAATAGAAAATACACTTTCACTGAAAAGTCGCAATATGGAACCGATACGAACGCCCAACACAAATATCGATGCGCCATTCCATTAGGGTCTATAATAGGGATGAGATCGGAAAATGGAATGATACAGCGGTGGCTTTTGCTCCTTCTCTGGCATCTAATTTTGTTTTTTCTTGAAAGTCTGAAAAATCTAGTTCCTCATATATACGATTTATAAATTCAATTAAAGAACTTTTAAATTAAATTAGAAATGAAAATGTTATAAAAAAATAACACTGAGTTTGATGGAAAAAAAATAATTTCAAATGAAACAATCTAACAATATAAATTACTAGCTGTTGCTCGCGACTTTTTCTGCGTCAATTTCAGTTACAATGATCGCTATTAAGACGTTTTAAAAATATATATTGGGCTGTCCGGAAAGTTCGTAGAGAAATTTGGACAACAATTAAAATTGATGAACAGCTTAAAATGTATTTATTTGATCTACAAAATAGTAACCACCATTAGCGATTACCCTTTCCCAACGGCTTGAAATATAAATTATCTTTTTTTTCAAAAATCACTTTTCTTACTCCTGAAGAACAATAAAAGCTCCGTTTTGACGTCATCTTCTGAAGAGTAGGATTTCCCTTGTAGAAAATGTTCGAGGGAACAGAAAAGATGGACATTTATTTATAGTTTGGTTTTGTGGAAGGAGCTCAAAATGTATTGATCCTTAACAATCCCGCCAAATACTGAGCATCACCTTCCTTTGGAGTTGCGAGCGGCGTCGTTCCAGGCAACCCCCAAGATTTTTTTTTCGGCTTGTGTTGATGTAGAAAATCCATTTTTCGTCACTAGTAACAACTCGTTTCAAAAATGGATCCTCCACATTTTTTTTTTCAGCAGTAAATCACAACATGAAATCCTTTCAATAAGCTCATAGGGAACCCAAACGCCGTAACGACAGACGTACCCGGCCTTCTTTAGATGATCAAGCTATCTCACGAACAGTAATTCGTGGATTGTTTTTGATGACCGTCATAATATTCTTGATGTCAAGAGTTGAACTCTTTCCAGCCTGGGTTTGGTCTTCCAAATTGAAATCTCCTCATCTAAACCGCGAAAACCACTTTTGAACTTTGCTATCAGCAATTTAATCGCTACCATACACGGCACGAATCTTTCTTGCAGTTTGATATGCTTTTTCCCTTTTTAAAAAATAACAGCATAATATGCCGAAAATGAACCGAACCGTCACTCATGTTGGTTTGCAATAAACTACAATACTGATCCTCAATAAAGACGAATTCAGTATGTAAACATAGTCAATTCCATGAGGATGGATAAAATCGATTCATATGTGTTTAAAGGTTTGCCCATGTTATTTATTAATTGTTACGACAAAAGTTAACTTAATGGGACATTGAATTATTTTAAAATTTCAAGATAAATCATTTGGAATCGTTGGGATGCGAGGTAAATTTTCTCCGTTTTTTTTTTTAGATTTTCCACTGATTGTTCGGTCCTATTGGTCCTATATAGCCTATAACCTTCCTCTATAAATGGACTATCCAACACAAAAAGAATTTCAATTTGAACCAGTAGTTTTTGAGATTAGCGCGTTCAAACAAACAAGCAAACTCTTCAGCTTTATAATATTAGTATAGATTATTTACAACAATTACTTAGTCTCATACGCTTTTCATTGCTATCTATTATTTAATATTACTTTGTGTATAACTTGACATTACTTCTTAAATCTCTTATACAAACAAATATTACAATTGTAATGAACTCATAACACAACTATTCAACAACAACAATTTATTCCCTCATTGAGGTTATACATTACTAACTAGAAAAATCTGGTCCGGGCACCACACGACTTTCACTTACCTCCAAATCTATGAAAGAATTTTCAAAACCAGTTAGAGATAAAAATACGTGAAACTATTAACGAATTAATTAAATTTAATTTATATAGAAACATGTGTTTTATTAAAAAATCTATTATATTATTATCTAAAATAATCAGTTAGTTTATGTTCATTTCATCACTCTCTATTAACTTTTAAAAACTTGTGTATGAGATAATCTTTAGCTTTCGAAAGGTATATCATCCATGTATATTACTGCTCTTATGTCCAAAAACGAAAAATTGCATTAAAAAAATATTTTTTCTGTTTTCTCCTTTAGTTGGGTATCGAATTTATTCAATTTATATATTTAGCTGTTTTTCATCAGCGTTAACAAGATAATATAATTAAATATTAATTCAATATAGCGAGTTTTAATCAAAATCGTCGGAACCGTTTTCGAGAAAATCGAAAAAAGGTGCAAAATGCATGGTATAAAGTGCCTCTTCTGGTAAGCTCATTTTGATGAAAACAGTTTTGTCACGTCTCGGGCGTATAGTTGTCTTAAATATGAAATTTCAGTTTCATAGGACTTATCGTTTTCGCCCGGGAGTTCATCAAATTATATCAAATCGGGAGTTATATCAAATTCGGGTAAATATACAAACCCGTTATTGATCAATAACAACTCGAAATGGGTAATTTATTCGAAAGTACAAAGTTTCAATTTACATAGGTGGTTTAGAAGAGGAAAATGTAAAATATCGGTATCTGAGCCTTGTAAGACTATTTTAATCTTTATGAAACCTGATTTTATATACCTGATATTAAAAAACATTCAATTTTACCTCGCTAGAGCATTAAAAGGTCTACTTCTGGTTCGTCGTAGAAGTTGCAGTTTCATCTGAGACATTTTTTTTTCTTTATTTTTGTTTCATTATGTCTTCCCATTTCGACTTCCGCCATAGGGAATCTGGCAGCCCCTTGTCTGCCTTATGACAACTGAGACATAATCTTATATTAAATATAAAACTTCAGTTTCTGATGATTGTGGATTTTGAGCTAGACTTACAACACTAATAAACTAGCATTTTCGCAGAATATGTTTGTAATGAGCAGCACTAAAATTATATTTTCGGGGAAAAAACGAAAGAAACTCTCTACAATTATAATACATTCTCTGTATATATATATATATATATATATATATATATATATATATATATATATATATATATATATATATATAAGTTTTTGTTGTTCTTAGGTTTCAGTCAATGAATAAACAAATTCGGGTAAATATACAAACCCGTTATTGATCAATAACAACTCGAAATGGGTGATTTATTCGAAAGTACAAAGTTTCAATTTACATAGGTGGTTTAGAAGAGGAAAATGTAAAATATCGGTATTTGAGCCTTGTAAGACTATTTTAATCTTTATGAAACCTGATTTTATATACCTGATATTAAAAAACATTCAATTTTACCTCGCTAGAGCATTAAAAGGTCTACTTCTGGTTCGTCGTAGAAGTTGCAGTTTCATCTGAGACATTTTTTTTTTCTTTATTTTTGTTTCATTATGTCTTCCCATTTCGACTTCCGCCATAGGGAATCTGGCAGCCCCTTGTCTGCCTTATGACAACTGAGACATAATCTTATATTAAATATAAAACTTCAGTTTCTGATGATTGTGGATTTTGAGCTAGACTTACAACACTAATAAACTAGCATTTTCGCAGAATATGTTTGTAATGAGCAGCACTAAAATTATATTTTCGGGGAAAAAACGAAAGAAACTCTCTACAATTATAATACATTCTCTGTATATATATATATATATATATATATATATATATAAGTTTTTGTTGTTCTTAGGTTTCAGTCAATGAATAAACAATTTTATCTATGTGACGTTTCGAGAATTTATTCGAGAGCATCTTTCTACGAATTTCCTGAAAACGGTTCCGACGATTTTGATTAAACTCGCTATATCGATGTAAAATGTAATGGGCTTTTATATCATGTATGTTTCATTCTGATTAAAATTCAATGCCGGTATTTTAAATTTTCTTTCTCTAAAGTACCTTTAATTTTGTTGATTCTATAAAAATAAATATATTATCTTGTTACCACTGATAAATATGCAAGCTGAGCGAATTTGAACTATAGGAGAAAATTGAAAAAAATATTTGTTTAATGCAATTTTTTGTTTTTGAACATAATAGCAGTGATATACATGTACGATATACCATTGGAAAGCTAATGATTTTATGAAAAAATTTCTCATATTTAAACTTTTAAAAAACAATAGAGAGTGATGAAAAGCCGATAAAACTAAGTGATTGTTTTAGATAATAATATAATAGATTCTTAATAAAACACATGTTTCTATAGAAATTCAATTTAATCAATTCTTTAATAGTTACACTAATTTTTATCTCTAACTGTATTTGAAAATTCTTTAATTGATTTTAACAACGGAGGCAAGTGAAAGTCGTGTGTTTCCCGCACCAGATTTTTTTCTTTGTAAAAGTAAATGTCGATCTTTTGTTGATACATTCTATTTTGAAAGAAAAAGTAATGAAGAAAAGTTATTGTTCTGTTGGATTCCCCTACGCAAGAAACATTTCCATGCTTCCCTTCTCACAAAGCTTTGAAATTTCATTTACGAGCTAAGAATTTTTTTTTTTTTCATTTTTAGCGTGAACCTCTTTGAACCAACTGAGGATTTTTTATTGCTATCTAAATACATAAGAGAGGCAAACGTTACTTAAACATTCATATGAAAACACTTACAGAGATAATATTGCAATATTTTTTTATTATGATCGCTGAAACATTAAAAAAGTGTTAAGGGTAAACGAACTGAAATGTAAATCATCTCTTCCTCACATTGTAATATCATTTACCTCCCAAAATTATAACTCTATTGTTTTAACTTATCTCATATATATATATATATATATATATATATATATATATATATATATATATATATATATATATATTGAATTATCAATCAATTCATTAAAATTTCCCCTTTTCTAGTTTTTATTGTTTATTTTTCTTACTTATTTAAATCACACCTGATTGCTTCAAAATGTGTCAATTTCATACTAATTACAATTAAATATATTCAAAATATGATTTTTATTTTTTTTGGTTTATTCATTTAACGCCACTTTATGCTGCTGAGGTTAATCGCACGTTCTTTAACGAGTACCTATCATCGCACAGACCCGGGGCCACCTTTTAACGTCTCCTCCGACTAACTTGCTCCCATAAAAAATCCTATTGCCGAATTGGGAATAGAAGGCTGTTATGCTAGCCACTACACCAGTGGTGATCAACTGTTACTGCTACTGTTGCTAATCGGACAATGCTACTGTGGGAATCCTAAATTTTGCCTATCCAAGTTAAATTAAGATAGCGATCTTTAACGAGTACCTGTCCTCTCTCCTTGGACTTCGACTGACCTACCTTATTGTCCATTCCCACATTCATCACATTTACCTTCTCTTCTTTTAAAAATACTATGTTTTGGAAACATACACGCATACCAATATCCTATTGGTAGTCATTACAAAAGGGGCGAAGCTGATATGGGAATCTTTTTGCGTCGGTGGTCCAGCTTTTGTAGACACTAATTTTAAGAAGTATTTCTGACATCTTAAAGACGGCGTCGTAACCCTTTATGACAGTATGGCTATCTCTTGGCCAGGCCCAATACCAAGGGGGGGGGCAGGTTAACGCCTTTTGAGCTTTTACCGACCAAGACTGATTAATATTTTTTATGACTATAGCAATGAAATTATTTAATAATTCATTTAGACTCCCTCAGCATCCTCAGTATTCATTTTTAAATTCCCTCAGTATCAATACATAACAATATATGTAATATATTATGTAAGTAAAAATACTGCCGTGCCAACTGTACCCCTATGTGTAAAAATAATGTTAAGAATAGAAAATATTTTGTATGTAACATACCTATAAGTTAGAGTCATCATACCAAATCTTTGAAAGGGGCCACCATCTCGCTAAAGAGCCTCACAGTATTTGAGGGTGGCTAAGAGTAAATCCTTATTTAATTATATGCTTGGCAAAGCACTGCGATTCGATCTCCGGTACAGGAATTTGGACTTATTAGTAGACCAGACTGCCATAGGCCACACAGCGTTAAGCGGATTCAAAATATTTTCTCTTACAATATATTTAAAATAATAAGATAAAGTAAACTAGTTTTAAATCTATTCTTTAAAACATTTATTGATCTTATTTATCTTATCATATGATTCGAAATAAAGTATTTTTACTTTCGCTTGCCTATATATGAGAGAAATGATTTATTTTATTTAAAGCACAATAAAACAAAACAGTGCTGCCCAATGTATTGGGTTGCTATCACACTCAGCGTTCTTATCAATCTACTGACATGTGATATAGAGTTAACAGTGTATTGCGATCGTAAAAATTTTCTAATACTAGTATCCACCTTAAATACACGTTTTAGAGTCCAAATGGCCAAGTCCTGTAAAAAGGTCTGCGTGTCTGTGGTAAGTCAAGCAGGAAAACGAAAAGTCGTACAATAAAGAAATTTCATATTCAGGCCAACTATACGCTCGAGATGTTACATCAACTTTTTCATCAAAATCAGCTAAAAAGAAGGGCCATTTAGTTACGATTTTCTCAAAAACGGCTCTAACGATTTTGATTAAACTCGCTATATCGAAGTAAAATTTAAAGGGCTTTAATATCACGTTGGTTTCATTAAGATTGAAACAGTATGACAAGGTTATAAAATACCTTTCGTTTTGTAGAATCTATAAAAATAACTACATCATCTATTTGGTACTGATAAAAAACCGATAAATACATAATTTGAATGAATACGATATCCGACTGAAAAATAAAATACCAAAAATATTTGTTAATATTTTCTTATCATTGTCTAAAGTGTTATTTTAGTTGAATATTCGTTCGATGAATATTAGACCGTTTTACAAAAGAAGTCTTGGATATATTTTTTTTTTTTTTAAATGAATTAAATTTCCTAACTAATAAAGTAGAAAAAAACGTTTACAAAATATGATGTAATCGAAATTTTTCGTTTTAGAAATAATATTGCTTTATTGAGAAGTAATACAATCTGCCACTATCTTGGGCAATAAGTATTAGAGATAAAAGAAGTCATTCATTCCATATCTACAAAGTAAAACAAATAAAAAAATAAAACGCCTCAATAACAAATGAAGAAAAAGAAATACTAATAAATAAAAATAAAATAAAATAAATGAAATAAAAGAAAATAATTATAATCTAGGCCACATTCATACCTATATACAATATTTACATACTGCCCCTGGGAACTCCGAATCGAACCTCTGCATCCAGAAATGGATGCCGAGGCACAATGTCAGGAGATCCCAGCGCCTCTCAGTCAGCCGCGTCACCAATCTAGTCAGTGGAGACTGAGTGAGGGCGCTAGAGCCATACACTCTCAGGCTTAATCGAAATTAAAGTCGGGAAAAAAACTGTAAATAAAATTGAAAACTTTATACCAAAACCAAAGACGAGATACCAACACAAAAGATGACAAATGTCATATATAAAATATATTGTGAAAATAAGTCATGTTATGGACAAACGTCACAATGGCTTCATAAGAGAATACAACAACATAGACAAAACTGTAACTTGAAATGCACAAAATCCAAATTGGCTACAGGTCTGTAACAACACAGCGATAAATATTAACATATTTTTGATTTTGATAATATCTCGGTCCTATATAAGAAAGATAATATTAATAAGAGGAGGATCATTGAATCAATTTATATACCAAAAAATTTAGAAAAATCAGTAAACCACCAAACCGACGTTGACAACCTGAACACCTTTTATGCAAGTGCTATTGACAGAGTAAATATATAAATCCTTTGGCATCCCCATCCCAAGTTTAGTCGCGCATGAGAACACCTATAAGGCGGCCTAAAACTGTTGAGTAAGTTAATAAAAATGTTCTTTTATTTTTGAATAAATAGATTTCCTTTTTTGTCATTGTGGATATAATTAGTTGACCGTTGAGAATTACTGAAGGAATTAGTCCGGGTAGCGGTCATTAAATGAAACAAATGAATAGTTTCAACTATTTTATTGTTTGCCAACGTTTCGACCCCCATTGTGGGTCATCATCAGGGCGTCTGGTAGGCGAGTGGAAACTGAGGTCGAAACGTTGGCAAACAATAAAATAGTTGAAACTATTCATTTGTTTCATTTAATGACCGCTACCCGGACTAATTCCTTCAGTGATTTCCTTTTTTGATTTAATGATGAAATATTATATAATGTTTTTGAAAACAGGCATTTTTGAAAAATGATACTTTTAAAAATCATGACGACACTGCTAATAAGCGGTAAAATGAATTGATAAATATCATGGATATGCATGGTAGGTAACATATTTATTAAAAATAATTTATTATGTGTTGATATTAGATGTTAAAAATGTATAAATGCCATAAAAACTTTAATTGATTACAAAAGCTTGAAAATGGCCCTAGAGGCTGAAACGTTGCAATGTCTGGAAATTAAATAAATTAAAAAAATATATATCCAAGACTTCTCTTGTATAACGGCCAAATATTCATCGAACGTATTTTTTTATACAATTTTTGTGTTTGTGAACATAAAAACTGTAATATAGACGTATAATATACCATTGGGAAGCTAAAGATTTTAGAATTTTTTTTTATCTTATACACAAAGTTGTATAAATTAATGAAGAGTGAAGAAAAACCAATAAAACTTACTGATTATCATAGATTATTTAATAAAGCACATGTTTCTTTTGAAATTCAATGCAATTAATTCTTCAACAATTTAATTTTATCTCTTAGTCTAATTAAAAATTCTTAAACACTGTTTAAATTAATTTTAACAACGGTGACAAGTGAAATTCTTCTGTTGCGGGCACCAAATTTTTTAGATCTTATTTGTCTGATCTTATAAATCGAGATGAAGTATTTTTAAATATGATTTTTTTTTTTTTTCAAAATATTTCTTTGATATGCAAAGGTCAACATATTATCAGAGGACCCTAACTAACCCTTCCTAACCGAGCGTCCGTAAATTCCGAACCCTCGTTTTTGGCAAAAACAATGATTCTGGTTGAGTGGGAGTAGAGATAAGGACAATGTACTGCCTCCATTGTTTCGTTTAAGGCCAAATCTGGTTGAATTTTCGGATAATTTATAACATCAGTCGTTTTTATTTTATATTTTTCGCTTTTTTACATGTTTATATAACATTTATTTAAAATTTCTAATCTTTTATTTAACCTGTAACCACCGGTTTCGCTAGTTAATATTTTTTTTTTTTTTTTTTAATTTTCAAAATACGTTTAAGATAGGAGTAAATATAACTTAAAGGGAGAGTGTCTCACCGATATGGATGAAATATTTTTTTAGGTAAAACTATTGTAGATATAAAACCATTAGATATAAATTATTACATATACTATTAGCTAATACTGTTCAGATTAAGACGATTTTGTTTGCAAGTGGTTAGAAATTAAATTGTTATTTAAATGAGAACTTAATTTTTTTCAGGATATGCATTGCTTTTGAGCTATTCCAAAAAAAAATTCATTTTACGTTTTGGAGATATATTTTTTTTCGACCACTTAGAGGCAGAATTTTCCCAATCCCAGCCTTATTGCACATCTAGTCGGTAAGGCAAACCTCCAGGAAACATTTCAACTTCACAACCTTAGCCATTTTTGAGATACTGCGGTGACCAGAAAATCGAGTGAAATGGCACTTTCTTTTATAAATATAGATAACCAAGTATAAAACTTTAATATCTTAATATCTTACATTTTTTTTTCATTATCAAAATTTACGTGCTCACTATTCTTACACGGGCAACTATAATTAAATACCGTCTGTTATTTTCTGTCTCGGGCAGGTCGCAGAACCGTCCATCAACCCGTCGGTTTTGGACCTTACACGATTGTTCTTGCCATCGGATATGAACGTGGTGTCGAACCGTGGTTGAAGAACAATTGTAAAAGTGAGCCTTGAGATCTAGAATAGAGCTGAGAGCGGAATATTGTGGTATCACTAGCCGATAGGAGGAGGTGCAAGAGGATACGGATTGATCCTCGCCGTGTCAATATTAATGATGTCGGTCCTAATGTAATCTTATGTCCAGCCACGCCTCCTTGTTACGGATTGGAATCATGATCTTCAATTACTTACTATTAACTCTTCCTTTCGAAGTTCTGCTTCAATCAATCTTTCTATTTACATCGAATCTATCTTTTAGTTTATTTCCAAGTAAGAAAATAACCCAACCGCTTAGTAAGATTCTATAAGTGTCCCATGAATGGTTCATGATACAAAATTATTTTATTCTGTAATTTAAAACAGTTTTTTTTTTAAATATATTTATTGGTATTTACAACTGTATAATAAAATACATTTAGTAAATGAGATACAAGATAAGTAAACAGTTGAAGTCATAGATTGTACAATTATATTGTATTGTGAGTATATTATTTCAAAAAAAAAAAAAAAAAAATACAATTCTTTTTACCAAAACTGTATATATGTAAGTAAAGAACAGCCTTTACTTCAGTGTTCTTTCAAAGTTTATAGTGTACACATGTGTCTAAGTAAGACGCTATTTTATCTCAAATTGTATGTAAATATCTAATTAAAACATCTACTATTTAATAACTGTATATATATTCCGTGTTCAATGTATTCTTTTCTATATCTCTAACAATATTAATAACATATATTAATTATTGTATAGCAATATTAATGTTCTGTTTTTTGTTTCTCACTGTTAAAGCATGATCATGAGAACAATAAATTCTCGAAACCTTGCATAAATAAAATTGTTTATTTATTGGCTGAAACCTAAGACAAGTAGATAACTTTATTAACAGTCAAGAACTGATTAAACAATATATGTATATATATATATATGTATGTATATTACAGGTTTTTGTTTGTTTTAATTTTTTTATTTTCTCCCTCTTGTTCTTCAAATAATTAAATTCAATGTTACAAATAAACGCAAACATAATTAATGGCATACTGGCAACGAACTCACCACCATATGTTTCAAACGATACCTTTCATACCGACTAACGTATTCCAAATACAACAAACCACATTCGATTGACAAACGATTTTACGACAAACTAAATGGACACATAAACCAACTTGTGCAAAACATGGCTAAAACTGACATACCAGACAGAACTCGGCGTAGGCTGAAAAGGAGTTGGATGAGGGACCTCCTAACCTGAAAATATAGTTGTGCTTAATGTGAGGAGGATGCACCACTGGGTGCTGTCTCCCTCATGCCTGCCCACGCCATGTTTACTTAGATTTTAGCACATTTGCTGATTGTAATTTTTTTACAGGTGTGAATAAAAATGTTGAGTGAAAAAAAGAAGAACAAAATAATTAATGGCATAAATTAAGTTAATTCAGTTAAGGGGATGCGCTCCCTTTTTGTTTTCTTTATTAGCATACTTTTATTTTTTTTTAATTAATAAGTTTAATTTTATAATTTTTTTGGTTTTACAAAAGTAAACAAAAGTTTATTTTTACGTCCGATTGTTCAATTATTAAATAGATTTTTTACTGAAATACGATTTCTTGGTACTTCAAATTATTATTTCAATATTTCAAGACAAAAACGTCTTCGGGATTTCTATTCTTAACATGCGAAATCTATTATCGATTATGTTTTTAAAAATCTGCTGTGTACACAACGCATGACTTTTTCTTACCTCCTTCTAAAAATTCAATTTAAAAACTTTTGAATGAAGTTAGAGTTGAAAAAAGGTTAAAGAATTACATTGAGTTTATATAAAAACATGATTTCCAGATTAAATAATCTAAAAATAGAAATTTTATTTACAACAATCATTGTTTTATCTACTTTACATCACTCTCTATTACCTTAAAGAACTTTTTGAATAATAAAATATTTATTTTAAAATCTTTAACTTTACCGCGGTACAGTATACATCTATATTACTTTTTTTTTAGTTCTCGAGTTAAATTTACCTAAAAAATATTTCTCAATCTTTTCTCTTTCAATTAGTTATCAAATATTGATGTATTTTTTATCAATCAAGAAGCCTACATCATATTAAACCCTTGATCTTTACAACAAGTTTAATAAAAAAACATTTTAGGAGATCTTCATAAAAAGGTGCAAAATAAACGGTTGGCAGATTTTGTTGAAAAAAGTTGCTGAAACATCCCAAGCACATAAGATTTTAAAATATTAAATTTTAATTTTATACTTCTCATTGTTTTTGAGGATAACTTACTACGTACTCAAATACAAACTACAACACACAGACCTTTTTTCGGGACTTGGTCATTTGGTCTAAAGGAACCCGTGTATTTGCGGTGAAAACTCGAATTTGAAAATATTCATGATCGCAATAATTTCCCTTACTATATACGATATTTTGTACATAGGTATGTGAAAGTAAAAACGCTGCAAAATATTACACAGTGGTTTATTATTTACAAACAACTATATTCCGGTATAACTGTTTATATATTTTTTAGTTTAGATTTTTTTCTATGTAGCCCTTAAATTTTTTAAGGGCTGATTTTTTATTTTTTTGAACGATTACAAAGACTCATTATTGAAAATAGTAGTCCAAAAACACGTATAATAGACTGCGTTACTATTTCCTTTTTTTTTTTTTCGATTTTCATTTAAATAATTTGAATAAAATTTTATCATTCCAGAACACCTTACAGTTTTTTCTCTATCACCAATAATAATTATCAGGCATTATGTGATTATCAGGCATTCACATCTCTTATAAATTATGGTTAACCTTATAATATTATTTTTTCTCTTCCTTCATCGTGGTATCTTGATCTCGAAAATCTTTTTGATTTTTCTTCATCTTCAATAATAACCTAGTTTTGTTGAAATTGAATCTATTATACTTTGTGATTTTGGTTAAAAAACACTAATAAATTTTGTCTCTATCTTCAAAAATAACAATTGATTTAATTCAATAATTTATTGAATATATTAATTTTTAATCGGCCACCATTTTAAAAATAACCAGCTGATATCAACGTCTAGGTGTCAGGATTATCGTTGTATGCTCTAGTTTGTTTGTTTGTTTTGGTTTTAAGGCGTAAAACCCTAAGGTCATCAACGCCTAGACACTATATGCATATTCAACCTTTATAAGAAAGAACTATTAGGTAATGAGTGATTGAGAGAAAGAAAGACAAAAAAAATAATAATAAAAAAAAATTAAATAAATAATAAATAAATAAAAAAAAATAAAGAAAGAAAAAATATTTTTATGTAAACAATAGTTTAAAAAGCTAATACTAGTAATGCTAACTGACTAGGAATGGTCTTTATAATTTCGATAATAATGACTGCTCCTTAAGAAAATTAAAAACTAATTCAATGGTTTCCTCTCTATCACCCAGCACCGCTGAAATATTCGGGCTTAGTCCAATTTTATTGAGGTGTGATGAATAATAAGGGCATTCTTGAAAAATATGCCGAATGGTAAGGGTTCCATCACAGTGCTTGCATCGGGGCACCGGCTGCCTAGCAAAAAGATAAGAGTGCGTCAGCCGCGAGTGTCCTATCCTTAGCCGGGTCAACGCGACCCTCCTCCCTGTGTATGCTCTAGTATTTTGTAGGGAAAAACTTGGTCCAGTAGTTTCCGAAAAATGTCGCGTGCAGCGGTCGGCGGACAAACGATTTTTTTTTATTCGTTGTTTGGGTTTTACGCACCTTGAAACTTAAGCACTCAAATTTTGAGAGGGGGTGGGAATTTTTCTTTTATTATTGAATATAATGAACCAAAACAGTAACAATTAAATGTGTCTATTTAAATATGCACACGAAAAATAGATACGAAGCATAATATCCTTAACTATAATTGTTATTAACGTAGTATCTTTGTTATAATTGTTCAGATTAACATGATTTTGATTTCGATCTTATTATCGATGATTTGAATAACATTTAAATGAGTGCTTATAATTTTCTTGGAGACGTATAGTCTTAGGGTTACTTAAAAAACAATGTATTTAATAAATCATTACCTGTTGATAAAAACGGAACAATGGAGTGAAGCGATCATTAGCCTCGCCCATGAAATCCTCTTCGTTCCAACCGCTCCACTCCATTGTTCCATTGTTTGTTTCGGAATGATCCTTAGCTTTCCTCTTTGAATAGACTCAACACCACAAACATTAAGGTCTGCGATACAGAATCCTGTTCCAACTGCATCATTTGTCATTAATTATAATACACAACGGGTTTCGTAACTGCTAATGTGATAATCATAATAATTATGACAAGATAATATTGTAACTGTTATTATAGGAGTAGACCTGTTGTCCTCATGGTTCATGTTTAATATATTATATAACTTCATATAACCTAGGAGTTATTACGTAGTAAACCCTAATCTGGAAACCAAAAATTGCCCAAAATCACCTATAAGTTTTTCCATCGCTCACTTCTTTCCACAATTGACACGTAAGCTCCTCGTTTCGTCTCTCATTTTTCCTATCTTTAACTAGGCCCGTGTGGTTTACTGTGGCCTCTCTATGACACTTGAAAACAAAGCAAACCGTCACATGAACTGTTTCATAAGGTTGGTATTCCATACCTCGAGACGGTCTCCTGTGACCCGATGAGTTGAAGAGGCTCCTCCACTGCATACAGAAACTTCCTTGGTTTATTTCTTCTACCAAAGAATAAAATGCCAGCATCCTTCCTATATCCACAGTCTCCTTTAATTTAAATCCTTAATCTGTTCGATCCTTTCTTTCTCGTTTCAATCTATTCTGGAATTACATTCCCCCCCAATATACGTCGTGCTTCTTCCTTATCCACATTCAATTATCCTTATTATCCCAAATAGACGCTAGTATATTTTAAATTTTAAATTGAAATTTTGTTCTAATGAACTGTACCATTATGAATTAACTCAATAATGACTAAATATCTGGTTTCTTTTTGCTCAAAATTTGTAGTTTTTAACTTCAAATTTTAGTGTATTTCTTTTATTAGATGTGCTATCTCTGTAAGTTACATTTATGTCATCCTTAAGGGACTAATTATTTAGTCAAAATTATCCTATTTCAAAGCGAAATAATTTTTTTTTTTAAATCCGTTAACATAAATATGTCAAATAAACTTAAATAAATTGTATGCTTGGTAATAACCCTAAAAATATAAATAATCACGTCAAAATAGTAATTTTAATAAGCATTCTTAAAAACTGTATTGCTCAATCCTAAAAAGGAATCTTAATCTGAGCACAATTTTTAAGAAACCTTTTTAAAAATACTGTTTTGACAAAATTGTTTCTATTTTTAGAGTTATTACCAATCATAAAACTTAAATGTTTTAATTTTCTACCTTTAGTATAACTAGATATATTAAATAAAATTTGTTTTTGCGCACACAATTTTCGATTTATTCCCGCGACTCCTGGAGTGTGTTGGCTCATAATCTTTTGCTGAGTCTAATGGTTGAATGTCTAGTTTTATTTTTAAAAAAACATCATCAAAACCACACATTTGGGGTCATCTCCTTGTTAGTAGAAGTATATGAGTGAGTTAGTAATTTCTGTATTGTCTTTAATTTTGAGTTTTGATCAGTTTTATTGCATTCAGGAATTTCTTTTATCAGATTACACAGCGCGCCATCAAAAAAAAAAAAAAAAAATGTTATAATTTCACATTACTTTAGCATTTTTTAAAAATATCTTGTGAATGTAGTCTCAAAGAACACTATTACCATTGATATGTAATATTACTAGGTAAATGGTACACTAAAATTAGATATAAAAGGCAAAACCTAAACATTGAAAAAAAAAATCTTAAACTTGTCAGAAATTGTTCGGTACTCTGCTTTTATTTAGCAGTAAAATGTTCCAGAGTTTTCTGCGTCAGGTTTTGTTGGGAGAAGGTAGATAATCAGAAAAAAAAAAAAATTTAATTTTTTGTGAATATCTCAAAAAGTACAATATTATCTTTATTCAAAACACAGTTCTATACAAAATTAAAGCAAATTAAAAAAAAATTCAAAAATGATATGTAAATGTTTTAACTAAAATGAATGGTTCCGGAGATAATAACTCTAAGTCCCAAGGTAAAGTTTTAAAAGTAAAAACATTTATTTTTCAACTAATCGAAAAACGGTATTTTGTTATTTCATTGTGTTAAATACCATAAAAACTGTACTTCCTAAGGCAATTGTGAAGATAAAGAAAATCATAGCCCTATTGGTTAGCTTTGATTTGAGTGGCAATTGACATCTGTAAGTTTAATTGTTTTCAAGAAAAAGTTCATTAAGTAAAAACTGTTTTCCGCTAAAAATCATAAATCAATATTTTATTGCTTCATTTCGCCAAATATGAGCAGCATATTGCCCCTTTAATATATTTGCAACTATTCATTTTAGCAAAAACATTTATATAATATTTGTTTATGATATTTTAGTGTAATTTAGTTTTGTATAGAACAGTGTTTTCAATAAAGATGATGCTTTTTGAGATATTCACAAAAAAACTGAAAAAATTAATTTGTTTATTCTCTTCCTCCCTCTACAAAACCCGACGCGGAAAACTCTGGGACTTTATACTACTTAATAAGGGAAGAGTAATTGACGATTTCTGATAGGTTTCAACATTTTTTTTCAACGTTTTTGGACTTCTGGGTTAAAAAAATCTAATTATTAGGAAAACAGGAACTACCTGAAAATCTTTCTTTTGTGATAAAAGATCATCAGAGAAGTTTAGAGGTCGAGGTGATAAAAAGATTTTTTTAAAAAAGATTTTGGAACTCTATTAAGTGGCCTTCGGGTTAAACAGATGCTTAACCTTGGCTTGAATTAGCTACATTTTTTTTACTTAATAAAAATTATTTTGATCTGTACTTGTATACGTCCAATCAGGGCTGGAGTTCCACAGGGATCAATTCTCGCACCTTTACTGTACATCATCTATACACATGACATACCAACACATCCTAATACATTAATCGCAACATACGCAGATGACACAGCTCTTCTCACTAGACATACTAACATACTTCAGGCTTCACAGAACAGCATTATTTACAACATTTAGAAGACTGGTTTAAAAGATGGAAAATAAAACTCAACATTGACAAATTGCAACACATCACCTTCACCCTACGAAACGACACTTGCCCTCCAGTCTACATAAACAACTTACCGATAACACAAACCAACACAGTTAATTACTTAGGACTCACTTTCGAAAGAAGGATGACATGGGAGCCTCACGTTAAGTAGAAGCGGCTGACTCTAAACAATCGACTAAGACTTTTATATTCTTTACTGCACAAACACTCTTCTTTAAAAATCCGACAAAACTAAATACTTATAACTGATTACTTGGGATCACTTGTAGCTGGGTGGCTAGCGTAACAGCCTCCCATGCCAAAGGTCACGGGTTCAAACCCGCAGGTGGTCCTAGGATTTTTTAATGGGAGTAAAATATCCTTAGTTACGCCGTCCTTCGGAGGGGACGTTAAAAGGTGGTCCCGAGCCTGTGCGATGTCAGGTACTCGTTAAAGATCCCTATCCTAATAAAACCTGGATAGGCAAAATTTAGGACTCCCACTGTAGTATCGTCCGATTAGCCATAGTTGCATAAAAAGTGACGTTAAACGAATAAACAAACAACAAACAAACTAATTACTAAAACCCATATGGACATAAGCCTCTCAAATTTATGGAATAGTGAAACCGACTTAGATTGAAAAAATCCAGACTTTTCAATCAAAACCTTTGAGACTCATTACTCGATCACCCTGGTATGTCAGTAACAAAACTTTACATACAGACTTACACATACCAATGGTACAAGATCACATTCGGACTTCTTACATAAAATTGTTTGACAAACTTCACGGACATACTAACAAACTCATACAAAACATGGCGACGACAGACATGTCAGGGAATATTCAAAGAAGGCTGAAAAGAAGCTGGCTAAGAGATCTCCTTAAGTAAACTCTTTTAAAATTCAAGTTAGGAGTAGATGCCAATGGGTATCGACCTCCCTCATGCTCAGATATGCCATTTATATCAATTGTTATCAAATCCGCTTATTATCCCGGGCTGAGCGACAGGTGTGGATGTAAAAATAAATTATCAAAAAAAAAAAAAAATCTGTTCTTGGTATTACATCAAGGAAATATGAACAAAGATAACTTCACTTCAGTATCTATTGTATAATAAAGACTTTCCTTTTTTCAATCAGATCTTGTGATTGTCATCTTTACATGGACATATGCAGTTGTTTTTTTTACCAGAAATGTTTGATATTCATTTATTAAATTCATAATATATACTTTTTTTTTTCTAAACATAAAACCTAGTCAAGAGTTATGTCATTATAATGATATAATGGTACAAAGGTCAACACCAACAGAACCTCGGCGCCTTCCACTTGGCTTTGTCAGTTAATGAAGGAGGTCTCACATCCAGCTCCTTTTGTGTCTTCTAGAATCTTATAGTAAATGAAATGTCATTTCCTTAATTATTCGCTTCGTAAGTTCGTCGAGTTATTTTGAAATCCTGTATAAAGGATAAAGGATCCTTGTTTCGCAGATATTTCTCGAGAACTAGTATATCAGAGTCACTACAGTTTTGATGGCTAAGCAAGTTTTGGTTTTTTTATAAGCCTATAAAACTGATTGTTGTAGATGAATTTATAACAGATCACACGGTGAACTATTTATTATTCAATATTTTATAGTTAACTAATTCACCTGGCAAACGTTTTTTTTTTGCCATATTTATTAATTCTAGTGAATATTTTGGTTGTTAGATAAAACTTGTCTCAATGGACAATAATAATAATAATAATAGTGCTGTAAGATCACATTCATACAATATTTATAGTATATACAATAGAAAAGTCAAGTTACATTAAAAAAAAATAATAATTATGAATAAATCTATAAATAAAATATATACAAGTTAACAAAAAAATGAACAAAACATCAACACACTCTATGTACTATATTTAAAATCTGCTATGTACAATATTTAAATCTGCTAGGAATACCTTGACGGGACTTGTGGAAGGACGAGATGAGTCCGAGGGATCCCAGCGCTTCCCGCTCAGCCACCGCCACTGGTGAGTGGTTAGTGGGAGGTGAGTGAGGGCACCATAGCCACAAACACAACGCACATGAGAGGAGAATCTGAACAGTGCCAGAACTTCAGTATAAGTATTCACAAAACGTCTCGGGTCTTCACTGCCGTTTCAACCTTCTAGTTGGGTTGTATGGATGAGTTGAGCTGGATAGGGATTGTGATAGAGGATTAGAATGATGAATTGAGGTTCTCATGGAACATAGAAAATTTGATTGGAATCAGATCTAACCAAATGGAACATCAAGGTATGATTGGTGACATAATAAGGAGCATTTACTATTGTCGGAGGACTTTGGATTGGAAGGATTGGATGCGTTTGATGTTAAAACGTTTTGCTGTCCCCCACAATTCAAGTCCGTAGGTCTAGATAGGCTTCATTCAGTATTGTCTTGTAGATTAATGATTTGTTGTCAACTGTAAGTTCAGATTTTCTGTTTAGTAGTCTGTATAATTGCCCGAATCGTCGATTGAGTTCGTTTCTTTTAAGTCTTGTATGTGGGTTCCACGTCAATCTTTTGTCTAGTATTAAGCCAAGATACCGGGCTGTATCTGAAGGAGGAATTGGTATGGAATTGAAGTAAAATAGCATACAAGAAGATAAAAAATAACGAAAGTATTGTGTGTGGAGTTGGTTTTTATAACAAACAAAAAACAACACCGACTATTGTTTTTTGTCATTTCAATGTATTTCATATGTGTTATTTACAAATCGGCTCAATTTCCTCCATTTCAGATGTCGTTGGCTTCATTCAACTCCTGCCACTTGTGGTTAAGAAGCAGGTAATAGCGACATACTCAGACGCGCGTTTTCGTAACGTTTTTGGGGTTGTTTCACTGTTTTTCCTCCTCTACTACAAAGCATGTTTGTTGTTTTATTTATACGACGGCTCAAATGCTCTCTCCTCTCCCTATTGTGTTCAGCTGGCATTATTCACTGTCAAATCAAATTACCTTATTAAACTAAAAACCAAAATATTGCAATTTCTTCCGAAAACTACATTTAATTTTGTACATTTTAAATGAAATATCGTCTATCGCTGTAAGTAGTACCTTCAAATTAAAAAAAAACAAAAACAATACAAATATTTCCTCATATATTTTTAATGATTTTAATTTTTTTAAAATACCACATTTTACAAGTAAAGGAGAGTGTCGAATTTTAATATCATTTAATCTTAATTAAATATTACGATTGAATTTTTTTTATTTATTTTATTTATTTTTATTTATTTATTTTTATTTTTTTTTATTTTTTTTTTATTTATTTATTGGGATAAGTTAGTTGAGCGTGCAGTCAAATGAACCCACAAATAAGTATAAACTTAATTTAATAGTGCCGACGTTCCAGCCTAAATTATAGGTCTTCTTCAAGGCTATAAAATATAACAACCAGTAGTAGAATACAATTTATAAAGATGATAAGTGAAAGAAATTATACTGTTTGTTTGAGCCTAGACATTATAATTTTTTTTACCTGTATATATTTTGTTTATAATTACAAATCAAATTAAATTAAAAATAGTTTTTTAATGAGGAAAATATTTTTTTTGTTAGTTTATATATTATATTTACATCTTTTAGTGTTTATATTCAAGTGCAGTTAGGGATTAGACAGAGAACAGTGTCCCCCTTGCCCTCAAGCCAGTATCGTTGGAACCAGCTAGCTGAGAGTACGTATTTATGGATTGGCGCCTTCAACCAATTTATCGATCAGGACTTCGTTTCGTTGTCTTCTCGAAGATCACCGTCCTTCCATGGAGAGTCGCCTACCCGTCGTACGGAAGCTATGCTATAATCTGGAGAATGTATGGACATATAATTCATTGATTTTTTTTCTCATTATATTTATTCATTTTCTGTACCATTCTTAACAGCACTAACCCACTAACCTAATACTTTTAAATTATTTTTTCTACAGTTTGTTTTAATCGAAGAACTTTTTTTTATTTGTTTATAAATCAAATGGTTTTCATATTATATATATATATATATATATATATATATATTTTTTTTTTTTTTTTGTTCTCCCCTACCTCGCCTTTGAAGGCTATACGGGGTTTCTCGGGCCAGGGGGTGAGGGCGGGGGATAAATGCTGAAATAAAAGTCCCCCACAGCACCGAGTCTCGAACTCGTAATATTTTGGGTTTCAAATTAATCGGTCCTCTGTGTTGCTAGGCAACGCGCGCTAACCCGCTCAGCTACCCCGCCCCCATATATATTGTATATGTTATATTGTATATATTATATATATTGTAAATTTTCCTCATATTTTTTTTTATTAAACTTTTATTTATTTTCATTACTTTCAATTTTATCTTTTTATTTAATATTACCCCTTTTTTATTTGAATGATTAAGTACTGAAGACCAGCTCATTTCGAAACGGGATCGAGTCTACATTTTCTTATCGAGTTTTAATGTCACTCATCCCAACACTGTTAATTAAAAAAAAAAAGTGAAATATTAGTTGTGACAATTGACAAAAATTATAACAATTAGAAACAAAAGGGGCAAAAGAAATTTAATAAAAGGTCAATCATTAGATTATAGAAAATTTAACAATACCAATTAAAAAAAAAATGCAGTCTGAAAAATGTGAAACGTTATAAAGTTAAAAAATCTGGTGCGGGCAACACACGACTTTCACTTACCTCCATTTTGAAAATCAATGAAAGAATTTTCAAATACAGTTAAAGATAAAAATACGTGAAACTATTGAGGAATTAATTAAATTAAGTTTCTATAAAAACATGTGTTTTATTAAAAAATCTATTATATTATTACCTAAAATAATCAGTTAGTTTTATGTTCATTTCATCACTCTCTATTAACTTTTAAAATCTTGTGAATGGGATGATATTTTTTCTAAAATCTTTAGCTTTTCAACGGTATGTCATACATGTATATTACTGCTCTTATGTTCAATAACGAAAAATTGCATTAAACAAATATTTTTTCTGTTTTCTCCTTTAGTTGGGTATCGAATTTATTCAATTTATATATTTACCGAGTTTTTCATCAGCGTTAACAAGATAATCTAGTTATTATTATTGAATCTACAAAATTAAAGGTACTTTAGGAGAAGAAAATTTAAAATATCGGCATTTAAGCCCTGTCAGACCATTTTTATCCAAATAAAACCTACATGATATTAAAGCCCATTAATTTTTACATCGATATAGCGAGTTTAATCAAAATCGTCGGAACCGTTTTTGAGAAAATCGAAAAAAGGTGCAAAATGCATGGTATAAAGTGCTCTTCTGGTAGGCTCATTTTGATGAAAAATGTTTTGTCACGTTTCGGGCGTATAGTTGTCTTAAATATGAAATTTCAGTTTCATAGGACTTACCGTTTCCGCCCGGGAGTTACCACACACTCACACACACAGACCTTTTTGCGGGACTTGGTTATTTGAACTCAGGGGACCCTAAAAAGTGTATTTCCGTTGAAAACTGGAATTCGAAAATGTTCACGATTGCAATACTTCCCCTTACTATATATAGTAAGTGAAAATAAAAAATAATTTTTACAGTCTGAAAAAAGAGTTAATAATTTAATTTAATAATTAGGTAATAGAAAATTGAATATTTAAAAAGACAAATTTTAAAATTGGTATTTTTAAATGAATTGGCCCTGAAGAAGGCCTATAATTTATGCTGAAACGTCGGTACTATTAAATTAAGTTTATACTTAATTGTGTGTTCCTTTGACATCGCCCTGAGCTAACTTCTCCTATACACACATTCTCACTTCACAATGTATTTTTTTTTTTTTTCATTACAAGTCATTAAATGTATTTCAAACTTTAAATTTCATTTAAAGTTAGAAAGAGAGTAGAAAATATGTTACTCATACACCGAATTTATTTTTCTGAATATATTTACTAATCACTGTTTACATAAATTTAAAACTCTATTTATTTCGAAATTAAAGCCTTATAGTAACAATTAAAAATAGTAATTCGACCGAAACATTGGCAAAACAGATACGACTACATTTCAAGTAATGTCAACGAAAAAACATTCAATAAATACGCTGGAGCAAAAGACGTGAAGAAAGCCCTTAAAGTTGCAGTTTGTGGAAAAGCCATTCGGAATTCCACTCACGTGCTTGATCTCAATACCCAGAATAGCTTATAGAGAAGGGCGCTTCTGTCTAGTGTATTTTTATAACAAGAAATAATTTACTGAACAATACATTCAAAAACAGCAATTTTAATATCTCAGAAATTAAAGTCCCGGTTTCAAAAACTAGAATCCCAATTCATTCCGGACTTTTTCATGCATATAATTAAAAGGGGATTCACTTATTGAGATTGAAATAGTGTTGGGAAGAGGCTTCAGTTTAGGAAAAAATTATGACTATGGAACACATTATCTTGATGATAATAAAATAAACGTTAATGTGATTAAATGGATATTCAAAGTTAGATGTGAACTTCTTTATCTCAACTATAACATATTTTATTCAAATAGTAGTGTGATGTGTTCCTTGTGCAATAAAAAAGAAATAGAAAATACATTTCATTTCCTGGCTCCATGTCCGATTCTGTCTGAAATTAGAAAAAATTGTTTTGGAAAGAATTCTCTAAAAGTTGATGATGTAATAAAATGTCTCGATGGTGATAACTGGTTGTCTGTATACAATTTTTGTAAAATAGCATGGCCTTATAGATATAGGCTTATTAAAGAATTTAATTATAATTAAAAAAAAATACTTTCTAATATGTGATATTAATTTATTATTGTTGTTTTATTTATAAGTTAATACAGTTGGAAGTTGAATAGAATCAATGAGTGACCTGTTTTTGAATATTATTTAATTTGTAAAACTTTACAGATCGGCTCCGGGCTGACGGTCTAAAAGAACATAGTTCTACAAATGTTTTTTATATTTATAATATTTGTTTTTGTTTTTGTAATATGCTTAAAGAAATAAAAAACGGTTTTCTATCTATCTATAGTTTTGGGGAGAAGGGCCACTAACGCGTTTGCTCTCAGCCTAAACCCGATCGTTATTGTTAATCGCTGAATTATCTGCCGATCCGTGTAATTTTGTTGGGGGTATATAGATGAAATAATAAAAGAGAGAACATAAACAAGCTTAATTTTTTAAATATTTTAATTAACTTTATAATTAATTAAAATAAAACAAAATAATGTTTGTAGTGTACAAATGTTGATTCTTTCAAACCGTGATGACTTCCTTCCCTCTCTCGTCTGCAATGTTCCTTTTTTCTTTTTGCGAATCCTACTTTTTGCGACAATTTTCTACTATTTTCTGTGACTTTCTTCTTCGATGAAGTGCGATTTGAGAACAATAAGACACATCTGCGACCACCAACTTAATTAAACACCGTCTACACTCGCGAGGGAATCCATTAACTCTCTCTCACAATCCCAGAATGCACTCTGCCCAGCGGTCACGTAACAGCTGATTCAAATAGAATAAAATAATTGACTGTCGCGCTTGCACATAATAAATCACAAAATAAAACAAATACAATTACAAATGTAGAAATATAAACATATGTCTATTATAATTTTCTTAACAAATAGAAAATACTGAGTTTAAATGGTTGCCATATTTGTTCCAAACAAGGATTCCTTCTTAAAGGGAAGGTTATTTTACGGCTGTACAAGGCTTGCTTAACAGAACTAAATTACAACAAATCGAAAAATGTCAAACTGACCATCAGCTGCTAGGTCTCATGATCAAGAAAGTGCAGGCGTGAGGAGGTAGTTATCGCCCGCCTGAGGATAGGACACTGCCGCCTCTCTCATCAGCACCTCATGGCACGAAGGGATCCGTCTCGATGTCAACTGTGTAAAGTGGCTCTCACAGTAAGTCATATTTTTGAAGAGTGTCCTCGTTACAGTAGGGAATTTGTAAGATGTGAGTGTACCACGTAAAGTCTCGGAGGCATTGAGCGATAGTGATCGGGCTGTCGATGGTGTCATTCAATTGGTGAAGAACATTCGTTTATATCACCTCATTTAACACATTCAGGTTATTTTACGCACTTTTTGATATTTTACTCACAATTTTTATCTATTTATTTATTTTATTTTATTATTATTTTTTCCCTTATCATAGGTAACTTAATCGTATTTTGAAGATGTTTTGGGCAGTAATAACCACTCGCAGTTTTTTGCCCTTAAAACCAAAACAACAACAACAGAATTAAATTGAGAAGAGGACTTCTTGGAAAAGATTTGAAATGGAAATGAGTTGTTTGTAGAGATGGATTTTTTTGGTAATTTGGAAAATATGGTTACACTGCATTAATTTTTGATCAAAGATAACTCCTAGATTTTTTATGGAGGCTTGGAATTGGATAGGAGTTTTATTGAGAAAAATTAATGGATAGTATGGAAGCGAATGAATTCCATCAGCATCTTTCTTTGAAATTCCTCCACATTAATTTTCGCGACATTTCCAACCCAACTTAATCTTCCGGTGTTTATAACAAACAGAATATTATGTTCTCCATAGATCATCTGGTCGGTCAGAGCAACAAAGATAGGAGCTCGTAGTTAGAGCATGAGCTACAATACTAAGTCCCTTTGTAACGAAGAAGTCTAGAAGGTCGGGTGTTTTATGTCTCGAGGTTGGCCAGTAAGTTGGTGTCTTAGGTAACATAGTGCCTGAATGTAGTAAAAGTAACACTATTATAAAGTGAAGATTAAAAAAATAAGCCATACAATCACTTCTCTACAACCAAGTTACATAAAAATATTTAACCCTTTAGCTGTGTGCTTAACCTGAAAATGCAGGAAGTACGAAAAAAGATGTTTACACACAACACTATTAGATGATTCCCAACTTTCAAATACACATTTTAGGAAATTTTACTGGAAAAAAAATGTGTCATTCATTTATAATCAAATATATTCATTTGATCCTTTTTACATAAACAACTAAAATTCTATTTTTACTATATTAAAAACTTTATTTTTGCATTTTGGCAGTAATAGGCTTTAGCTTGATTTGTAAAGAAATAAAAAGTGCAACTAGTTCCTTGTAGAAATAATTAATTTTTCAAATGTGTTTTAATTTTTTATTTTCAAGGATTTCGACCAAAAAAAAAAAAAAAAAAAAATTACTCCCGTAATTAAGAGACGTAATACCCAAAGAACGAAACAATCTTATTTGTGGTAAGTTTAAATAAAGTACGGTTCACTTATTTTTCAATAATTATACATTTTTTTTTATTTCAGACTATATATGTCCATACCTTCTACTGTTTACAGGATGATCAAATGTATATACGTAATTTTGTCCTCTCTATATTTTATTCAAAGAATACAATAATTTTCATATTATTATAAATATGTAAAATCATTATCATCGATTTCATGACCCTATGTAAATATTTCACCAAGGAAGATTATATATCTGTTATGTTAGTTAAATTTATTAATCAAAGGACTGTTAAACAATTTGTAATTCTTCTTCTAATTTAAATGAATCAGGAGTTAAACGATGCTAAAATAAAGGTTTAATTATTACAATTTGTTTGACATAAAATAATCAATTGGATAACAAACATAATTTACAATGAAAATACCTAAAATAAAGAATTGTTTAACAGTCCTTTGATTAATACGTTTAACTAACATAACAGAGATATAATCTCCCTTGGATAAATATTTAAATATGATAATGAAATCAAGAATAATCAAATTCTTGGTTTTACACAGAAGCGTTCAAGAACTCACAAAGAAGTTTTGAACGGAACAAGAGCAGAGTAGACCAGACGAAAATTGATCACGAGTTTTAAGAAGGAGATTTGGTCTACGTAACGAATGGTAATAGTTTGAACAGGAGGAAGCTGGACCAAGTCAGAATAGGGCCACTCAAAATTAGAAAACGTATTTCCAAATCTATATATGAAGTGGAGTCTAACGAAAAACGGAAGGAAGCGAATGTGTTCCACTCTAGTAAGCTGGTTCCTTACTCTTTTTCCCCAGGACAAAAGAGTCTCCGACTAGCGGAGGTGTAAAATCGAGAATTTTATTAAGTTAATATTTCACCAAGGGAAGTTATATCTCTGTTATGTTAGTTAAATTTATTAATCAAACGACTGTTAAACAATTCTTTATTTTAGTAAGGTTCATTGTAAATTATGTTTGTTATCCAATTGATTATTTTATGTCGAACAAATTGTAATAATTGAACCTTTATTTTAGCATCGTTTAACTCCTAATTCATTTAAATTAGAAGAAGAATTTCATATATATAAAACTGTATATTACTTATTTTATACAGACCAAGTTTACATAAAACCCAGAGACAAAGAAGTTGAGATCGATCATATAGTTCACACCCGGGTTACTATCAAGCTGCTGTATCTACACCTAGTGATAGTAATATTTACTGTCAGCAAGTAGAATATATAACAGGAATATAGGCAGCCCCTCTGTTTGCTTTACGTGATCTTGTGCTGTACGCGAAATACAAAGAAACATTCAATATTTGTTAAAAAAAAAAAAAAAAAAAAGACATTTTCGAGACTAATATTCAGAGTTGGTAAAAAAAAAAAATCTGGTGCGTCATACATACGACTTTCACTTATCTCGAGTGTTAAAAAGAATTATACAACTTTCAAATATAGCTAGAGTTCAAAAAATATTTTAAAAATACATTTAGTTTCGTTGAAAACATGTGAACGCGACTTTTAATTAACTTCGTTATTATAATTAATTAAAAAAACTTTACATAAGTAAATGTAGAGATGAAAAATGTTAAAGAATTATACTTAGTTTTATTAGAATCATGTATTTCATTAAATAACATTTTATATAAATTAACTACAAGAATCACTTTGTTTAATCCGCTTCTCATTACCCTTCATTACATTTAACGATTTTTTCTTTATATTTTTTTTAATTTTTTTTATATTTATTTACAAAAAGTCATGAAAATGTCTTAAGAAAGAACTGTCCAGCGGTAGCACTCCACTAACTATTTTAACTCATTAGATCCCAAGGCCACCTTCTTTTCAGTCGCCTCGGAAGGTTATCAGGGATATCTAAGGATGATAAATTACGGACAAGTGGGTTTGTATGGGCGGGGAGTTTAGAATGAAAAGTGGAGTATCTATCACGGGCTATGTCTGCAACAAATGGGATGTTAAGGTCATTATGGAGGAGTTTTATAAGGAGATCTGTTATTAATTAAGGGGTATTCAGGATTTTGGATTGTAAGGATTGGATGCGGAAGGAATTAGATGGTTTCGTAGAGCCCCAAAGCTCGATTCCATATTTCCAAATAGGTCTGATAATAGCTATGTAAATGAGTCTTTTGTAATATACTGGAAGTTTTGAACGATTGTCTAGTAAGTGTTGTAGTAATCGGTATCTTCGAGCAGTTTCTTGTCGTTTCAGTCTTGTGTGTTTCTATAGTATAATATTTTTTTCTAAAATCTTAACTATTCAAGGGTATATTATACATCTATATTATTGTTTTTTTTTATCAAACCCCCAAAAAATAAATAAAGACTTTTTTTTTCATATTTAGTTCATTATCAAATTCGATCAATTTATAAATTTTTCCGTTTTTTTTTGTTTTTTATGAACGCTAGCAAAACGATATGGTTAATTCTTTTGAATCTAAAAAAATCAAAGGTAGTTTAGAATAAGAAAATTTTAAATATCGGTATTTAAGCCCTGTCAGACTATTTCAATCAGAATGAAACCTACATGATATTAAAGCCCATTATATTTTACATCGATATATCGAGCTTAATCAAAATCGTTATAAGGTGCAAAATGCATGGTATAAAGTGGCTCTTTTGGTTTAGTCGAGTTTGTTAAAAACGTTTCTGTAACACTTCAGACATATGAGACGTTGATTTCCAAAAGGTACTATATCCATTATAGGAAATTTTACAGGAAGCGCGAAAATCTCTCATTACTATATTATTAAACTAGCTAATTTGGGTCTTTTTGCCTTAAAATTTAGAATTATTTTTTTACTATAATAATAAGATCATATTAAAGTTATGAAATTATTTTTTTTAGAATGATTTGGAAGGAAAATAAATGCGTAATTAGTACTTTTAGAAAATGACCGCATTTCTAAATCGCGTTTTTTAAGGACTTGAGAATTCCTTAGATAACATAAAATAGAATATTTAGATAAAACTAAATGATGAGAATACAAATATGTAAAAAAATCAATTTCGTAAAAAATGTCCTTTAGTACCTTTTGGAAATCAACGCCTCATATACGCCCCTCAAATATGAAAATGCAATTTTATAAAACCGTTTAAAGATAGACTGACCACATACACACACACAGACCTTTTTGCGAGACTTTTTTTTTTTTTTTAGACTCATGGAACCTAAAACGTGTATTTCCATTGAAAAATGTAATTTGAATATTTTCACGATCCCAATACTTCTCTTACAATATATTTCACATATAGGTAAGTAAAAGGATAAAGGTTCAAGCGTTCATCTATACTTTGATGACTGTAAATTTTCCATATATTTATGTAGGTACTCTTTATATTTGTTCAGCATTTTGCTGATATTGGATTCCATCTTGCCCGGATCATTTTTAAAACTCATACATTCTTCTAGTATGTTATCAAGAAGCATTTTCAATTGAAAACAAAATTTCTACTCTTTAGCACTGACAACCTTGGCGAAGACAATTTTCTTCGAATCTTGTCGATGCATTATTCTTTAGTATGCTTAGGGAAAAAATTGAATGATCTTTTTTGAAAAAACTATAATTTCTTAAAACGTTTTAAAAGAACTGTACTCGTGTATTATTTCGATGAAACGGATTTGATTTGTTTGTTTATTTATTTAACGTCCCTTTATGCTGATATGGCTAATCGTACGATGCTACAGTGGGAGTCCTAAATTTTGCCTATCAGGTTTAATTAGGATAGGGACCTTTAACGAGTACCTGACATCGCCCTTTTTTTAAGTCCCCTCCGAAGCAGGGTATAACTAACAAATTTTGATTCCGATTAAAAAATCCTAGGGCCACCAGCGAGTTTGAACCCGGTACCTTGGGCATGGGAGACTATGCTAACAACCATGCTACAGGTAACTCCATTAAGAAAATATAAATTGCAATCTATTTTACTCATAAACCTCAAGGAAACAATGCCCTAAAGGATGTTCAAAATCGTATCAAAATCCGTCTTGTGGCTTAGAAGGAGTTCGTGGAATCCAAAATCCCATTATCATTTTGTGTATAGAGAGAAGAGATATCAAGGTTTCCAATTTATAAAGGAAAAACAATTCCAATCTAACTAAGCCTAAGGGATTTAGAGGAAGGTCTGTAAGTGGAAAAACTTGGATATTTAAAGATAGGATCAGTACATACAATCATATCTATAATAAATATACCCTAGTATAACCCAGCTTTTTACATACTCACCCCTTTTTACTTTCACTTACTATATATAGTAAGGGAAAGTATTGCGATCGAGAAAATTTTCGATTTCCAGTTTTCAATGGAAATACACATTTTAGAGTCCCCTGAGTCCAAATAACCAAGTCCCGCAAAAAGTTCTGTGTGTGTGTGTGTGGTACCTCCCGGGCAAAAACTAAAAGTCCTCTGAAACTGAAATTTCATATATAAGACAAATATACGCCCCGGACGTTACAAAACCTTTTTCATCAAAATGAGCTTACCAGAAGAGGCACTTTATACAATGCATTTTGCACCTTTTTTCGATTTTCTCGAAAACGGATCCGACAATCTTGATTAAACTCGCTATATAGATGTAAAATTTATAGAGCTTTAATATCATGTAGGTTTCATTCTGAAAAAAATGGTTTGACAGGACTTAAATTAAGATATTTTAAATTTTTCTGTCTCTAAAGTACCTTTAATTTTGTTGATTCTATAAAAATAACTGTATTATCTTGTTACCACTGATAAAAAACAGGTAAATATGTAAGTAAAAAACAACTAAAGGAGAATACTGATTAAAAAAATTTTAGTGCAATTTTTTGTTTTCGAACATAAGAGCGGTAATATACATGTATGATATACAGTTTGAAAGCTAAAGATTTTAGAAAAAATATCATCTCATACACAAGCTTTTAAAAGTTAAAAGAGAGTGATGAAAAGATGATAAAACTAACTGATTATTTTAGATAATAATATAATAGATTTTTTAATAAAACACATGTTTCTTTAGAAATTCAAAGTAATTATTTATTTTATAGTTTCACGTATTACTTTCACTTACTATATATAGTAAGGGAAAGTATTGCGATCGAGAAACTTTTCGATTTCCAGTTTTCAATGGAAATACACATTTTAGAGTCCCCTGAGTCCAAATAACCAAGTCCCGCAAAAAGGTCTGTGTGTGTGTGTGGTACCTCCCGGGCAGAAACTAAAAGTCCTCTGAAACTGAAATTTCATATATAAGACAAATATACGCCCGAGACGTTACAAAACCTTTTTCATCAAAATGAGCTTACCAGAAGAGCCACTTTATACCATGCATTTTGCACCTTTTTCGATTTTCTCGAAAACGGATCCGACAATTTTGATTAAATTCGCTATATAGATGTAAAATTTATAGGGCTTTAATATCATGTAGGTTTCGTTCTGATTAAAATGGTTTGACAGGACTTAAATTAAGATATTTTAAATTTTCTTTCTCTAAAGTACTATAATATTGTTAATTCTATAAAATAACTATATTATCTTGTAACTATTGATAATTAACAGGTAAATATGTAAGTTGTGCGAATTTAAAAAACAACAAAAGGAGAAAACTGATAAAAAAAATTTTAGTGCAGTTTTTTGTTTTTGAACATAAGAGCGGTAATATACATGTATGATATACAGTTGGAAAGCTAAAGATTTTAGAAAAAATATTACCTTCTACACAAGCTTTTAAAAGTTATTAGAGAGAGATGAAAATAAGATAAAACTAACTGATTATTTTAGATAACAATATAATAGATTTTTTAATAAAACACATGTTTCTATAGAAATTCGAAGTAATTATTTATTTAATAGTTTCACGTATTTGTTATCTCTAACTATATTTGAAAATTCTTTCATTCATTTTAAAAATGGAGGTAAGTGAAAGTCGTGCGTTGCCAGAATTTTTTGAGATACTTCTAATGAGTTCCCTACTCACTGGGTCCGATATTATATAACTTCTGATTGAAATCTAAGTCACACTTGTCAGAATTAACGATGGCGCAGAGAACATGAATATTATTAAGCTCTGGAAAAACATTTAAGTTAAATTATGGAGAACAAATATTTATTTTGCATATCAGTGGATTTCACCACCAGATTTTATTTGCTTTTGCGATATACAAAACGTATTAGAAATGTTTTGTTATCGACTTTGCATATATTTCATGAATTTTCAGAGAATTTAAATTTTGTAAATTCAATAAATCAACATAGCGTATTCTGGCTGAATATATCCTAGGTCTCGCTTTGTAATATTTTATTTTATATTAATAAGGTAACGATCAAGATAGTAACGGTGTTTTAATAATAAGCCGTATTATATCTGTGGCGGTCGTGAATAAGTGGTTAAGTTAAAATCATTCATTTTACAGGTGAGCGACTTAGAGTTATAAATTACAGCTTTCTTTCCACCTGAAATTTCTCCCACCAAGAAATTAACCAATTTAACACGACGTAGGAGAAGGTCTGAGGGTGCGATGCGTAAAGTTAACTTCTTTTTGATATAACTCGAGTTATCTAATTTTTCACGACTGTCACATATATGTTAGTCGAAACTTTAATTAAGCACGATTATATGAAGAAGAAGAAGAAGAAGATTTATTTATTTACATAATATTTACAATGTACACTCAATACAAACATGTTTGGTTTCATGATTTCAGTAGACCTTTTTTCATGATAACAGAGTTTCAATCATCCTTTGAATTTACTAATGATTATACAATATTTTGTTTAAGACAATAGGAAAAGTAACACGAAAAAAAAAACCTACACAATATAAAATACAATATTAATTTAAAAGTACATGTTTGGTTCTTTTGTGCGTGTAGCGCTTTAGTGATGTTTTATTGTAATTACCAATAGAAATACCACTAGAAAGTTTTAATGGGTTTTCAGAAGTTGTGGTTTTATTAAAATAGTTTTTGGTTACTGTGTAGATATACGGTTTTAATGTTGGGAGATTTAGTTCAAAGAGCATTTTTGAAATTTTAGTATATCGTGGGTAGTTATTGATAATTCGCATACATGTATTTTGTATTGTTTCTATTTTTTGTAATTGTTATTGCAAGTCGAGCTCCAGACGGGGCGATTATATGAAAAATTAATCATTAATCTAGCAGAAATATTATAAATCTGGTATGTAAAACACAATATTTTCACTTACTTCCGTTGTTAAAATCAATGGAAGACATTTTAAGTAAAGTTGGAGTAAAAAAAATAGTTAACATTGAGTTTCGATGGAAATATGTGTTTCAAATTAAATAATCTAACTATAAAGACGCTGAAAATTATTTCACAATGGTTTATTATTTCCTAGTAACAATATTAGGATATAACTGTTTATAAAGTTGTAGATAAGTAAGTATTGTGAAAAAAAAAAAATAATTCCTAGGAAAATAGCATATCACCTCTGCTAATTTCAAAACGCTATATCTCTGCTATTTCCTGACCAATTTCAATGATTATTTTTTCATTTTGTGGAAAATTTAATCATCTATGAAACAGTTTGGTATTTATTTATTAATTAGGAGAAAAAAGATTTTTTTTTTCGTTATTCGTTCTATACTTCTTGAAACGTCATCTCACTATTTTTGAGGAACTTACGCTGATGACACAGCTATCCTATCATCTCACTTAGATCCCGAAATTGCATCCATAGGCCTCTAAACGCACTTTTCTCAAATTGAAGACTGGTGTAACAACTGGAGAATCAAAATCAATCAATCCAAATGCAAGCATGTCACCTTTTCCCATCGAAGACAATCCTGCCCTCCAGTTCTCTTCAACTCCATTCCGCTTCCTTTCTTCGACACAGTCCGGTATCTTGGCTTCCTTCTAGACAAAAGACTAACTTGGAACCCGCATACTAGACTTAAACGACAAGAACTTAATCCACGATTTGGCCAATTATACAGACTACTGAACAGAAATTTTAAACTATCCATAGAAAACAAACTGCTACTATACAAGACAGTACTGAAACCTATCTGGACCTACGGACTTGAACTGTGGGGGACAGCCAAATTTTCTAACATCAAACGCATTCAATCCTTCCAATCCAAAGTCCTCAGAACGATAGCCAATGGAGCATTATTAATAAGGGGCTTATTATGTCACCAACCTTACCTTACACCACGACCTAAATATTCCTTAGACCTTATACCATCAAAATTCTCTAAATTCCATCAGAACCTTATCCATTTTTTTTTTCATCATCGGGTTCGTTTTCTCAAGCAGCAGATAACTTTGTAAAAAAATCACATTTGGCTTCACATAGGGTTCGGGAAATTCTTTTAAAGTCAAGATCAGACTCACTTGCTACTAAGATCAAATCGCTAAATTCCATGGTAAATTCTGTTCTTTTATACTCTTCGGAAGTCTGAGCCCCATTACATTGTCAAAAATTAGAGCGGGTTGCTTTAAGTTATTTTAAAGCAATATATTATTGGCCACGGAATACACCTAACCATTATGTTCGTATAGAAACTGGTCTGAAATCAATAGAAACAGATGTTCTAAAAAGAATGATTCGCTGGTACCGAAATGTAGACTTAATGAAAGAGGATCGGTTACCCAAAATATGTTTAAACATTTTAAAAAAGTATTCCTTGAACCAGAGGGTCGATGTGAGGTACAATTGGTATAGACAACTTACTAATAAATTGTTAATTATAGACGCGGCTGACATATTAAATATCAAAAGTAAAGCCTTATTTGAAAGAGAATTAAATAACGCTGTTGAAAAATTCAATAATCATAATCTTTCCCTAGATATTCAGGATATTTTGCATTCAAAGTTTAATCCTAATTTTAGGAAAATTAGTAGCTTAAATATGAGGGAATATTATTTGAAATTAAAGGGGCCTATGAGGAAACATAGATTGATCAGTCAACTAAGACTATGTCAACCCAATAAACTGAAAGTTACAAGTTACGGATTCCAAAATGGTTATTCAGATAATAGCGTTGAATGCCCTATTTGTAATTCAGGCGAACCAGAAGATTTAAATCATTTTTTGTTGCAATGCCCTGTTTACTCCCCGTCCAGAAATAAGTACTTGAGGACGTATATTGGAAATATGTCTGACAATGACCTCATAGTACAACTTTTGTTGCAAATAGAAAATAAAAAGCAATTTGAAAATTTATTTTATTATGTAACAGAGTGTTTAAAGCTAAGAAATTTGTATCTGTCTATTCAAGAATAATTTAAGCACATTACTAAAATACCAATAATTGAATTTGTTAAACTATTTATGATTGATTTATTTGTTTAATATTTATACAGTTACAATTTATTTTGCCTTTTATTATGTATTTGTTTTTGAAGCGTATTTTGTTTAGTACAGTTGTAATAGATTTCTTTGATTTATGTTTATCTGTTTTGTACAACTCAACTCCATTTGCATGGGCTAGCCCGAAAACAAATAAAGAGATTTATTATTTATTTTATTATTATTATGAAAAATTAATCATTAATCTAGCAGAAATATTATAAATCTGGTATGTAAAACAAGATTTTCACTTACTTCCGTTGTTAAAATCAATGGAAGACATTTTAAGTAAAGTTGGAGTAAAAAAATAGTTACATTGAGTTTCGATAGAAATATGTGTTTCAAATTAAATAATCTAACTATAAAGACGCTGCAAATTATTTCACAATGGTTTATTATTTCCTAGAAACAATATTAGGGTATAACTATTAGCTATAATACTAGTTATAATAATTATAAGCTATAATTATATAATTATTAGCTATATTAGTGTTTATAAAGTTCTAGATAGGTAATTAAGTAATGTGAAAATAAATAAATAATTCCAAGAAAAATAGCATATCCCCACTGCTAATTTCAAAACGCTATATCTCTGCTATTTCCTGACCAATTTCAATGATTCTTTTTTTATTTTGAGGAAAATTTAGTCCTTTATGAAACAGTTTGGTATTTATTTATTTATTAAATTTATTAAGATTTTTTTTTTCGTTATTCGGGTTCTACATATCTTGAAACGTAAACTCACTATTTTTGAAGGACGTACGCTGATGACACAGCTATCCTATCCTCTCACTTAGGTCCCGAAATTGCATCAATAGGCCTCCAAACGCACCCTTCTGAAATTGAAGATTGGTGTAACACCTGGAGAATCAAAATCAATCAATCCAAAATGTCCACATGTCTTCAACTCCATTCCGCTTCCTTTCTCCGACACAGTCCGGTATCTTGGCTTCCTTCTAGACAAAAGACTAACTTGGAACCCAAGTACTTAGACTTAAACGACAAGAACTTAATCGACGATTTGGCCAATTATACAGACTACTGAAAAGGAATTCTAAACTATCCATAGAAAACAAACTGCTAATATACAAGACAGAACTGAAACCTATCTGGACCTACGGACTTGAACTGTGGGGGACCGCCTAATTTTCTAACACCAAACGCATTTAATCCTTATAATTCCAAGTCCTCAGAACCATAGTCAATGTTCCTTATTATGTCACTAACCTTACCTTACACCACGACCTAAATATTCCATTTATTTTAGACCTTATACCATCAAAATTCTCTAAATTCCATCAGAACCTTATCCACCACCCCAATCCCTATCCAGCTCCACACACCCTTTCCCCCAAGAAGGTTGAAACGGCAGTGGCCTCAAGAACTTTTGTAACGTATATATTGGAGTTCTAGCATTGGCTAGATTCTCCACTCACGTGCTGTATGCATGAGAATTGTATATAGGTATTAATGACTTTTGTATACATTTTTATTGATTTTGTTCGGTATAATATATTTTTTTTTGTTTTGTATAATATTTTCATTGTTTTTGTTTTTTATAACATTTTCATTGATTTTGCTTTGTAATATATTTTTATTGATTATATATGTATATTGTATTATTATTATATAAATTTATTGTTTTGTATATATCGTGTGAATGTAGTATGAATGTTGTACTTTATCACTATTAAAAATGTCCTAAATTGGACTGATTGTAATATTACTTAATAATGAACTGTTTCTCTCTCTGGAGATTTTTGAAGGGGTTTATTTTTTTTCCTCTATTACAAAGGTTCATTATTGAAAATAATAAGCAAAAAGTATTTATATTAGACTGCTTTACTATTAGTTTCAATCCTTTTTTCCTTTATAATACCTAATAATCCTCCGAGGCATCTGAAAAGAAGATGGCCTAGAGACCTTCTAGTTTAGAATATTTTTAGAGTTCTGCCGATTGGGAAGCTTCTCTACATGTCTTGTTCATGACTATTAGCTTTTAGCCTATTTACTATTTGTATTTTAAATATCAATGAATAATTTTTTTTTAAATGTTTATTTAAAAATAGTTCTTAAATTGATTTTAACTGCCTAGGTAAGTGAAAATCGTGTAATACCAGCACCATATTTTTTATTTTATTTTTTTTTTTTAATTCGGTATTTCATTAACTTTTCTTGAACATGTGCAAGTTAATGAAGAAGCAGCGTACAGTAGAAGACAATTAAGCCCTAGACTACCCCGGATAGAAACTGACCCCACCTCAGGATATTAGCCAATGGAGAGAAGTTAGGTCTCGCTCCGCTCCAAATTACAAAGACCCGACCACAAAGTCTTTGTTCCGGGCCCGAAGACAATGAGCTGGACACACACACACACACACACACACACACACACATCATGAGCAGCAACAACTATCTAATGAACACACCTTCTGTGGTCGCTCGGAGACCTGTCTAAGTCGGTCACCTCCCTCCATCTAACTTGTCTCTTGTTTTGCTCATGTAATATTAAGGTGGTTGGTTATCATAATTGAGACGTTGATTTCAAAAATGTACTAAATAATATTTTTTAATAATAATAGGCTTACCGAACCCTAAGGTTCGATGCCGATACCACCAAAGTCTGCCTACACAGAATCGTCCAATGTTCACCGTTCAAGCCCAAGCCGCCGAGATCAGCTTTAACGCAATCCTCCCATCGACGCTTCGGCCTACCTTTCGGACGTCTACCAGTCGGATCAGCGAATACCAACTTTCTCGCAATCCTCCTCATCGAGCCCAACCACTTTACTCGCCCATTTGAGTCTCCGCTATGCTATCAACTCAATTATATTCACAGGATACATTGTTCGCAACTCCGCGTTGTGCAACCTTCTAAACTCCCCAGTGGCCTCATCTCTCTTCGGACCAAATAATTTACGCAGTACCTTATTTTCGAAAACCTTAGTTCGTTGTTCATCCTTCAAAGTAAGCGGCCACGTTTCACATCCGTAAAGAACCGTCAGAAGAATAATAGTTTTATAAATTCCAACCTTTAAGTTTTTAGATAGAAGCCGCGAGCTAAGTAACTTAAGTAACAACTGAATAATAACATTAATAATTAACATTAAAAATAAAGAATATTTTTTAGGTAATTTAATTTTGTCATATTTGTATTCTCTATTCTGACCGGAAGTGCTACTTTATACCATGCATTTTGGACCTTGTTCACGATTTTCTCAAAAACTGCTATAACGATTTTGATCACAAATAAACCAGCGATGTAAAATTTAATAGGCGTTATTTATATTATTTCATCTGAAACACATTTTATTATAGGGGTGGGCATAATGGAATGACGATTATCAGATCATTCGAATTAATAGGTTTGGAGAAACGAATGATCATTCGAACTGAATTTTATTATCAACAATCGAGGGATTATAAGAGGTTGGGATAATCGAATGATCTTCTTTTTTTCTCATCAAATAAATTATATGCATATTTGCACCTAGGCTCAGCCAGCTCAGCAATCATAGAGAGGGGAATTTTGCCATATTGTCTTTCAGAATGCATATTAATCATTCGATTATGACGATCATTCGATTATGTCCACCCCTATTTTATTACCGAAAGTACTTGAACTGTTTAGAGTTTGTTTGTTTGTTTGAACCCGCTAATCTCAGGCTCTACTGGTTCGAATTAAAAAATTCTTTTGGAGTTTGATATTCCATTGATCGAGGAAGGCTCTAGGCTATATAAAATCACGCTGCGACCATTAGGATTGAAGAATCAGTGAAAAATCTCGAAAAAACGGGGAAAATAAATCTGGCATCCCAATGATTCTAAATGATTTGCCTTTTCATTTTAATATAATTCAATTTCCCGTTAATTTATCTTCTGTCGTAACAATTAATAAATCACAGGGGCTAACATTTAAACTAGTAGGAATCGAAGTAGCTCTAGATCGGGTTGCGGAGAATATCAGTATGTTCTTCAGCCACAAGAAAATAAAACTAAAAATGTCATTTAAGCAGAAGTACTTTAAAAGTATATTATTTTAAAAACTTCTTAATAGCGATCATAATAACAGACGAAGTCATATTAAATATACTGTAAGGGTATGTATATATCATGAAAATTTTCGAATCCAAGTTATCTTTACGTAAACACGTTTTATTGTCCCCTTAGTGACGTTCATGTCAAAATGACTAGGTTCTATGAAAAGGTCAGTGTGTTTAAGTTTAAAACTGTATAAAACTAAAATTTCACATTATGAAAGTGCATAAACTGATATGTTACACCAACATTGTCCTTAAAATCGACTGACAGGAAGAGTCACTTTATACCATGCATTTTGCACATATTTACAATTTTCTCAGGAACGGCACTGAAGCTTTTGATTAAACTCGCTATATCGATGTAAAATCTAATGAACTTTAATATCAAGTAGGTTTCATTTTGATTGAAATAGTTTAACAAGGCTTAAATGCCAATATTTAAATTTCTTTCCTCTAAAGTACCTTTCATTTTGTAGAATCTAGAAAAATAACTATATCATCTTATTAGCGTTGATAAAAAACTGCTATATATACTAGTTGAACGAATTTGATAACCAATTACCATCAAAAACTCTGTATCTCTTTCTTATATCACGATACAGAAAAAAAAAGAAAAGATTTTTTCATTTTATGAGTATGGAATGGCCCTTTATAAGTTAGGAAGAAAAAAATATATATTACGGACTCACTGGGCCTTTGAAATTCTTTTGGCTTTTTCAGAAATTCTTTCTTTATTTAATTTTAATTAAAATATTTCCTCGAGCCTAGAGGCCGCTCAAAGGAAAAGAAAGAAACGAACTAATAGACTTAACTGTCGAATCGACCATTATAATTTCCTTCCACTGGCATTTGCTATTCGGTTTTAAAATTAGTTTGTAGCGCTTTCAATATTTCAATTTAATCCTATGTTTATAAAATCATTTTTACTTGGTCTATAATGTTTACATGTTCTTAAAAAAAATTGTTAAGGTGCTTTTATGCATCAGTTTCAACCGAGCCTTATCTTTAAATGGTATTTTGCTTGCTCGTCATTTAATTTTTGATTTTCCGGGTAACTGAAAATTGTAAATTTTTAGTGTTTATTTATTAATTAAGAACAACGTATTTTGTTTTATTCTTTAACGAGGGGGAAAGGTAATTTTTTTTATTCGTTTGGTTGATTACAAATTTTCATAATTGAAAATAGTAATTGAGCCAGTGGATGCTGAGCTACGGCGCAATAGACACAAACATACAATCCATGAGTGAAGGATCTGATCAGTGTCAGAACTCCAATTTAAATGTTTACAATACGTATCGCGGCCACTGCCGTTTCAATCTTCGATGAGGATTGTAGGGATGGGTGGTACTGGTTAGGGATTGAGCTAGAGGATTATGATGATGAATAAGGCTCTGGTGGAATTTGGAAAATTTGGGTGGTACCAGGTCTAAAATAACAACGTAATAAAGAGCATTAACTATTGTCCGGAGGACTTTGGATTGGAAGGATTGGATGCGTTTGATGCTAGAATATTTAGCTGTCCCCCACAGTTCAAGTCCGTAGGTCCATATAGGTTTCAGTACTGTTTTGTATATTAGTGATTTGTTGTCAACTATAAGATAGATTTTCTGTTTAATAGTCCGTATAACTGGCCGAATCTACGGTCATTAGGAAAATTAGAGAATCAATTTGAAAGAAAAATTATTAAATAATTAAAATACATATATTGATTCGGAAAAGGTTAGAATTGACATTGAAAAGGTCACATTTGAAATGGAAAAATTTACAATTGACTTGGAAATGATATAGATAAAGGGTCAGCCCGCGGCCAAGAGATGTGAGTTAGAATTCTAGTACCGTCTGGAATTTGCAAGCGTATAATTAAATAAGGATTCACTCACAGCCTCTTCCCCGAGTATGTGAGACCCGTCAGCCAACTGATAGCCACTAGCTGATAATTTTTCTAAAATCTTTAGCTTTCCAAAGGTATATCATACATGTATATTACTGCTCTTATGTTCAAAAATGAAAAATTGCATTAAAAAAATATTTTTTCTGTTTTCTCCTTTAGTTGGGTATCGAATCTATTCAATTTCTATATTTACCAGTTTTTCATCAGCGTTAACAAGATAATCTAGAAATTATTATTGAATCTACAAAATTAAAGGTACTTTAGGGGAAGAAAATTTAAAATATCGGCATTTAAGCCCTGTCAGACCGTTTTTATCTTAATAAAACCTACATGATATTAAAACCCATTAAATTTTACATCGATATAGCGAGTTTAATCAAAATCGTCGGAACCGGTTTTGAGAAAATCGAAAGAAGGTGAAAAATGCATGATATAAAGTGCCTCTTCTGGTAGGCTCATTTTTATGAAAAAAAATTTGTCACGTCTCGGGCGTATAGTTGTCTTAAATATGAAATTTTACACACACACACACACACACAGACCTTTTTGCGGGACTTTGTTATTTGGACTCAGGGGACCCTAAAACGTGTATTTCCGTTGAAAACTGGAATTCGAAAATTTTCACGATCGCAATACTTCCCCTTACTATATATAGTAAGTGAAAGTAAAAATATGGGGTATGATATAAGGGTGAAAATTTAGGGTTGTATGTATTTTTAATGTAATATTATACGAACAAAAAAATTATCCGAAAAATTAAAAAAATAATGTTAGGAGTAGACAAACCCTTATCACTTAGGGATATGAAAAATGGATAGTAGCCGATTCTCGGACCTATTCGATACGCATATAAGATTTCATAAAAATCGGTCAAGACGTTTCGGAGGAGTATGGTAACTAACATTGTGACAAGAGAATTTTATTTATTAGATAATCAGTTAATTGTATCCGCTTTTCATCACTCTCCATCACATTTTACTAATTTGAGTACGACATAATATTTTTTCTAAAATCATTAGCTTTCCAATGGTATATTATACATGTATATTACTGCTCTTATCTTAAAAAAACGAAAACTTCTTTCGCTCTTTTCTCCTTCAGTTAATTATCAAATTCATCCGAGTTATATATTTAGCCTACATCATATTAAAGCCCATTAAATTTTACATCAATATAGCGAGTCTAATCAAAATCGTTAGTTTTTTTTGTGAAAATCGTAAAACATTGCAAAATTCATTGAATAAAGTGGCTCGTCTGGTTGGCGGATTTTTATGGAAAAGTTGCTATAACATCTCAGGTATTGAAGCTATCCGTGGAAGAACAGATTTCGAAGTGATCACTCAAAATTGAGGGTGGTTCAATTTAAAAATAATGTTGGACTGTATAGATTTAAAAAATAAAAATTATGAAAGCAAACGACGAATCACAATACATTTAATAGACTAAAATAAATATAAACAAGATAAGAAACAAATTTAAATTTATTGATATAAGAAAAGATAGGGATCACCGGTGGCAGGGTGGCTAGCATAACAGCCTCCTATGCTATTTTATATCTACACTCACAAATTATTTATTGCTTTTCACATTAGTTAATTGCCTGTAAACATTTATACCCTAATGTAGTTATTAGGAAATAATAAGCAATTGTGTCATAATTTCAGCGTTTTTTAGATTAGATAAAAATAACCATATTATCTTGTCAGAATGTATAAAAAAAGATGAATATACAATATAAAAAAAGTTGCCAACTAACCGAAGGAGATAGAGGTAACATATTTGCTTAGGTAGCTTTCTGTTTTGGAAAAAAAAAAAAAAAGTTATATAGATGTATGGTATAATATACAATCAGAAAGATGAAGATTTTAGAAAAATGTTATGACCAAAATTGTACAAGTCGAAATCGAATAAAAGTAAATAATTATTGTATATAATAGTATATGTTCTGGGATCACTTGTAGCTGGGTGGCTAGCATAACAGTCTCCTATACCAAAGGTCACGGGTTCAAACCCGCAGGTGGTCCTAGGATTTTTTAATGGGAGTGAAAAATCCTTAGTTATGCAGTCCTTCGGAGGTGGTTTCGAGCCAGTGCGATGTCGGGTACTCGTTAAAGATCCCTATCCTAATAAAACCTGGATAGGCAAAATTTGGGACTCCCACTGTACCATCGTCCGATTAGCCTCAGTAGCATTCAGTGACGTTAAATAAATAAACAAACAAATAAGAAAATATAAGAAACAAATTAACCTTATTATATACTTAAACAGCTTTAAGAAAAATGTAGGAAAGAAAATAAACCTAATTAAAATATTGAAGAAAATATGAAAAACAAATTAACTTAATTAAATACTTAAAAATGTAAAAAATATATGAAAAACGGCTCTTCCAAGTTCCAAGGGGAACGATAAGAAGATATAAGAAATAAGTTACGTTTGCAAACGTTCAAAATTTCTTGAGAGGAGACTTGGGTCTATTGTATACGGCACAGCTTCACCGTTCAGACGCTACCTTAGTACTCGACTCGCCACTAGGCAGTCTTAAAACAATTGAAGTACGATCGTCTTCTGTCTTTCTCTTCTACTGTTTTTTCACTCTCGTGGTAGAAACATGTATTTATATTTAAAATGAATATTTTTAAACCAAAAAAAAGAAGAAAAGATTAATATAAAATAATGATCTTATTATAAACATTATAAAAATTATAGAGTTTTTTTATTTTTATTGAAACAGTCATGAACAAACTTATCAGGCCATAACATATGGCGTGAACATAGTTATTTGAACTCAGGGGATCCTAAAACGTGTATTTCCATTGAAAACTGGAATTGGAAAATTTTCAAGATCGCAATACATTCCCTTAATAAATATTACATATACAGATAAGTTAAAATATATAACACTGCTTTGTATGAACTGCCAAATAAAATACAAATAATTTTAAAAAATTTCGTGTTGGCATATATTCCATTTAGGATGTTTTCCGGTATACATTTAATTGTTTGGAAATAATAAATCTCTATGTAATGATTAACGGTATTTTCCTTTGCTCTGATGCTCTTTCATTCGTTAATGTTCTATTTTAATTGCCTCTAATACGCCTACGATTTTTATTAAACTGGTAACGAATTTAATGGAGTTTAATATCATGTAGGTTTCAATATAATTGGAACCGTCTGATAGGGCTTAAATACTGATACATTAAAATTTCCCTATTTTTTTTTTCTTTAACCTGTTCAGATCGAAAAAAATCGACTATGTCATGTTATTAGCATTGAAAAAAAAATCCGTATAATATATAATATAAAAGAATTTGATAACCAACTAAAGGAGAACAGAGCAAGGCTAATAATATGTATATGTATAATATAACGTTGGAAAGTTAAAGAATGAATATTGGAATATCTAATGAAATATAGATAAAAATATGTCATTGTAGTAGATAATTATTATATTATATATATAATATTTTATAGATTTTATTTTTATTATATATTTTATTTTTTATAGATAAAAATATGTCATTGTAGTAGATAATTATTATATATATATATATATATATATATATATATATATATATATATATATATATATATATATATATATATATATATTGCTGTTTTTGACAGGCTGCTTTTCTAATGCAGCGGTATCTTCAAAAACTAGCTTACTTGAGATATTTAATCGATATATGGGCTAATATTAATGAAATCATTGGATTTCCTTTCCAAAGGTATCGTGTTTATAATAAATAATAATAGGCTTACCGAACCCGAAGATTCGATGCCGATACCACCAAACTTCGCCTGCACAGACTCGTCCAACGTTCACTGTTCAAGCCCAAGCCTCCGAGATCAGCCTTAACGCAATACTTCCATCGACGTTTCGGCCTACCTTTCGGACGCCTACCAGTCGGATCAGCGAATACCAACTTTCTCGGAATCTGATCCTCACCGAGCCCAACAACTTTACTCGCCGATTCGAGTCTCCACGGTGCTATCAACTCAAGGATACAAGCTCCGCAATTCCATTTTGTGCAATCTTCTAAACTCCACAGTGGCTTTCTCTCTCTTCGGACCAAATATTTTACGCAGTACCTTTTTTTCGAAAAACGTAAGTCGTTGTTCATCCTTCAAAGTAAGCGGCCACGTTTCACATCCGTAAAGAACCGTCAGAAGAATAATAATTTTATAAATTCTAACCTTTAAGTTTTTTGACAGAAGCCGCGAGCTAAGTAACTTAGCAACTGAACAATAACACGCCTTCAGCCGGGACTTTATTTCTTCATGGATTTCATTTTTTCTTGTTATCATTGAACCTAAATACTTGAATTTCTCTACTTACTCAAAAGTATGCCCTGATACATCAAAATCACTAAGATCGCCACCGTTTCTTCTACTAATCATTTATTTCGTCTTATCGGTATTTATTTCAAGTACTATTTCCTTACCGGTTTTTATTAACTCACTTGTATTTAGTTGTATGGTTTCCGTGTCTTCACCTAGCAGTACCAGATCATCGGCATACCCCAAAACCGGAATCTTATCGCCCATATTTAAACCTTTCTCGGTACACAAAGGTATCGTGTTTGCCAATCATAATAGGTGGCATTCTGGAGAAGATTAAAGTAAACAAGTTTGAATAAATTATATTATTATTTAAAAACAATTTAACACATGTACAATTTATTTAAGCTATGCCTGAGAATACTGAAGGACATTACCGCTAACCTTGCCAAACTATATTACAATAAAGAAATACCTTTAAAACACTTAGTCGGCTGACGAAAGTGGAATCATCTTAGGCGCTTCTTCTAGGTGGGCTCTTAGATCTCCAGCTGTATTTTTTAATATAAGAACTGTATAATATACCGTTGGAAATCCAAAAATTAAAAAAAAATATATTTTCTTATACACAAAAATGTAAACATTAACAATAATATTGATGAAAAACCGATTAAACAAACTGATTTTTGTGATAACAGATTATTTAATAAAACACATGTGTCTATTGAAACTCTAGTTAATCAATTCTTTAACAATTTATTTTCATCTCTAAATGTATTTAAAAATTGTTTTAACTTATTATTAAATTTTTAAAACAATATACTTATTGTTAAATTGTTAAAAATTGTTACTTATTAAATTAAATTTTAAATTTTAACAATATACTAAATGTTCTAGCGATAAATGTTTCTATTGAAGTCTAATTTAATTCTTTAACCTGTTGCATGGTTTCTAGCATAACAATCATATACACCTAAAGTACCAGGCCCACCCGCAGGTGGCACTAGAATTTTTAATGGGAGTAAAAAAAAAATTAGTTATGCTGTCCTTCGGAGGGGACGTTAAAATGTGGTCCCGAGCCTATGCGATGTACTGGTTCAAGATCCCTATCCTAATAAAACCTGTATAGGCAAAATTTAGGACTCCCACTGTAGAATCATCCGATTAGCCCCAGCATAAAGGGACGTTAAATCAATAAATTATTAAAACCATTTTTCAAGTCTAATTTTATTTTATAATTGTAGCTTTTATGGAACCAGAGGTCCATTATCACTTTATAATGGACTTAAATAATAACTTATATAAAACATTATATCGTTTAAACTATCACATTTAAAAGTATTTATATTAATTCAACATTTGAAACTTAAAAGATTCAATTTAATAATCTGCATTAATTAATTAATTTATTTTAACTTTTGGAGAGTCACTTTAGAGGTCCATTATTAGATTATTGAAAGTACTTTTATGAAAATGCTATCAATTATAAGATTGCATTTCTGTGTAGGATTATTTTAGCACTTAATCATAATTAATATTTTATAATAATTTGGTTTTTAATAGATTATCTGAAGGTGTAATTTCGTCCATAAATTGAACATTTCGTCGTTTTTAAATGCGTTTTGTAATCTGTGCTATATTATACCTATTTGAGCAGTAACATTTTTACAAAGAAATATGTACAGATTTTAACAGGAAAATTAACTTTTTTCAAAAACTTTATAAGGAAGTAAAATGTATATCTATAGAGACTAAAGCAAAAAAATAATTACTCAAAATGCTATCCTTTAGCTTTAACACAGCCAATTACTCTCCTTGGCCAGTCATCAACAGCAGCATCCAGCACTTCTTGAGGAAAGCGCTTAACTGCTTGGACCAGAGATTGTTTGAGGCTTTCCAAGATAGGGTGTGCTCTGTGCATACTTTCCAGTTTGGAGCAAAGGTGGTAAACTAGTGGGTTGAGATCAGGGCTTCTTGAGGGCCAATCCGAGCCAAAGATGAACGCTGAAATGTTCTTTTGCAGCCTATGCTAAGTTGGCATGGCCTTGCGAGCTGGAGCGAAATCCTGCTACAAAAACCCACTGACTTCCATTAAATAGAGTATCATTTAGAGGCTTGATAGGTTCCAAAATATAGTCCTGATAGTTTTGAGCGTTCCTCACAAAGGGAAGCAAGGATTGAAACTAGTGGGTTAATGTGGGAGTGGAGTTAGTCATGGAAGGAATGATACCTCGTACGGGCCAAATCAGCAACAAATGGGACATTGAGGTCTTTATGGATGAGTTTGTTGGTGACAAAGTAAGGAGCATTGAGGATTTTTCGAAGGATTTTGGATTCTAAGGATTGAATATAGGAAGAATCAACTCCGTACGTCGAGATAGGCCTTATGACGGTAATATAGATGAGCCTTTTGTAGTTGAAGTGGAAGGTTAGAGCGTCTGTCCAGTAAGTGTTGAAGTAAGCGAAAGCGTTGGGCAGTTTCTTGGCGTTTCAGTGTTGTGTGCGGATTCCAAGTTAGTCGTTTGTCAAGTAGGAGTCCTAGATAGCGAATCTGTTCAACAGGGACTAGCGGAATATCATTAAAGGACATTGTAGGGCAGGATGTAATAGGTTTACGACGAAGCTCTCACTTACCTATATATGAAATATATAGTAAGGGAAAGTATTGCGATAGCGAAAATTTTCGAATTCAAGTTTTCAACGGAAATACACGTTTTAGGGTCCCCTGAGTCCAAATGACCAAGTCACGCAAAAAGGTCTGTGGGTGTGTGTGTGGAAACTCCAGCGCGAAAACGATAAGTCCTACGATTTGAAGAGAGAGGTATTGTCTAAAAAAGAGTTTGGTAAAATATGACCCAGGTAGGTCTGACGTGTATATATTGAATAGCAATGGTCCAAATACACTGTTGTGGAAGTCCTGCTTAAAGAAAGCTAAAGATTTTAGAAAAAATATTATCTTATACACAAGCCTTTAAAAGTTAATAGAGAGTGATGAAAAGCGGATAAAACTAACTGATTATTTTAGATAATAATATAATAATTTTTTTAATAAAACACATGTTTCTATAGAAATTTAATTAATTTATTCTTTAATGCTTTTACTCATTTTTATCTCTTACTGTATTTGAAAATTCTTTAATTGATTTAAAAAAACGTAGGTAAGCGAAAGTCGTGTGTTGCCCGCACCAGATTTTTTAAAATCAAGAGCATGGGAAATGTAATTTACTAATCGATAGAATTATTTAATGGTTGAATGGTGTCTTCTGATGAAGGTTTAAATTCTAATAATACACGCTTTATTAGAGTCATTGAATTTTAATTTCGTCTTCTAACTTCAAACCCCCTCGAGATGCGAAAGGATCCGAATGTTTTGAAGTAGGGTATTGTCAGTATCGCTTTTAATAACGAGACGTTAAGACACGTGGTTAATGATGGCGCCTTCAGTTAGCAACAGATATTAATAATTTCCACTTTGATCGAGAAGATGTTTGTCGTAATTAATGTTTAGTTCATCTTAATCATTTGCCTGTCAGGTACCTCAAGGTACCTGACTCGAGAGTGAGATACCTGGAGTTTATTACCAGTTACTATCGATTTTTGTATAAGAGGTTGTTTCAGTAAAAAGCTGTTAAGCCTACCTATAGCTGCCTAGCGACTAACTGACAGAAGCTACAGTGATATATACGGCGGATGTTCACAATGCGTGTTATCAAGCATACATCCATGCTTGGACAACACACAGTGTGGAAAAAATCGGCTTTACTGGTACCAAACTAGAATAAATGAAAAAATATTTTTCACTTTATTTTACCTATTATAGTCAGGGGAAATGGGGAGCCCGTGGCTGAGTTGCTAGCGCGCTAGTCTCTCATGCTACATGTTCTGAGTTCGTATCCAAGTCCCGGCGAGGCTTTTATTAGGATGTAAAAAAATGTGGATTCACTCAAAACCTCTCCCCCGGGTATGTGAGAACCGTCAGCCAAAGGGTGGCCACTCTCAAAATTAGTCGTAGGGAGTGATGACCCTACACTAAAAATTGCATCGTGAAACGTGAGTGTAAACTCGCAGGAGATTACACAGCGAGGCCCAGGGCCTACACGGCCTGTCGCGCCACTGGAAAAGAAAAAAGTAAGGGAAAGTGTTAAAATCGTGAACATTTTGGAAATACAGTTTATACCGGATATACACGTGTTAGAGTCCAAATGACCAATTCAAGCAAAAAGGGATGTGTGTATATTTGCGCTTATAGGTCTGAGATGTTACAGCAACTTTTTTTTTATCTAAATCAGTGCACTAAGAGTGATACTTTTTTATACCATATATTTTGCATCTAATTCGATTTTCTCAAGAAGAGCTCTAACGATTTTGATTAAACTAGCTATATTGTAAAGTTAAATGACCTTTTAATACCATGTTGTTTTCACTCTGATTGAAATAGTCTGAGTAGATTTTGTTTCTCATAAGTATTGGGTTGTGACACATGAAATGTTCGTTTTAAAGGTAAAGGATTTTTATTAAAAATATGATATGAAAACAAGATAATTTTATTTGAAGTATTTACCTTCTTTTTCTACACATTTTTCCTAACGTGACACCAACTTTTTTATCTCCGAACTGAAAAACTCTGAGCTTTGAAGTGAAACAAAATCTGAAAACGCACTTTTCACATGATCATCAATTTCAAAAAAATTTTCCTTTGACGGAGTTGTCTAAATTTCTGAACAGCTGGTAATCTGTTGGAGACAAGTCGGGAGAATATAGTGGGAGCGGAAGAACTTCTCAGCCTAGTTCTTTCAATTTTTGCACGGTATGTTTTGAAACATGCCCCTCAGTGAGATCATGAGGTATCCATGTATCGAGCTTTTTTACTTTCCCAATACACTTTAAATGTCTGGAAACGGTAGATGTCTTTGCATTTAGTTGTGCTGAGAGTCCTTTAACTGTTTGGTAGGGGTTTCCTTCTACTGTATGTTTGAGGACATCGTTGTCTATTACGGACGGAGGTCTTCCTCGGAGCAAGTTTCCAAGTCGGTATCCCCAGCAGAAAAGTAAGCAAACCAATGGTCCGTTCATTAACACTCCCTTCCCCAAACGCCTTGAAAATTTTTCTAGCGGGCTCAGCTGCTAAATGGCTGAGTTTAAACTAGTACAAAAATATTACTAAAAAATCGCGTGTTTCCATGTTCATATTTGGAGGTATACTAAAAAGTGGGTAATTGATTGGGAAGCTAATGTTTATAATACAAAGGTAGAGGATTAGTAACTGTTTACTTTAAATATGTAAACATTTGTTAATACAGTTGTAAATACTAATAAAATGTTTTAAAAAAAACAAAAAAATGTTCACTGTTTGCTCCATGTAAATGGAATGAAATCGACAGGTATATTTTATGTTTATTTATTTAACGACCCTTTATGCTGCTGTGGCTAATCGGACGATGCTACAGTGGGAGTCCTACATTTTGCCTATCCAGGTTTTATCAGGATAGGGATCTTTAACGAGTGCCTGACATCGCACAGGCTCGGGAACACCTTTTTACCGTCCCCTCCGGAGTGCAAGGAAGGCATAACTCTAGATTTTTGACTTACATTAAAAAATTCTAGGACCACTTGCGGTTTTGAACCCGTGACCTTGGCATAGAAAGCTTTTATGTTAGCCACCCTTCAACAGGTGATCCCATATAATATAATAGATTTTAAAAAACAAAAAAGATGTTTCTATTGAAACTTAATTTAATTTCCTTTTTACTTTCACTTACCTATATATGACAATTTTCGAATTCCAGTTTACAACGGAAATACACGCTTTAGTGTTCCCTAAGTCCAAATGACGAAGTCCCGCAAAAAAGGTGTGTGTGTGTAGTAACCCCCGGGCAAAAACGTAAAGTACTATGAAACTGAAATTTCATATTTAAGACAAATATACGCCCAAGATGTTACAGAATCTTTTTCATCAAAATCAGCTAACCAGAAGAGCCACTTTATACCATGCATTTTGCACCTTGTTACGATTTGCTCAAAAACCGGCTCTAACTCACTATATCGGTATAAAATTTGATGGGCTTTAATATGATTTAAGTTTTGTTCTGTTGTTGTCTGACAGGCCTTAAAAGCCGATATATATAATTTTCTTCCTCTAAAGTACCTTTCAAAAAAATTTCAACATCATCTTATTAGCATTGATAAATAACGGGTAAATATGCAAGTTCAGCGAATTTAATAATCAACTAAAGAAGAAAAGTGCAGACATATTTTTTCGTCTCTAAATGTATATAAAAGTTCTTAAGGGATCACTTGTAGCTGGGTGGCTAGCGTAACAGCCTCCCATGCTAAAGGTCACGGGTTCAATCCCGCAGGTGGTCCTAGGATTTTTTAATGGGAGTAAAAATCCTTAGTTACGCCGTCCTTCGGAGGGGACGTTAAAAGGTGGTCCCGAGCCTGTGCGATGTCAGGTACTCGTTAAAGATTCCTATCCTAATAAAACCAGGATAGGCAAAATTTAGGACTCCCACTGTAGCATCGTCCGATTAGCCATAGTAGCATAATAATAATAATAATAATAATAGGCTTAGCGAACCCGAAGGTTCGATGCCGATACCACCAAATTCCGCCTACACAGACTCGTCCAATGCTCACCATTCAAGCCCAAGCTCCCGAGATCAGCCTTAACGCAATCCTCCCATCTCCGCTTCGGCCTACCTTTCGGACGCCTACCAGTCGGATCAGCAAATACCAACTTTCTCGGAATCCGCTCATCATCGAGCCCAACAACTTTACTCGCCCATTTGAGTCTCCGCGCTGCTATCAACTCAATTATATTCACAGGGTACAAACTCCGCAATTCCGCGTTGTGCAACCTTCTAAACTCCCCAGTGGCCTCATCTCTCTTCGGACCAAATATTTTACGCAATACCTTATTTTCGAAAACCTTAAGCCGTTGTTCATCTTTCAAAGTAAGCGGCCACGTTTCGCATCCGTAAAGAACCGTTGGAAGAATAATAGTTTTATATAAATTCTAATCTTTAAGTTTTTATATAGAAGCCGCGAACTAAGTAACTTAGCAACTGAATAATAACACGCATTTCCCACCTTCAACCGGGACTTTATTTCTTCCTGGATTTCATTTTTTCTAGTTATAATTGAACCTAAATACTTGAATTTCTCTACGTGTTCAAAAGTATGACCTGAAACATCAATATCACCAAGATCGACACCGTTTCTGCTACTAATCATATACTTCGTCTTAGCGGTATTTAATTCGAGTCCTATTTCTTTACCGGTTTTTATTAACACACTTGTATTTAGTTGTATGGTTTCCGTGTCTTCACCTAGCAGTACCAGATCATCGGCATACCCCAAAACCGATAGTAGTATAAAGTGACGTTAAATAAATAAACAAACAAAAGTTCTTAAGTTGATTTTTAAAACGGAGGTAAGTGAAAGTCGTGTGTTGCACGCACCACATTCTTCAGTTTGGTACTCGATGAGATAATATTGTTGCTAACGAATAGTGATACAATGACCCGTCCTTCATGTGAGTTTAACCTCCCGATTCCGTCCCTCATTAAATCCCGAATTGCAAATCCTTCATGTACATATTTATAGCCCTGCGGAAGTTGCCGAACCGTTTCAGCGATTCACATTTCGATTAACGGAAGGATCAAGTATTCTGTTAGTAAATGCATTAAATGATTTTCATATTTCTGTACGGGATTAATTAATTAATTAATTAATAATTGATAAAGATTTTTTTTTTTAATTCTTTTATTGAAATTTACAACTGTACAATTTAAATAGTACAATGAGTAAATGTGCTATTTACAGACAATTGGCTTGAAAAGTTATGAGAAGAATCTACCCAGCGGTAGCACTTCAATTATCGAGGCCACCGTCTTTTCAGACCCCTCGGAGGATTATCGGGAATAGATGCCTATGAGAGGATACCGACAAGCCGATTTGTATGGGCGGGTAATTTGGAATGAAAGAAGGAGTAACTTTTTTGGGCAATTTCTGCAACGAGTGGGATATTCAGGTCTCTATGGTTGAGTTTTGTTGGTAACAAAGTAAGGAGCGTCGAGGATTTGCCGAAGGATTTTGGATTGCAAGGATTGGATGCTGGAGGAATTCGATGGTTTAGTGGACCCCCATAGCTCTATGACATAAGTCCAGACAGGTCTAATAATGTCTGTGTAAATGAGTTTTTGGAAGTAAAGAGGGAGTTTTGATCGTTTGTCATGTAAGTGTTTTAATAGTCGATATCTACCACCAGTTTCTTGTGTTTTAAGTCTTGTATGAAGATTCCATGTAAGACGTTTGTCAAGATGAAGTCCAAAGTATCGTATTTGTTCTACAGTGATGAGTGGGGTATGATTAAAGGAAACAGCGGGACAGGAAGTCATAGATTTACGTCGTAGAGTGAAGGTGATTGGATGGGATTTATTAGGATTTATTTTTATTCTAATTGATAAAGAGAAAAACGTAAAATAATAGCAAAACGAACGACTTTCACTTGCTTCCGTTGTTAAAACCAATTTAAGAATTTTGAATTAATTAAGAGAAGAAAATAAAATGTTTGTTAATTAATTAGATTGAGTTTCAATAGAAACATGTTTTTTATTGTGTAATATATTATATTATTGTCTACAACAATTAGTTAGTTTTATTGACTTTTCATCACTCTCCGTTAACTTTCACAATTCTGTGTATCAGATAAATTTTTTTTTCTAAAATTTTAGCTTTCCAACGGTATATTATACATCCATATTACTATTATTGTGTTCAAAAACACAAAAATAGCATGAACATTTTTTTCTCATCTTTCCTCCATTAGTTGGATATCGGATTCATTCAACTTATAAAGTGGCTCTTCTGGTTAGTTGTGTTAAATATGAAATTTCATAATTGTACGAAATCGTTTTCGAACTAGACTTACCAAACACACACTCAGGGGACCCTAAAACGTGTATTTCCGGTGAAAATTTGAATCTACGCGATTGCAATACTTTCCCTTACTATATATTTCATATATAGGTAAGTGAAAGTAAAAATTCCTTAAAATTGGTTACAGCAATGGTTTACTTTAAATACCTCAAAACCTTTTACATGGTGTGTTAATGTTACCAGATTGTCTTCATCATAGATTACTATGAGATGAGAGGGCTTTCAAAAATAACTGAGTTATTGAATTAAAAAAAATTTAATCGGTCAGCAGTTTAAAACTAATAGGATGTTATTAACTTCCACGTTTTAGGATCCAGAGTCTCATTTTCACATTCATCACACAGAGGTGGTAAGGACCCCGATGCGGCGCAGATACACATTACACATTCCTTGGTTTGATCTGAGTCAGGAGACATTTTTGACGATGACTTTTGATATGTTCATCTCATAAAACCACGACTTGTCCAGGACATTCGATTTATAGGATCTTCCAGTGACGGACTCCCTATAATGTTCTGACCGACATGTTACAGAACTTTTTTCATTAAAATCAGCTGACTAGAAGAGGTACTTTATATCATGCATTTTGCATCTTTTTACGATTTTCTCAAAAACAGCTCTAACGATTTTGATAGAACTCGCTATACCGATGTAAACTTTAATGAACTTTAATATCATGTAGGTTTTATTCTGATTGAAATAGTTTGACAGAGTTTAACTGCCGATATTTAAAATTTTCTTCCTCTTAAGTACCTTTAATTTTATAGATATAAAAAAAATTGGAACATGATCTTCTTAGCATTGATAAATATCGGGTTAATATACAAGCTGAGCGAATTTGATAAACAACTGAAGGAGAAAATTTTATGCAATTTTTGTGTTTTGAAACACAAGAATAGTAATATATATGTATGATATACCGTTGGAAAGCTAAAGATTTTAGAAAACATATTATCTGATACTCAAGCTTTTAAAAATTAATAGAGAGTGATGAAAAGAAGATAAAACTAACTGATTATTTTAGATTATAATATAATAGATTATTTAATAAAACGCATGTTTCTATTGAAATTTAATTTAATTAATTCATTGACAATTCATTTGGGTCTTTAAATGTATTTAAAAATTTTTAAATTGATTTTAAGAACGGAGGTAAGTGAAAGTCGAGTGTTGCGCGCACCAGATTTTTTTAAAAATATATTACTATTATTTTTAATAGATAATAATGAACTAAAACTATTTAACAGCTTGTAAGATTGCATATAATTCGGCTTTACCAAGGTTCATGTTGAAAATAAATAAATCAATACCCGAAATAATTTTCTTTTGATGTAGCTATTTTAGTCATTACCATTTGGTTCTCTCACTTCTACCCGATCTTGGAAGTTACAAGTTGGCTCATTAACCACCTCAATGCACCTATTGAAATCCCAACATCGAGGGTCGCCCCAGAACTTGCGGATAAGACAGCCTTCAGACAATGCCTCTCGTTCTGCTCCACCCCACGACACTACTATCCAACAATGACAGCCGAGTCAGAGAAAATTCCTCTGCGAAAGGAATAATAATGAGGCCTATATCCTCGAGAGATAGTGAGGATGGCGTTTCAAAACTAATTCTGAAAGTGGAAAAATAATCGAGTGCGGCTTCAGAATAATTTATTTACATATATTAATCAGAAAGTCGAGTTGAACTTTAGTTTTGAATACTCAACGAACTCCTCTTTCATTACTGGTGTAGCTAGACAGAATATTAGTGAACTTTGTCCAGGCGAAAATCGGATTTATAGATCTCTTGTCCATTAAATATAACTCTAATAAAACTACATCCTATTAATTCGAAATATTACTAGACACTATAATGCGGTAGGTACAAAGTCTGATATTTATAAAAAGGCTTTCTCCTTAACATCCCAAGCATCAGTCTGATATGGGATGTCTTCAAAATGAAGTTTCAATTCAACACACAAACTAGCCTTTTTGTGGGATCATTTGGATATTCCTAGGAGGAATCGTGTAAACGTTTATTTTCGATGAAAACTGGGCTACAATAACTAACACTCTCTTTCTCTATCTATCTATCTATCTATCTCTCTCTCTCTCTCTCTATATATATATATATATATATATATATATATATATATATATATATATATATATATATATATATATATATATATATTCCTGCGTAAAAACCTTTGTATTTTCATTGACCAAACTCTATCTTGGAAACAACACATAGCCCAAATTTCCCGACGGCCAATAAGTACTCTCAAGTTATTCAATCGTTCCCGCCATCTTCTTCCACAGTCCACTCGTAAGCTCCTCGTTTCCTCACTGATTTTCCCCCACTTTAACTATGGATGTATGGTATACGGTGGCCTCTCGACGATGCTAGAGCAACCTTTCAGGCGGTCTTACGTGTCCCATCTCTATGACAAGCTAAAGAGGCTTTTCCCTCAAACCCGTAGACAATATTTCCCATTCATTTACCAAACCATCAACTCCCAACACCCTCCCTATATATACGATCTTCTGCAGTTCAAACCATCAATCCATTCGCAAGAATTCTGAGCGGATTTTTCAGAATAAAATATAAGACCGATAATAAATTTTATATGCTTGTTTTATTCGTAAAAGTTTAAAAACAAAATGCACAAAAAAAAAAAAAAAACACTCACAAAAAAGAACCATAGTTTACAAGTATTTCAACTTACTTAAACACTTGTAAAAAACTAAAAATATTGACTATCAATCATCTAACAGTACAATTATTATTGTCAGCTAGCGTCATTATGGGAAGTGAGAAGATACTGGGAACAAAAGGTATTTGAAAATATAATAGACCGTTGGACAGCGAAAGATTTTAGAAACAATGTTACCTTACACACAAAGTAGTATAAGATGATGAAGAGTGACGAAAAGCTGATAATTATAATATAATAATTAATAATTTAATTTATTTGTCTTTAGGGCAATCCCCATACAAATAGAGCTGGCTGGCACAGCAAAATGAATAAATTCATCATCAGCAAATATACATTATTAATTACAATTTGAATAAATATTTAAAACAACAAAACACATATACAGCAATAAGCATAAAGGTAATGCTATCTTTATGATTAATTTCATCCAACATATATATAAATTAAATATAAGGATATCAATAAATAATGTAAAAATAATAGTACTAAAGCAAATACTCAATCCCTACAAATTACTAACAAGTCCCGAAACCTTTAAGAGTGATTACCATTCTGAGAAAGATGTTGAAATCTTATTTTAAGATTTTCTGTGACAAAAATAAATAATGATTTCAGGTCTATTACGTGGGGTTTCGCAAGAATTCCATAAAAGCCATCAATACTCACATCATTTAATACGGGCATGAAACGGGTTCTATTGTCATGGTATGCGGGACATCGAGCAAAAAAATTGTTAATTATAATATAATAGACTATTAATTGCGAAATACCTGTTTTCCTCGGAACTCAATGTCATTCTTTAACATTTTTTTTAATTCTTACTTTATTTGAAAGTTCTCTTATTGATTTCAAGAACGTGAATCGTTTAAAGTCGTGGGTTGCGCGCACCATATTTTATAATCTTTGAAGAAAAACATATTACATTGCGTGAAGTTTATGTGGTATCTCATCCACAATATTTTTACCTAGTTAGTCACAATCGAGTCTCTTTTTGGTTCGTTATTTTCAGGAATAACGGATCGTTTTATTATTATGAATAATCAACCTTTGTAATTGACTGAAAAAAAAACATTACCCCGGCTCAAAATTTGAGAGCTTACGTTTCAAGATGCGTAGAATCCGAATAATGAATAAAAAAAATCCTTTTATCCTAATAACTAGCTGTTGCTCGCGACTTTGTCTGCGTCAATTTCCGTTATTATGATCGCTATTAAAAGAATATATTGGGTTGTCCGGAAAGTTGGTAGAGATATTTGGGCAAAATTAAAATTGATGAACAGCTTAAAATGTATTCATTTAATCTACAAAATAGTGATCACCGTTAGCGATTGCCCTTTTCCAATGGCTTGCAAGGTCCATTATCCCTTTTTTTCTAACTATCACTGTCCTTACTCCTGAAGAACTATAAAAAGACCGTTTTGACGTCATCTTCTAAAGTTTAGAATTTCACTAGTAAAAAATTTTCGAGAGAACGGAAAATATAAAAATCCGAAGGAGCAACATCAGGAGAGTACGGCGGGTGAGGTAATGACGACCCAATATTTTAAAGTACTTCTGCGTAAACGATATTTTTGGTTTTATTTTCTTGTGGCAGAATATGTAAATGATTTTATCCGCAACCCGATCTTTACGTAAATCGATTCCTACGTGTTTAAATATTTGCTCATGTGATTTATTAATTGTTTCGGCAAAAGATAACTTAACGGGAAATTGAATTATTTTAAAATTAAAAGGTAAATCATTTGGAATCATTGGGATGCGAGGTTAATTTCTCTCGTTTTTTCCTAGATTTTCAACTGATTCATCGCTCCTATTGGTTGCAGCGTGATTTTATTTAGCCTATAACCTTCCTTGATAAATGGACTATCCAACACAAAAAGACTTTTTCAATTTGAACCAGTAGTTTTTGAGATTAGTGCGTTCAAACAAACAAACAAACTCTCCACCTTTATAATAATAGTATAGATTAAATCCATTTATCCTAATAATTAAATAAATTTTTGACAAAATGAAAAAAGAATCATTGAAATTGGTTAAGAAGTAGCTGAGATATATCGTTTTGAAACCAACAGTTTTTTTTTTTTTCCTCTCGCTCGACAGGCCGTGTTGGCCCTTGGCCGCGTGGTATAGACTTGTGGGAGAGTATACTCACGTTTCTCGATGAAATGTTTAGGGTAGGGTCATCACTCCTTACGCCTATTTTTGCGAGTTGCCACCAGTAGGCTGACGAGTCTCACTACACGGGGGAGAGGCTGTGAGTGAGTCCTCATTTAATTATATTCTTAAAAAAGTCCTCCTGGGACAGGGACTCGAACTCACAACTCTGATGTGGGAGACTAGCGCGCTAGCCACTCAGCCGCCGGCTTCTAAAACCAACAATAGTAATATGATATAGCTTTTCATAATAGTTAATTGCCTATCTACAGCTATATAAACAGTTATACCCTAATATATAGTTATTTGGAAATAATAAACCATTGCGTAATAATTTGCAGCATTTTTTTTTATCACAAAGTCCATATATTAAAAAAAATATTTATATATAGATTCCATTATAAAAATGACTTGAATATTTTATTTAATTTTTATTGATTGAAAGCTAAAGAGGAATAAAAATATTGTTGTAGGTTCGGAGAAATAAAATTAAATAAACGAAAGATATTTTGAATGCAAATAACATTAGAGAACTGTATTTTCGTTTCATATCCTTGAAAGTGACATTTTATTGGAAGTTCTAATCTGATAAAAGTTTACAATAAAACTGAAAAAACACATTATTTTTTCTTTTTTTAGATGGAAAAATAACATTGAAGGTAGCACGTCATAAAGTTGAACGTGTATGGAATATTGCATTTTAAAGATCACTTTCTAAATGCATCATATATTAGTTGTACTCATATAATGGATTGATTTATGGATTATCATTGTATTAGTTTTATTGTTTATTAAAATAAATAAATATTTTTTATTACATATACATTGTTGCTTTATTGTCATTAATCCGTTTGTCCGCAATCCGCGGTATTTAAAGAAAAAAAAAAAAAAAACTTGTCACCGGCATTTCTCTGAAACTACTGGTATTTTTTTTTATTTTTAATTCCCCACAAAAATGCTAGGTAATAGACTTACAGTAGGTAAATAGATATTTATGTGTGTTTATTTAAAATTGAAAATAAATTTCTAATAATATCTTTAATGTAAATTCTAATTCAAATATCTATTTACCTACTATATGTCTATTTATCTTTTAATGTATTCTCTTCTATATCTCTAACAATATTAATAACATATATTAATTATTGTATAATAATATTAATGTTCTGTTGTTGTTTTTTTTCCACTGTCAGGGCATGATTATGAGAACAATAAATTCTCGAAACGTTGCATAAATAAAATTGTTTATTTATTTACTGGGGTATGCCGATGATTTGGTACTGCTAGGTGAAGACACGGAAACTATACAACTAAATACAAGTGTGTTAATAAAAACCGGTAAAGAAATAGGTCTCGAATTAAATATCGATAAGACGAAATATATGATTAGTAGCAGAAACGGTGGCGATCTTGGTGATATTGATATTTCAGGTCATACTTTTGAACACGTAGAGAAATTCAAGTATTTAGGTTCAATTATAACTAGAAAAAATGAAATCCAGGAAGAAATAAAGTCCCGGTTGAAGGTGGGAAATGCGTGTTATTATTCAGTTGCTAAGTTACTTAGTTCGCGGCTTCTATCTAAAAACTTAAAGGTTAAAATTTATAAAACTATTATTCTTCCAACGGTTCTTTACGGATGCGAAAGGTGGCCGCTTACTTAGAAGGATGAACAAAGGCTTAAGTTTTTCGAGAATAAGGTACTGCGTAAAATATTTGGTCCGAAGAGAGATGAGGCCACTGGGAAGTTTAGAAGGTTGCACAACGTGGAATTGCGCAGTTAGTACCTTGTGAATATAATTGAGTTGATAGCATCGCGGAGATTCAAATGGGCGCGTAAAGTTGTTGGGCTTAGTAAGGAACGGATTCCGAGAAAGTTGGTATTCGCTGAACCGACTGGTAGGCGTCCGAAAGGTAGGCCGAAGCGTCGATGGGAGGATTGCATTATGGCTGATCTCGGGGGCTTGGGCTTGACCGGTGAACATTGGACGAGTCTGTGCAGGCAGACTTTGGTGGTATCGGCATCGAACCTTAGGTTTTGGTAAGCCTATTATTATTATTATTATTTATTTACTGAGACCTAAGAACAGTAGAAAATTTAAATTATCAATAGTCGAGACCTGATCACACACAAATACACACACACATACACAGGAACAGCGTGGTCTAGTGGATAGAGCACTAGTCTACAATGCTCCGGGTCCTGGGTTCGAATCCTGACTGAGGCGGAATATTTTTTATTCTGTTATTTCAGTCAGGGGGGGGGGGTCGACCCTAGGGTATGGAGACCCTCCGGGGGCAGACCCAGTCTCTATAAAATGGGTACCCAAATTGGGTAAAAAAACTGACGGCTGAGTGTGATCTCGGCCTCATCACCTCATTGCACGGCCGTTGGCCTAGAAACAGTACGAATCTCTATATTATGTACTGAGCTCTTCATGGGTTGTAGCGGTACAGGTTTTATATACAGTGAGTGTCAAAAGTATTCGGAATTTACTCCCATTCCGTAATTTACTTGCTTTTAACTTATCTTTTATATTTTTAAGGGGTTGTTACCAATTTATAATGTTAGAAGGAAGGCATACGACAGCTATAACAAAAATTTACGGCAATAATCGTTTTGTTTTTTAACGTTTTGAACGTTCATTTACGAAAAAATGAAAAACAGCGTATGCCAATGGTGTCAAAAGTATTCGGAATTACGTGGTATCCGCCTTATATTAATGCAGCGATCATAAATAAACATCCAGTAGGTAAAACGTTTTGTATAATTATACATTTTAGTCAACTAGGAATTGATCTTATTAATTAATTGATTGTTTAGTGTGAAATATTATCCCATTCAAGCCCTTATTGTTTCTTGAGGCCATTTTAATTGTGGATATAGTATTCCTTAACTTTTGTTCATAGTAGGACCCGCAAATAGTTAATTAAATTTGAAAGAAATAATGAAAGAGGGATTTCGAGAACTTTTTGAAAATTTTGCAGCAACTAAATCTGAATAGACAACGTGTATATGTCCAGAGTCATGGTCGCGGCATGTTAAAAATTTTCATTTATTAGTCATTTATCTTCTACTTTTAATTCTGGGTTTTCATACTTAAAAAATAAACAAGCCTCTCAATAATGTTACTTAACTTTTTCAAAGAAAAACATACTTAACTGTCACTGACCGCTCAAGGTGTTTTACAATGGCATGCTAAATTCTTTATTTGGTTTCCTCTAATCCATATTTTTTTTCGTAATAACCATTTATTTTAGTAGAGGAGTCATCTGTAAACATTTTAATTCATCAACCTTCTCTTTAGAAAATGTTACAAACATTCAGCCTATTCTTTTATTGTCTTGTCTAATGAAAGAATTTTTCCGTACTTCTTTTACCATGTTTTTCTTTTCGTCATATTTGTTTAGAACCCGGCGAACAGTTGAAACACTCATTGTGCATCCAGAAGTTCTGAAAAATTTAGAAATAAGCTCAGGTTTACTCATTTGAGAAATTGTTTTCTTATTTGATGAATAATCAGTCTTTCAGTTTGAACATTTAATATATTTTGTACGCTCAATGTTTTGCTTTTATTTTTTATTAATTTATTATCTACACTATACATAGCCATCCACATATTCTTATCATTTTTTTTTTAAGATTTCAACTATTTCTCTTTTCAAAATTATTCAAAGCCGTTGTTCGATGGTTGTGCTTTTATTTTAGGGGCTTATTTAAAAAAAAAAAAAAATCCTTTCCAAGGTTGGGTAATGTTACATGAGGTAGAAGAATTGTTTAAAACATAAAGTTGTGTCGAATATTTGTGAGAATCTGAATATTTGAAACAATTAAACAACGGCATAATAGGATTTCCGAATACTTTTGACACTGAATGATTTTGTAATTTTACATTATTAATCGGATATTTTTAAAAACAATAGACTTTTCGATGATCTTGTGACTAATTTTGCTTTATGGGAGTATCTTTTAAAGATTTATTAAAAATTAAAAAAGAATTATATAAATTCATAGTTGTGAAATATGCTTATTAAATGAAAAGAAATACGAATTCCGAATACTTATGACACTTACTGTATATATATATATATATATATATATATATATATATATATATATATATATATATAATATATATATATATATACTACAGAAGTAACAACGGTTCCTATCTTCTTCGGTTCATTACTATTTTATATTTCAAGTGAACAATTTAAGTTATATTTTAATCAACTGGGACAGATTTCGACATGATTTGGACAATAAATTAGACTTGAAAATTCCTCTTAAGACAACAAATGACATTGACAGAGCTATAGAAAAACTTACAACATCTATACAGACTAGTATTAAAGATAACACCTCAAACAGAACTACAATTAATACGCAACAGACTAACTTGCCACCTCACCTTTGCATGTAATTAAGGGAAAAACGTAGAGCAAGAGTGAAATGGCATAAGACTTGATACCCATCCGATAAAACATCTTATACTAAACTAACTAACAAATTAAAATCAGGAATAAAAAAAATTCAAAATTCAAAATTTACTAAACTTTACCGAAAATCTCAACACTACTGACAAAACATTATGGACGATTACTAAGAAGCTACTCAAATTTAAAGACTTTAATCATCCACTCCTTACCGAATCCCAAAGCTGGACAAGATCAGACGAGGAAAAAGCTCAGCTTTTTGGTCAACACCTTCTTAAAACTTTTATTCCACACCCTGATATCCTTAATCCCAATCACCTTGAATGTATTGAAGCAGAACTAACTATTCCTCTCCAAATGTCTCTATCGCCTAAAGCTTTTCATCCTTCAGAAATTTCCAGTATTATTCATAGTCTGCCTTCCCGCAAAGCTCCTGGGCCAGATTTAATCACATCCCAAATTTTAAAACTCCTTTCACGAAAATCAATCCTATTCCTTACCTACATTTATAATGCTGTACTCCGCACAACATATTTTCCTGACTCCTGGAAATTATCCACAGTAAAAATGATACATAAACCCAAAAAGCCACCAGAAAAACCGTCCTCATACCGCCCATCTCTCTTTTATGTATCATGGGAAAAATCATTGAATAACTCCTTCTAAAAAGTATCTATCCCATCATTGATTCCAATAATATAATCCTTGATCACCAGTTTGGCTTCCGAACATCCCATTCCACTATCCAACAATGTCATCGTGTGGTGGATGTAGTCTCCTCTGCTTTGGAGCCCGGGTTGTACTGTACTGGAGCCTTTCTCGACGTAGAACAGGATTTTGACCGAGCCTGGCATCCGGTACTGATTTACAAACTCCGAAAATTCCTCCCTCCAACATACTTCCTCATCATCCAGTCCTATCTCACTGACAGATCTTTCAAAATAAATCACAATAGTTCCTATTCATCCGTTTTTGTTCAGTCCGCTGGCGTCCCACAAGGCAGTATCCTCGGAACCATTCTCTTCACCGTCTATACAGCTGACATCCCAACTAATCCTAACACTTTCCTCTCCACGTATGCTGATGACACTTGTGTGTTATCAGTCGATAACGATCCAACTATTGCCTCTCAAAACCTACAATCCCACATAAGAGACCTCCAGATATGTCGTCAGAATAGGAGAATGAAAATAAATTCAGACAAATCCCACCAAATTACCTTTACCCTCCGTCGTAAGCCAATGACCTCCTGCCCTACAGTATCCTTTAAAAATATTCCGCTTGTCTGGAAGGAACAGATCCGCTATCTAGGTGTCCTCCTTGACAAACGTCTCACATGGAATCCGCACACAAGACTGAAACGACAAGAAACTGCTCGCCGATTTCGATTACTTCAACACTTACTTGACAAACGCTCTAACCTCCCACTTGACTACAAAAGACTCCTCTACATGACTATCATCAGGCCTATATGGACTTACGGAGTTGAGCTTTAAACCATCGAATTCTTCCCGTATCCAATCCTTACAATCCAAAATCCTTCGTAAAATCCTCAACGCTCCTTACTTTGTCACAAATAAAATCATCCATAAAGACCTAAATGTTCCATATGTTACTGATTTGGCCCAAACTAGATATCAATCCTTCTATGACAAACTCCATTCACCCCAACCCACTAGTATCAACCCTTGCTAGTGAAAACCGTATAATTTCTATTTTATTAATTTAACGCCACTTTATGCTGTTATGGCTAATCGGACGATGCTACAGTGCGAGTCCTAAATGACATAACTTCTATAGTTATACTATTTAATATGTAATATATATATATATATATATATATAATATATATATATATATATATATTTTTTTTTTTTTTTTACTTTCACTTACATATATATGAAATATATAGTAAGGGAAAGTATTGCAATTGTGAAAATTTTTGAATTCCACTTTTCAACGGAAATACACGTTTTAGGGTCCCGTGAGTCGAAATAAACAATTCCCACAAAAAGGTCTGTCTGTGTTTGGTAATTCCCACGCATAAACGGAAAGTCCTATGAAACTGAAATTTCATATTTAAGACAACTATACGCCCGAGACGTTACAAAACCTTTTTCATCAAAATGAGCTTATCAGAAGAGCCACTTTATACCATACATTTTGCACCTTTTTACGATTTTCTCAAACTCGGCTCATACGATTTTGATTAAACTCGCTATATCGATGTATAATTTAATGGGCTTTAATATGATGTGCGTTTTATTCTGATTAAAATAGTCTGACAGGGCTTAAATGCCGATATTTCAAAATTTCTTCCTCTAAAGTACCCAAAATTTTGTGTATTTTATTAAATTGACCATATCATCTGTTTAATATTGCTAAATAACAAGTAAATATATATGTTGAGCGAATTTGAAAAACAAATGAAAGAGGAAACTGAAAAAAATATTTTTTAAATGCAATTATTTGTTTTTGAGCATAAGAACAGTAATATACATGTATGATATACCGTTGGAAAGCTACTAAAAAAATATTATCTTAATCTTATACACAAGATTTAAAAAGTTAACACACGTTTCTATAGAATTCCATTTAATTAATTCTTTAATGGTTACTCTATTGGTTAATTTTTATCTCGTACTGTTTTTGAAAATTCTTTAATGGATTTAAAAAACAGAGGTAAGTGAAAGTCGTGTGTTGAGTGCACCAGATTTTTTATAATATTGCTAAATCATTCGTTAAAAATGTCCGGGAAATATGCAAATGGTGGTGAAGTCATTAATTTTTCGATTTCTGGAAGACTAAGTGACCGACCGAGGTTCCTAAGTTGGGAAGAAGTTGCTAAGTTGATGCTAACTTAGTTGCCATTATCCACCTCTCCCCAAGTCCCTCTTCTTATAGTTCCGGGCCTCATCAACTTTAGAATAAATAATTAACAATTTATTAGGCTTGGATTTTAGGAGGCTCATTTTCGAAACAATTATTTTATTACGAAAGTCTTAAGTGTAGTAATCACCGATTCTAAAGTAAAATCTTACCACACCAATAATTTTTTTTTTTTAATTATTTATTTATATTTACAACTCTATTGTAGAACACACCTAGTAAATAGGCTAAAAGAAAATATTCTACGGCAGCACTCTAAAAATATTCTAAACTTGACGGTCTCGAGACCATCTTCTTTTCAGACGCCTCGGAGGATTATCAGGAATTGGTGTAGAAGAAAGGATTGATTAGAGTGGGATTGGAGTTTGTCATCGAAGGAATGATCCACCAATAATTGAAGAGTCTTTTTGATCAAATATTCAGTTTACTTGTTCAGCAACCTTCTTTTCTTATCAACAATCATTCGAAGAATATGAAACTTATTTAAAAGCTTTTAACAACATAAATTATTAACAAAATTTTAATTAAAAATGGATATTGTAATTTTTAAACAACTCAGGTAAAATATAATTTTATGTAACGTTGTTATATATATAACAATAACAACATATAAAATAGTTGTCCTTTGATGTTAATTGATAATTTTAGTGAGTCCTGATGATGATAAACGCCCCCGAAACGTTGACTCGTTTTAAAGTTTATTGAAATAAAATGATTTTGGAAGACTTAGAAACCAACTAATTATTTGATAAAAAAACTTTAAGTTTCCGATCCAAAGCCATATGATTGTTAAAGAAGTTCGTAATTTTTACTTTCACTTACTATATATAGTAAGGGGAAGTATTGCGATCGTGAAAATTTTCGAATTCCTGTTTTCAACGGAAATACACGTTTTAGGGTCCCCTGAGTCCAAATAACCAAGTCCCGCAAAAAGGTCTGTGTGTGTGTGTGTGTGTGTGTGTGGTAACTCCCGGCGGAAACGGTAAGTCCTATGAAACTGAAATTTCATATTTAAGACAACTATACGCCCGAGACGTGACAAAACTTTTTTCATCAAAATGAGCCTACCAGAAGAGGCACTTTATACCATGCATTTTGCACCTTTTTTCGATTTTCTCAAAAACGGTTCCGACGATTTTGATTAAACTCGCTATATCGATGTAAAATTTAATGAGCTTTAATATCATGTAGGTTTTATTTAGATAAAAATGGTCTGACAGGGCTTAAATGCCGATATTTTAAATTTTCTTCCCCTAAAGTACCTTTAATTTTGTAGATTCAATAATAATAACTAGATTATCTTGTTAACGCTGATGAAAAACTGGTAAATATATAAATTGAATAAATTCGATACCCAACTAAAGGAGAAAACAGAAAAAATATTTTTTGTGTGCAATTTTTCGTTTTTGGACATAAGAACAGTAATATACATGTATGATATACCGTTGGAATGCTAAAGATTTTAGAAAAAATGTCATCTCGTACACAAGCTTTTAAAAGTTAATAGAGAGTGATGAAATGAACATAAAACTAACTGATTGTTTTAGATAATAATATAATAGATTTTTTAATAAAGCACATGTTTCTATACAAATTCAATTTGATTAATTCCTTAATAGTTTCACGTATTTTTATCTCTAACTGTATTTGAAAATTCTTTCATTGATTTTAAAATACGAGGTAAGTGAAAGTCGTGTGTTGCCCGCACCAGATTTTTTTGAATTTGGTCATCAACAGTCGAAGAACATATGATTCGTTAAAAACATATGATTTAAATTAAATAATATAACTATATTATATTGTTAATCAGTAATAAGTTTATTCCCTATTCGTCACTTTATATTATCTTTTACAACTTTGTGTATCAGATAATATCTGTGGCGGTCGTGAATAAGTCAAAATATTTCATTCTACAGGTGAGCGATGTAAAGTTTTACGTAATGCCGAAATAGAGTTATTAATTACAGCTTTCTTTCCACCTGAAATTTCTTTAACCAAGAAATTTCTTTAACCAATTTAACACGAAGTAGGATAAGGTCTGAGGGAGCGATACGCGAAGTTAACTCATTTTTGATATAGCTCGAGTTATCCAGTTTTTCACGACCGCCACTGATATTTATTGTAAAATCTTTTTCTTTCCAACGGTATATTATACGTCTATAATTACTGTTCTTAACATCAAAAAACAGAAAATTACGTTAAAAAATAGTTTTGTTCTTTTATCTTTTAGTTCATCATCAAATTCGTCCTACTTTTATATTTAGCCGTCCTTAATCAATGGCATATGCTCAATTTCATAAAATCTACATAATTAATGTACTTTAGTACTTTAGAGGCAGAATTTTAAAATAGTGGCATTCAAGCCCTGTCAGACTATTTCAATCAGAATGAAACCTACATGATTTTAAAACACCAATTTTACATTTATATAGTTAAAAAGTTTAATCGAGATCGTAACAGCCGTTTTTGAGAAAATCGTAAAAAAGTGCAAAACGGTATAAACATTTTCATTGGAGTTTTGGTTCAAGACTTACCACACACATAGACCTTTTTGCGGGACTTTGTCCTTCGGACTCAGGGAACCCTAAAACGTTGAAAACTGGAATTCGAAAATGTTCACGATCGCAATACTTTCTCTTACTATATATTCCATATATTTTTGTAAATTATAAATTCTTTTATTTATTGAGATATATTACAATTTGTTTCTATATGAACATTAGTAATAGTGATATAAGATCCCATTCACACAATATATACAGTATAAAATTATAAAGTCAATTTAAATAAAATATAATATATATACAAAATAAGAAAACAAACAACAACCTATAATTGAGATAAATACAAATAAATGATATATATAGAATTAAATAATAATAAATATAAAAACAAAACAAATCAAAACATTAAACTATAATTGAGATAAATAAAAGTTTGCAAATACACAAACATCATTCAAACAAACATAACTATATACAACTGCTATAAGGACCCCAGACTGGTCTTTTCCCTCCACTTGTGGAGGAAAAAGCGGAATCCAAGAGATCCTAGCGCCTAGCTCTCAGCCGCGTCACTGGTGTGACTCAGATTCCAAATATAAGCAAGTCAAAGTAATACTAAAACCAACATAGATACTCGAAAGAACTATAAGTCCGTGCAATTTATAATTTTTTAACAAAACAAAAAGCTTTATGAATCAGTGAAACTCAGTGAAATAGGGAAACTGTCAGCATATTTTTGATCTGGGTAACACCAACAAAGTGTGTTTAAAACGTTACTTTTTTTAGAGTAAAAAATAAATTACAAAAAAAACCTTTAACCCTCAGCCAAACTTATATCCATGTTAAATTGCAGAAAATCAGCACCTTATGTTTAAGTAATTGAAATCATAATTATCCTTATTTTGTTTTTCACTTTCAACGTATATACGTGTTTTAGGGTCCCCTGAATACAAATGACCAAGTTTTACAAAAAGTTCTGTGTGTCCACATGTGTGTGCGTGTGTGTGTGTACCCACCCGGTAACTCCCGCGCATTAACGAAAAGTCCTATGAAACTGAAATTTCGTATTTAATACAACTGTACGCCCGAGACGTTTCAGAAAATTTTCATAAAAATCAGCTGACCGGAAGATTTACTTTGTACCACCTTTTTACTATTCTCTCAAAATCGGCTCTAACAATTTTGATTAAACTCTATATATAGATGTAAAATTTGATGGGCTTTAATATGATATAGGTTTCATTGTGATTGAAATAGTCTGACAGGATTAAATGCCGATATTTTCTTCCTCTAAAGTACCTTTAATTTTGTATATTCAATAATAATAACTAAATTATCTTGTTAACGCTGATGAAAAACAGGTAAATATATAAATTGAATAAATTCGATACCCAACTAAAGGAGAAAACAGAAAAAATATTTTTTGTATGCAGAAAAAAAATAATACCATATAATCTTGGTATTAAAAAAAAAAAAACAGACAAAAAAAGTTTTCTTATTGGTTCTAACTAAAGAAGAAAACTCCAAAAATATTTGTTTAATGCATTTTTTCGTTTTTGAACATAGAACAGTAATCATTGGAAAGCTAAAGATTTTAACAATAAATATTATCTTATACACAAGCTTGTAAAATTTTTAAAGAGTGATGAAAAGCCGACAAAACTAACTGATTATTATTTTAGATAATAATATAATAGATTTTTTAATATATAAAACACATGTTTCTATAGAAATACAACTCTATTAATTCTTTATTATTTTCACTAATTTTTATTTTTAACTGTACTTGAAAATTCTTTAATCGATATTAACAACGGCGGTAAGTGAAAGTCGTGTGCCCGCACCAGATTTTTTTTGTTTTCTATGGAATCAGATATGGATTCATTGTCAAGAAATTAAATATATATATATATATATATTTATAGATATATATATATATATCTACCAGACTAACTGAAAAAAATTAAATTGCTGACTCTTCAAACGACAATATTTTTTTTAGTTTAAGTAATGGATCATTTATCATAACGAAAGAAATGGCACAATGATTTAGTAAGTCTCTTTGTTATTCATAAATTCTAAGTGAAATATTTTGTATTCAAGTAGAATGAGAAAGCTCTTATCCTGATTTTAAATGTTCCTTATTTTATTTTATTAAATGATTTAAATTTTTTAAAATATTTCTTAATATAGAAAATATGCAAAGAAGATTTGTGAGTATTTTGAATACTTACAGCAGTATGAATACGTATTATACATTAGTTATATTTTAACATAAATAAAAAAAAATAAAATACTGTCATGAATTTTAAACAAGACGTCAAAGTTACAATATTTAAAAAAAAAATGGAAGAGGAAAGTCTGAAGAACTGCTTTGTCTAAGTTATGATCCATAAATTAATTCAATATCTATTTCTTTCTCTAAAAAAAGTCTTTAGATGTTGGGTTGTAAAATTACTTAGCAGTTTTTACTGGTTTTTTCAATTTAAAAAAAAAAAACTCAGATTCTTTAGTGTCATATAGTGAGGGTTGCATTTTACCAATGCTTGAATTTAATTCAAATCAAGACGTTTTACTAAGTTTTCAGCTGAGGATACCAAGTTGGAAAAACTTGCCACCTTTGTATTATAAACATTAGTTTCCCAATCAATTACCCACTTTTTAGTATACCTCCAAATATGAACATGGAAACACGCGATTTTTAGTAATATTTTTGTACGAGTTTAAACTCGGTCATTCAGCAGCTGAGGCCGCTAGAAATATTTGCAAGGCGTTTAGGGAAGGGATTGTTAATGAACGGACCATTCGCCGTTGGTTTGCTAAGTATTCAGCTGGGGATACCGACTTGTAAAATTTGCCCCGAGGAAGACCTTCGTCCGTAATAGACAACGATGTCCTCAAACATACAGTAGAAGGAAACCCCTACCAAACAGTTAAAGGACTCTCAGAACAATGAAATGCAAGTGCATCTACCGTTTCTTGACATTTAAAGTGTATTGGGAAAGTAAAAAAGCTCGATACATGGGTACCTCATGATCTCACTGAGCGGCAGCAAGACCCCATGTTTCAAAACATACCGTGCAAAAATTGAAAGAACTGAGCTACGAAGTTCTTCCGCACCCACCATATTCTCCCGACTTGTCTCCAACACATTACGACCTGTTCAGGAATTTAGACAACTTCGTCAAAGGAAAACTTTTTGAAAATTATGATCAAGTAAAAAGTGCGTTTTCAGATTATTTTTTTCCCTTCAAAGCTCAGAGTTTTTCTGTTCGGGGATAAAACAATTGTCACATTGGAAAATGTGTAGAAAAAGAAGGTAAATACTTGGAATTTAATTATCTTGTTTTCATATCGTATTTTTAATAAAAATCCTTTACCTTGAAAACGGTCATTTCATGTGACACAACCCAATAACTATTAAGAGTATTTCGTATTAGTCTTAAATCAGACGAGATAAGGATTACGTGTGGACGGATAAAACAGATATTCTTGATACATTGCTATCTAGAAGTAATTAACTGATGAATAATAATTTATTTGCGTGGGCGATATCAAGTACAGCCATGCTGCTTGATCCCCGATCAGATTATCGAGACTATAGAATGCGGCTAACACACAAAACTTTATTCATTATATCTACTTGCCGTTTTGGGTTACTTCAACACCTACTAGAACGCCGCACAGTGGACATAGGACCAATATCTGAAATCCCGAATTATCCCATATTTTTTTGGTTAATCTATTATTCTTAGTATCTATTGTCATTTTCCATCATTTTTTGTTTGTTTAGTTTTGTTATTAAAAATTTCCAAATTCAAAGAGCAAACTATTTGAGAAAATGGCTAATCATTTATATTCCAGGGATATAGAAGCTATTGAAAATTCCTCTTACAGTAAAATATATCGCCATATAACCAACTTCCAACTCGGAGAAGAATATTTAAATCTTAGATACGATATAAACAAAATAAGGTTCATCTCTCAACTAAGACTGGCAGGCGAGAAAATCACAGAGGATAATCGTGAATGGATTATATTATAAATTTGAACCCAACATGACTTGCCCTCTATGTAATACCGATGGTTATGATAATATTCAACATTTTCTAATATCGTGTCCAGTTTTAGATCCAGTCAGAATATTCTATTTATCTATGTATGTTATGAAACATTTTAATTTAGAAAACTTATTAACAATTACCAACTATAAGAAGTTGAACGATTTATTTTTGTTTTCAATAGAAGCTTTAAAGATAAGAAGTTTTTTTACGAACGACTAGTACAAAATTTATAGGCATTTGTTATGTCATTACTTTTTGTTTATATAAAATTGTTATCAAGGTATGTATTATTTAAAACATTTTTTGTTCGGTTTTCTTGAGTTTATTATTATTTATTTTTTATTTAAAGTTTCTTTGTTCATTATTTAATCAAGATTTGTATTCTTAGTTATTTTGTTAATTGTTATTTATTTTTCTTATAATGTCGTCTCTGAAGTAGTTAGCTCAACTCTTATTTCAATATTTATAATATTTCCTTACCAAATGTAAGAAATGATTTTGTCTATATGAAATAGAGGCCAAACCTCTTGCTAAAAGATGTAAATCTTAAAAGCAATAAAAAATTATTATTATTAATTAAAAATTTCCACCTAAGATATCTTACTGAAACGACCGTCCATGGAAAATGTGCTTTTTTTAAAAAATCCACAACTATTTTGATGAACCTAAATTAATGAATCATCTTTATTCCGAATATTTAACTTTATTATCATATTTTAAGTTTATGCAGCTTGTACTTTTATAGATTCTTAAAGTTTTTATTTATAAAAAACATAAACAAAATTTAAACATTGATAACAAAAATCGCTTAGAAATCTACCTCCACAGAAATTAACTAGAAGGTTTGTAGTTTACTTTCCATTAATAATTAACTGCGGGTTCGTGCCGGCTTACGAGAATTTTTTTTTCCCGTTCAGTTCTTGCTTTTTTTCCTTTGTTGTCCATATTAATTCCAGTTTCTTTGTGTTAAGTGTTTGTTCATACTTTATCAACGTATTACTGTATTTAATTCTTATAAATCGTAGAAATAAATTATCACCTGATACTCTAAATTTGTAAATAAATATTTGTTTTATATTTTTTTTTTATATTTTACTAAATCAACATAATAATAATAATAATAGGCTTACCGAACCCGAAGGTTCGATGCCGATACCACCAAACTTCACCTGCACAGACTCGTCCAATGTTCACCGGTCAAGCCCAAGCCTCCGAGATAAGCCTTAATGCAATCCTCCCATCGACGCTTCGGCCTACCTTTCGGACGCCTACCAGTCGGTTCAGCGAATACCAACTTTCTCGGAATCCGTTCCTCACTAAGCCCAACAACTTTACGCGCCCATTTGAGTCTCCGCGATGCTATCAACTCAATTATATTCACAGGGTACAAACTCCGCAATTCCGCGTTGTGCAACCTTCTAAACTCTCCAGTGGCCTCATCTCTCTTCGGACCAAATATTTTACGCAGTAACGAGCTACGTAATTTAGCAACTGAATAACGCATTTCCCACCTTTAACCGGGACCTTATTTCTTCCTGGATTTCATTTTATCTAGTTATAATTGAACCTAAATAACTAAATCAACATACTTTTAGATAATTGAAAAATATTTTTTTAATACATAAATTCGTACAAACATAATTAGTAAAAGTAAACACTTATAATATTTTGAATAAAAATTTGTTTGGATTTCGTTCATATTTTTTTATAGTCGATTGAATGGTGCTTACTCCTCATATATGGAAAAGGAGGGGTTTACCTAAAAATTCTGTAATTATTTTATACGGTTGCTTTTGTAAAAAAAAAAAGTGTCTAAATAAAATTTGCTGGAAATAGGGTGTGGAATCAATTTACCACTTCAAATCATAGGATTCCAATTTAAAAAAGTGTCTTCTGGGACACCCTGTACATCAAAATTAAAAACTGAATACAGAAATTGATTTCTCGTTCCTCGTTCCATAATACTACAATGTCCAAAAATTTGGTGTTTCGCCCTAGCGCCTCGCTCTAACCTTCCACTTAACTACAAAAGGCTCATTTACATGACTATCATAACCCCGAAATAGTCTTACGTAGTTGAACTTTGAGGCTTTACTAAACCATCAAATTCTTCTTCTATCCGATCCTTTGAAGTGTGAGAATGTACATTATCCTCAGTCAGTATAAAGGGATTGAATACTGTAAACTGTAAAGGTTGATGGTTAGGCAACTTGGAGCAATGCGTGATTAACCTGATAAATTATTTATGATTTCGTGCTTTGCGTTTCTCTTATTCCTTTTACTTTTTTGGCTCATTTCGCTTTGAAAACATATGAGATTATTCCGTTTTAATAAACTTATGTATACGAAATAAAATAAAGATTTTTAAAATATATTTTAAAAAACCTTGAAACGCATTTGCACGGGACATCATAAACAGGGTGAGTATATGATGACATTGAGGAAGCAATATTAGAAATAATAAAAATGATACAAATCATAATATACGATAGAATATCTATAAAAAAATAAACTTAAGAGAGAATACAATACTGATCTACAATCGTAAACATATTTAGAGCAATTAGCTTTAAATAATACTTACTAATTGTATTTACTTTCACTTACCTATATATGAATGGAAAATATTATGATCGTGAAAATGTATGAAATATATATTATGGGAAAGTATTGCGATCTTGAAAATTTTCGAATTCCAATTTTTACCGGAAATACACGTTTTAGGGTCACCTGAGTCAAATGACCAAGTCTAGCGCGAAAACCAAAATTCGTATGAAAAATGTATGGGAAAGTATTGCGATCGTGAAAATGTTCGTTTTCAAAGTGTGGCGTCAACACATGTGGTTGCCAAGGAGACATAACCTTCATGTGTTTTGACGTTGAATTTGTTGATGTAAATGAATTAGATATTCGGGGTCACCAATATGTGGTGGTATCACCACATAAGTAACATTAATAATGAATTATATGTTTATTACAACACACACCACATGTAACATTGTTTTAAACACAAAGGTATTTTTTGTAACACAAAACACATAAAGGTTATGTCTCCTTGGCAACCACATGTGTTGACGCCACAAAGGTAAAAGATTTTTATTAAAAATACGATATGAAAACAAGATAATTTTATTCGAAGTATTTACGTTCTTTTTCTACACATTTTCCCAACATGACACCAACTTTTTTATCCCCGAACTGAAAAACTCTGAGCTTTGAAGTGAAACAAAATCTGAAAACGCACTTTTCACTTGATCATCATTTTCAAAAAGTTTTCTTTTGACGAAGTTGTCTAAATTCCTGAACAGGTGGTAATCTGTTGGAGACAAGTCGGGAGAATATGGTGGGTGCGGAAGAACCTCGTAGCCCAGTTCTTTCAATTTATGCACGGTATGTTTTGAAACATGGGGTCTTGCTGCCGCTCAGTGAGATTAGTGATGGGCAAATACTCAAAAATTTTGAGTACTGATTACTGTAATAAAATGATGCTCGCTGCTGATTACAAAATCTACTCAGCTTTCCTTCTGATTACTAACTATTTTCCTCTGTAATCAAAATTTTCGTACTTTTGAGTACTTGATTACTTGATTACTTTTTTATATGAGGTGGCCAGAATAGAGTATATTACATACATCAATTAAGTTAATTTATATTAATAATTTCTTTAAGCCATCTTTTTTTTCATATTGCCGATTATTTTAAACTTTTCAATAAAAAATTGATAAGGGTAATTTATTATTATTAAGATGGTGGGTTTATAGATTATTGTAAACTCTTCAGATAAAATCGATATCGGGGCCTATTATTATGTTTTTTTACACTACAATTTATTGGATACCAGGCTCGGTAGCTGGGTTCCCAAAGGTTCGTTACCGATTATGCTATTAATTTTAATCGCGTTCGCTCAAATATGGGTTATACTATTAATTTTTATCTCGCTCACTCAAATATTGGTTTATTATAACTTTTTCGTATTTATTGGATTTAATGCTAAGTAGCTGCGTTCCCAAAGGTTCGTTAGCGATTATACCATTAATTTTAATCGCGCTCGCTCATATATGGGTTTATTATAACTTTTTCGTATTTATTGGATACTAGGCTCAGTAGCTGCGTTGCCTAAAGTTCGTTACCGATTATACTATTAATTTTAATCGCGCTCACTCAAATATTGGTTTATTATAACTTTTTCGTATTTATTCGCTGTTAGGCTCAGCTGCTGCGTTATGGGGGGTTATAACCCGACCATTCTATTTATTATTCGTGTGCTTGCTCTAATATGGGTTTATTATAACTTTTTCGTATTTATCTAATACTAGACTAAATAACTGCGTTACCAACGGTTCTTATAATTATCACACTTAATTTTAACATTTCTCCTTCCAGAATAGATTGATTTGAGTACTAATTTCTGTATTTTGTTTTCGGTTTGGTTGATAAACGTTTTATTGGTTTTAAGTGCGTTCGGATAAAAATTGATTTGTTTTAACTTCTTCGTGTTTCTTTTCTATGCTAATTTCTGTATTGGGTTTTGGGGGGTTTAGTTAGTGAATGTGTTAATTTTCTTTTAGTCAGTTGGTCTAATGTATGTTTATTTCGTGTTTTTTTTAACTTTTGATCTATTGGGTTACCGCTAATCCTTTTCATCAGGATAGAAATTTATCTATTTGGTTAATATTTTGGAGATTGATAAAAATCAGCTGAACAGAACGATTATATACGCCTATTTTTATTTGATGAAAAAAATTCAAACAAAATCCACTCTAAAGCAACCAACTGAAATAATTAATACCATTAAAAAAATCCTTTAAAAAGTAAATATATTTTCAAGTATAAAAATAATACGAACATGTTAAAATAAACCTCTGCATGAGTTAGCGCAATTAAAGTTAAAAGTATAATCTGTAACGAGCCCTTGGTTACGCAGCGACTGAGCCTAATAGCGAATAAATACGAAAAAGTTGTAATAAACCCATATTGGAGCGGGCACACGAATAATTAATAGAATGGTCGGGTTAGAATCCTCCATAACGCAGCAGATGAGCCTAACAGCGAATAAATACGATAAGGTTATAATAAACCCATATTTGAGCGAGCGCGATTAAAATTAATAGTATAATCGGTAACGAACCTTAGGGAACGCAGCTACTTAGCCTAGTATCCAATAAATACGAAAAAGTTATAATAAACCCATATATGAGCGAGCGCGATTACAATTAATTGTATAATCGGTAACGAACCTTAGGGAACGCAGCTACTTAGCCTTGTATCCAATAAATACGAAAAAGTTACAATAAACCAATATTTGAGCAAGCGCGATTAAAATTAATAGTATAATTGGTAACGAACCTTTGGGAACCCAGCTACCCGGCCTGGTATCCAATAAATACGAAAAAGTTATAACAAACCCATATTTGAGCGAGCGCGATTCCAATTAATAGTATAATCGGTAACGAACCTTTGGGAACGCAGCTACTTAGCCTTGTATCCAATAAATACGAAAAAGTTACAATAAACCAATATTTGAGCGAGCGCGATTAAAATTAATAGTATAATCGGTAACGAACCTTTGGGAACCCAGCTACCGAGCCTGGTATCCAATAAATACGAAAAAGTTAAAATGAAATTCCAAGTGTAAAAAAACATAATAATAGGCCTCGATATCGATTTTATCTGAAGAGTTTACAATAATCTTTAAACCCACCATCTTAATAATAATAAATTACCCTTATCAATTTTTTAACGAAAAGTTTAAAATAATCGACAATATGAAAAAAAAAGATGGCTTGAAGAAATTATTAACATAAATTAACTTAATAGATGTATTTAATATACTCTATTCTGGCCACCTCATATAAAAAAGTAATCAAATACTCAAAAGTACGAAAATTTTGATTACAGAGGAAAATAGAAAGTAATCAGGAGGAAAGCTGAGTAGATTTTGTAATCAGCAGCGAGCATCATTTGATTACAGTAATCAGTACTCAAGTTTTTTGAGTATTTGCCCATCACTAAGTGAGATCATGAGTTACCCATAAATCGAGCTTTTTTACTTTTTCCAATACACTTTAAATGTCAGGAAACGGTAGATGCACTTACATTTAGTTGTGATGAGAGTCCTTTAACTGTTTGGTAGGGGTTTCTTTCTACTGTATGTTTGAGGACATCGTTATCTATTACGAACGGAGGTCTTCCTCGGGGCAACTTTTCCAAGTCGGTATCCCCAGCTGAAAACTTAGCAAACCAACGGCGAATGGTCCGTTCATTAACACTCCCTTCCTTAAACGCCTTGCAAATATTTCTAGCGGGCTCAGCTGCTGAATGGCCGAGTTTAAACTCGTACAAAAATATTACTCGAAAATCGCGTGTTTCCATGTTCATATTTGGAGGTATACTAAAAAGTGGGTAATAGATTAGGAAGCTAATGTTTATAATACAAAGGTAGAGGATTAGTAACTCTTTACTTTAAATATGTAAACATTCGGAAGAAAACAACAGAGACCTGTAAAATCCTTTATGTATTTCAGAAACTATTAAAACGGACATTTCATGTGAAACAACCCAATACCCATGCATTTTGCACCTTTTTACTATGATCTCAAAAACGACTTTGACGGTTTTTATTAAATTCGCCATATCAATGTAAAATTTAATAGGCTTTAGTATAGTGAGAATGGTTGACTGTGTGTATACATAGGGGAGAAGTTGGTTCCAGGCAGTCAAATAAACAATTAATTAAGTGGAAACTTAATTTATTTCTTCCTACGTTTCCTTCAATCGCTCTAAGGAAGAACTGAAATTTAGGCCGAAACTTTGGCACAAATAAATTTAATTTCCACTTAATTAAGTGTTCATTTGACTGTCATGAACCAACTTCTCCCCTATTTAATGGACTTTGAAATTGTGTAGGTACCATTTTAATTTAAATAGTCTGACAGGGCTTAAATGGCGACATTTTAAAATTTCTATCTCTAAAGTACCTTTAAGTAGATTCTACAGCCATTCAATGTTTTTATCATTCATAAAATATTTATATCCAACAAAAGGAGGAAAGAACAAAAATATATATTATACAATATTTCGGTCTTTTCATATAAAAACAATAATACAGATCTATAATATAACGTTGGAAAGCTAAAGATTTTAGAAAAATTATCGTCTTATACACAGAACTGTAAAAGTTAACGGAGAATGATGAAAAGCCGATAAAACTAACTGATTAACGTAGATTATTTAATAAAACACACGTTTCTATTGAAACTCAATGTAATTAATCCTTTAACAATTCATTTTCATATCAATATGTTTTGAAAAATTCTTAAATTGATTTTATCAACGGAAGTAAGTGAAAGTCTTATGTTGCATGCACCAGACGTTTTTATAATTCGTTTATTGATTGTCTTTTATAAATAATAAGAGTGTAGAAAAAAATACAACAATCTTCTTCTTTAATGTTTTGAATCAGCTTTAAACCCATTTTTTTGAAGTACTTATGTATACGCCGAGCTATCCGTGGAAGAACAGTACTTCCAAGTGATGACTCAAACTTTGAGGGTGGTTCTAAAAAAAAAAAATAGTGGAATGTATAGATTTTTTTTTAAACATAATTTATTGAAATTTACAACTGTACTAAAAAAATACATCAAGTAAATATGATATTAGAAAAATGACATGAAAGGAAACTTGTAGAAGAACTACCCAATGGTAGCACTCCTGTAACTATTCTAAACTAGAAGATCTCGGGGGCGTCTCCTTTTCAGACGCCTCGGAGGATTGTCGGGAATTGAAGAGGAAGAATGGATTGAAACTATAGGATTAGGGTGGGAATGGAGTTTGTCATGAAAGGAATGGTATCTAGATCGGGCCAAATCAGCAACATACGGAATATTAAGGTCTTTGTGGATCAGTTTATTAGTTACAAAATAAGGAGCATTGAGGATTTTGGACTGTAGGGGTTGGATACGGGAAGAATTTGATGGTTTAGTAGAGCCCCAAAGCTCTACTCCGATGTATAGATTTAAAAACTAAAAATGATGAAATCAAACGACGAATCACAATACATTTAATAGACTAAAATATATCTAAATAAGATAAGAAACAAATTTAACCTAATAAATTGATATAAGAAGAAATAAGAAACAAAATTAACCTAATTATATACTTAACAGCTGTAAGAAAAATGCAGGAAAGAAAATAATCCTAATTTAAATATTAAAGAAAATATGAGAAACAAACTTAACTTAATTAACTACTAAAACATTTAAAAAATAGAGGAATCAAAATTAAACAGTTTTAAGAATGATAATTAAGAAATTAAATGTTCTAATAAGGGATATAGATAGGCTATATTCACGTAAAGATGTCCAGTTGAGTATTGAAGAAATTGACCGCAGGGCGGCTCTTCCAAGTTCCAAGGGGAACGAAGAGAAGATGAGGAAATACGTTTGCAAACGTACGGAGTATGAGAGGAGACTTGGACCTATATATACGGAACAGCTTCACCGTTCAGACGCTCGACGCTAAGACTCGACTCGTCACGAGGCAGTCAAAAAACAATTGAAGTACGATCGTCTTTTTCTTTCTTTCTCTTCTATTATTTTTCACTTTCTTGGCAAAAACTTTTAATTATATTTACAAAGACTATTTTTAAGCCAATAGAATAGGATAAAATATACTTTTATTGCACTCGGGGATGTCCCCATACAATAGGAGTGTGTACATAAATCATATTTTTATATACTGTTTGCAACTTTTTGGTGTAACAAACTATAGAAAACATATATATCTAATAATAATAATAATAAATATATGTACATAGTTATATATGAGTACAATAAAAAAATATATTATATTTAGTCAACAAAAAAAAAATACAAATAAAATAAAATAAACAATAATAATTAGCAAAAAAATATATATCCATTTCTTATGACTTCAAAAACAAAATAAAATCGTAATAAATAAATTAAGATACATTTTTTGAGTTAGTGATCTGTCACAAAACCTCTTAAATTTAGACTTGCTCTGGTGTAAAAGTACAGTTTTTTAGTATTTTCAGAGGTTATATTTTTGAGATATAGTCTGAAGTTTGAAGGTGTCAACTGGGCTATGGCTGGTATGGTGGTTGAGCGGTGGGAGGAGGTGAATCTATGCGTTATGTTTTTCATTGTGATTTGCTGGAATTTATTGTTAGCAGTCCGGATTTGAGCCATAAGTTTTTTATGCGTAAAGGGCAGGTCGGTTGTGAGGTACATTTGAGTTATTTGGATTCCATTAAACATTTCTATATAATTCGGACAGTAATTCGACATTTCCATTTGTTTAAATCTGCTGGTATCATTTCATGATCCATGATTTTGTTGAAAAACACCTGCAGGTATAGTATCTAGTTCTGCGGCAAGCTCTTCCAAAACTCGTAAGAGATCATGTCAGGTCCACCTGTTTTTCCATTTTTCATTTTATTCAAAGAACACTGGATTTCTTCAGAGGAGATTTCAGTGTCAAGTAGTGGATGGAAAACACCTACAAAGTCAGTATCAATATGTGTCCTGGGTGGGTAGAGGTTCTGAAAGTATTCAAGCCATTGAACTTCTGAAATAGGACATACACTGGTTTTCTTGCCTCTTACCTCTCTCAACACCGACCAAAAGTTAAAAAATAAAGATTTATACGATAAAATGATCTTATGATAAATATCATAAATTTAGGGAGTTTTTTATTTTCAATTTAACAGCCATGGAAAACCTTATCAGGCCATAACATAACATAACATAACATATGGCGGGAACAACTTAATATGAACAAATTACTACCTCTCCTTGTTTACGAACACTTTCCTCATTTTAAAATAAACCAGATTTTATTTCTTGCTCATAAAAATATTGAAAATATTAAGCAGGAAAATCTGCGGGTATTTTTTTTTAATATAGAGAATAGGCGTTTTAAAAAAATAATAATGATGAAATCATTTTAAGCGGCAAAATTAATGAAATGACTCTTCATTTCAATTTCTCCTAGAATATTACCTTGACAAATATCTATCTAAGAATCTTTTGGCCACTTAAACATCGAGAAAACAAAAGCTTTAACTTTCTAATTTATAAGAAAAACGTATTTAAATTACTATTATAAGAACATTTTAAACTTATGGATTAAAGATTTTAGGATTCCATAATACACTAAATCCATAAAAATCAAAATTCGTTGTAGAAAGCTCTGTGTTCCTTTTTTGTCACAAATAAAATATTCCATTATAATCCTAATGTTTCATGTTTCCGATATGGCCCGAAGATACCTTTCCTTCCCGAAGAACTCCATTCTCACTCAATCTTATTTGTATCAAAGTAGCTTAGTCTTCGTCACAAGATAAGACTCTGAGTCTTATCAAAAGAAGATGTCCTTGGGAGCAACAAACCTTTTTTTTTTTTTTTTAATTTGAGTATTTTAAATATATTATTATTTTTATGCATATTTATTTATATACAGTGCTATGTTTTTGACCGGCTGCTTTTCTAAGGCAGCGGTAACTTCAAAAGCTAGCTTATTTGATATATTTAATATAGATATAGACTAATATTTAATGAAATCACTGGATTTCCTTTCCAAAGGTTTCGTGTTTACCAATCCCAGTAGGTGGCATGCAGGGAAAGATTAAATTAGACACGTGTTTTAATAAATGACATTATTATTTACATTAACTTAAACATATACAATATATTTACACAATGGTTGAGAATACCGAGAGATTTCTTATAGTTGATCTCGCCAAACAATATTACAATAAAAGATTACCTTTAGGGATCACTTGTAGTTGGGTGGCTAGCGTAACAGCCTCTCATGCTAAAGGTCACGGGTTCAAACCCGCAGGTGGTCCTAGGATTCTTTAATGGGAGTAAAAAATCCTTAGTTACGCCGTCCTTCGAAGGGGACGTTAAAAGGTGGTCCCGAGCCTGTGCGATGTCAGGTACTCGTTAAAGATCCCTATCCTAATAAAACCTGGATAGGCAAAATTTAGGACTCCCACTGTAGCATCGTCCGATTAGCCATAGCAGCATAAAAGTGACGTTAAACGAATAAACAAACAAACAAAGATTACCTTCTGACACTTTGTCTGCTGGCGGAGGTGGAAATTGTCTCAGGCATTCTTTCTAGGCTCTCAGATCTCCAGCTGCTCTCTCTGACCCCTAACGGACATCTCTTCTTCTAGATGGAACCCGACTAACCTCTTCTTGAGGATGGAACTTGACTGACTCTTTCGAATCTTCTCCTCATCGTCGTCACCTCAGGCGGGGCTGATCTGGGTGCACCAAGCCGGGGGTCCTTTGTCCTAGTGTCTAGGAAGTTTCCCGAGGTACATATTGCTGGGGGGCCCCATGGAGGTAAACGCCTTTTGATGTTTTGCCGACAAAGGTTCGTTATCTTTAATTGTTTAATATTAAAATTATTTAGTAATGAACTCCCCTCAGTATCCTAAATACATTACTACAGTTAGGAATTCAATTTATTTCTCTCTTCATATTTTTCAATTCACACCTATCAGAAGCTATCTGACAACAAGCAAAAGTGATATATAAAAATTCAGCAGCAGAAGAGATAAGCATTGATTAAGTACCCAGCAGCACCCCTTTTCTAGGCTTTAATTTAGGTAGAGAAGGTCTCTCATCCAGCTTCTCTTCAGCCTTCTTCTAACAGGCATTTCAAAGATTAACGTGTCATTTAAAAGTCTATTGTTGGTTACGTGCAGTTTACTTTGAATCCTTATACCTTTAAAAAAATAGATTATATATGTTCGCGCGTACGTGAATCAATAATAGTGATATTATTTTGTGTTTATTTATTTTTTTTTGTATTTTAAACATATTTATTGATATTTACAACTGTATACAGAATACATCAAGTAAATGTGATGGACATATGGTAAATTGACATGAAATACATGTAGAGACGCCACCCATTGGCAGCACTCTAAATATATCCTAAACGAGAAGGTCTCGGGACTATCTTCTTTTCAGACGCCTCGGAGGGTTATCAGAAATTGAGGAGGAAGACAGAATGGAAACCAGTAGATTAGACTGGGAATGGAGTTTTTCATGGAATGAATGATACCTGGTTCGGACTAAATCAGTAACACATGGAACATTAAGGTCTTAATGGATAAGTTTATTCGTGACAAAATATGGAGCATTGAGGATTTTACGAAGGATTTTCGATTATAAGGATTGGATACGAGAGGAATTCGATGGTTTAGTAGACCCCCATAGCTCTACTCCGTATGTCCAGATAGGCCTTATGATGGTCATGTAGATGAGTCTTTTGTCGTTAAGAGGAAGCTTTGATCGTTTGTCTAGTAAGTGTTGAAGTAACCGAGCGAGCAGTTTCTTGTCGTTTCAGTCTAGTGTGAGGATTCCATGTTAGATGTTTGTTAAGTAGAAGTCCTAGGTAGCGGGTTTGTTTAACCGTAACAAGCGGAATATTATTAAAGGATACTGTAGAGCAGGATGTCATAGGTTTACGACGAAGGGTAAAGGTTATTTGGTTGGAATTTATTTTAATTCGCCAATTCAGACACCATACCTAAAGGTCTCTGATGTGGTATTGCAGAGTTTGAGAAGCAGCAGTTGGATCGTTATTGACTGATAACACACAAGTGTCATCGGTATAGGTAGAAAGGAAAGTGTCAGGATGGGTTGGGACATCAACTGTATAGACTGTATTAAGAACGGATCCTTTTTCAAGCTTAAGTGTAAGTTTATCTTTGGTCCCAGTTGCATTTTGTAGTCCGTGACGATATATGGTGATATACGGTAACCGGTCACGATAGAGGAACTCAATTTAATAATTTAGGATCTCCTAACTTTGTAAGAGGAAATCTAGGAGCAGCTGGAGGAGACTGCCGAGCCGTTCAAGAAGTCACGAAGGATACTAGGCACGCAGTCTATCTTAAATTTCGCTTGTAAACTATCTTGGAGATCCCTTATACAGGGCAAATTCTAAATTTACAGTTTTATTATATTTTTTTTATACAGTCCGAAACAGAAGGTTTTTTAATTGGTACAATTAGTATCAATATATCTTAAATGCGCATCTTGCGACCTGCAAAACATCGAAGATATATTGAAAATTAATAGTAAAGTTTTTTATCTTCAACTTTATCATTCACACAGTTCAATAAATGTAACAATCAGGGAGTGTGATGATGAAGGAATGATAGTTGGCATGGTAGGCATGATGGAGAGATGCCCAGCGGCACTTCTTCCCTGCGTGCTTCCAATTACGGATTTAGCTTAGAAGGTCCCTCATCCAGCTTCTTTTCAGTCTACTGCAAGTATTGTCCGGCATGTTACTAGTGGTCATACTTCGTATTAGATTGTTAGTATGTCCGTGTAAGTTGTTGTGAAAATGTTTGTAGAGGGTCCGAATCTGTTGGCATGTGAAGGTCTGTATGTAAAGTAGTGTTGCTAACGTACCGTAGTGGATTGAAAAATTTGAATTTTGCGTATGTGTGTCTTTTTGGCAGTCCCGTATATCTGTGAGGTGTAAGTCCAAATGGGCTTCAGTAGGTAAGTGTAAGTTTTCAGTTTATTTTTAAGTTTTAATTTTGAACGTCTTGAGAGTAGTGAGTATAAAAGTTTTAGTCTTTTGTTTAGAGTTATCTGTTTGTTCTTGATGTGTGGGTATAATAGTAAAGTTAAATTGAAAATACTCTATATTTGTAAAATAACAATATGTAATAAGTTTGATTTTGGAAGTGGCATATAAATAGTAGTATGTAAATAGTTTTTGAAGCCAATAAATTGTTTTGTTATAGACCACTTGTTTTATCTTTTGTTTATTGTTTTCGTACCGGTTCACTAGACTCAGATTTTGATTTCTAATAGTATATTATGTAGTTGTAGTTTAATAGTTTATATGTATTTGTACAAGACTTTGTCTTTTACATTTTTGGGATTACATGTATTGTAATGGTTAGTATAACAGTTTGTCTTATACAAATAAAAGTTTATTCGATTCTGTTCTATTTAATTGACTATTTAAACGAGGATCGAGAGTTCGTATATATTGGTTAACTGTTGGTTGATGTCTGTATGTAGGGTTTTCTAGTTCAAGTACGGGACAGCCAATATGACACGTATACTTAAAATTCATAATTTTCAATCTACTGGGTTGTGTCAAATGAAATGTCCGTTTTCAAGGTAAATGATTTTAATTTAAAATACGATATGAAAACATGATACTCGTAATTTTATTCTAACTATTTACCTTCTTTTTCTACACATTTTCCCAACGTGACACCAACTTTTTTATCCCCCAACTGAAAACCTCTGAGCTTTGAAGTGAAACAAAATCTGAAAACGCACTTTTCACTTGATCATCATTTTCAAAATGTTTTCCTTTGACGAAGTTTTCTAAATTCCTGAACAGGTGGTAATCCGTTGGAGACAAGTCGGTAGAATATGGTGGGTGCGGAAGAACTTCGTAGCCCAGTTCTTTCAATTTTTGCACGGTATGTTTTGAAACATGGGGTCTAGCTGCCGCTCAGTGAGATCATGAGGTACCCATGTATCGAGCTTTTTACTCTCCCAATACAGTTTAAATGTCTGGAAACCGTAGATGCACTTGCATTTAGTTGCCAATGTAAGTTTCAATTCCTGCCTTATATTTAGTTTTGGCGATTTAGATAGAAGAGAGTATAGCACTTTTGATAAATAAATAAAATTTTAAAAATTAATTTTTAATTAAAAGAATATTTTAAATTGCTTATTAATTAAAAAGTTGTTATTGTTTAAACGAGGGTGGATAAAAGATAGGTTATTATTAACTCATAGTTGTTTGAACTAAAGCTAACAAAATATCCATTAATATCTTATTAAAGGAAGGTAAGAAAAAGAGAGACCTATCTCTTGGGATTCGTGGAGCTGGGTTAAATAGTTTATGAAAATGAAATCTATGCAGTTATAAGTATTTTTTGAAGCTATATTTAAGATAATAAGAATTGATTGCAATATATAAAAATATGGTGCGCGCAACTCCGTTCTTAAAATCAGTTTAGGAATTTTTAAATACAGTATCACAGCAAAAATCTAAAAATTTGATTTTTCTATCGCATCATTTAGAATCAAAGTATGGATCATATGAACATTTTTGTTTGACAGAAGATCTAGTCTGTGCTCTCAAAACAAGACGAGATATTTATGAATCACCCTGTATAATTTTTCGTGATTTTACACAAAGTCGTAAAATTTTTACAGCGAACAGGCAGTGTAAGAAAATATGATTGAAGAAGAGTTTATTTTCCTTTATAAACATAAAAATCACCAATATCACGTTTTTATAATAATATAATAATGATAGGCTTACCGAACCCGAAGGTTCGATGCCGATACCACCAAACTTCGCCTGCACAGACTCGTGCAATGTTCGCCGGTTAAGCCCAAGCCAAGAGTATCGTTTGAAACATAAGGTGGTGAGTTCGTTGTCAGTCTTAAAAATTTGGATTGAAAGGTTTGTATTTTTTGAATGTGTGTCTTTTTAGCAGGTCCGTAAATTTGGCATGCGTAAGTCCAAATAGGTTTTAATAAATAAGTATATACGTTAAGCTTCTGTCTTATGCGTAATTTAGAGTGTTTATGTAGTATCGAATATAATAATCTGAGTCGAAAGTTTAAAGTTTTGCGTTTTGTTTTGACGTTTGGGCCCCATGTCAATCTTTTGTCAAAGATTAGTCCCAAGTACGTTACTGTATTTGTTTGTGGTATCTGGTGGTTGTCTATATAAACTGGAGGGCAGGTTCCGTGTCTCAAAGTAAATGTAACATATTGTGACTTGTCATGGTTAAACGTGAAACTATTAAGGAATTAATGAAATTGAATTTATATATAAACATGTGTTTTATTTAAAATTCTATTATATTATTATCTAAAATAATCAGTTAGTTTTATCTTCTTTAAAGTCGTAAAATTTTTACAGCGAACAGGCAGTGTAAGAAAATATGATCGAAGAAGAGTTTATTTTCCTTTATAAACATAAAAATCACCAATATCACGTTTTTATAATAATATAATAATGATAGGCTTACCGAACCCGAAGGTTCGATGCCGATACCACCAAACTTCGCCTGCACAGACTCGTGCAATGTTCGCCGGTTAAGCCCAAGCCAAGAGTATCGTTTGAAACATAAGGTGGTGAGTTCGTTGTCAGTCTTAAAAATTTGGATTGAAAGGTTTGTATTTTTTGAATGTGTGTCTTTTTAGCAGGTCCGTAAATTTGGCATGCGTAAGTCCAAATAGGTTTTAATAAATAAGTATATACGTTAAGCTTCTGTCTTATGCGTAATTTAGAGTGTTTATGTAGTATCGAATATAATAATCTGAGTCGAAAGTTTAAAGTTTTGCGTTTTGTTTTGACGTTTGGGCCCCATGTCAATCTTTTGTCAAAGATTAGTCCCAAGTACGTTACTGTATTTGTTTGTGGTATCTGGTGGTTGTCTATATAAACTGGAGGGCAGGTTCCGTGTCTCAAAGTAAATGTAACATATTGTGACTTGTCATGGTTAAACGTGAAACTATTAAGGAATTAATGAAATTGAATTTATATATAAACATGTGTTTTATTTAAAATTCTATTATATTATTATCTAAAATAATCAGTTAGTTTTATCTTCTTTAAAGTCGTAAAATTTTTACAGCGAACAGGCAGTGTAAGAAAATATGATCGAAGAAGAGTTTATTTTACTTTATAAACATAAAAATCACCAATATCACGTTTTTATAATAATATAATAATGATAGGCTTACCGAACCCGAAGGTTCGATGCCGATACCACCAAACTTCGCCTGCACAGACCCGTGCAATGTTCGCCGGTTAAGCCCAAGCCCTCGAGATCAGCCTTAATGCAATCCTCCCATCGACGCTTCGGCCTACCTTTTACGCCTACCAATCGGTTCAGCGAATACCAAATTTCTCGGAATCCGTTCCTCAACGAGCCCAACAACTTTACTCTCCCATTTGAGTCTCCGCGATGTTATCAACTCAATTATATTCTTCTACTTCTTCCAGTGGCGCGACAGGCCGTGTAGGCCCTGGGCCTCGCGCTGTAAACTCCTGCGAGTTTACACTCACGTTTCACAATGCCATTTTTAGTGTAGGGTCATCACTCCCTACGACTAATTTTGTGAGTGGCCACCCTTTGGCTGACGGTGTCTCACATACCGGGGGAGAGAGGTTGTGAGTGAATCCAATTTTTTCTTCTTTTTTTTTACATCCTTATAAAAGCCCCGCCGGGACTGGGATTCGAACTCACAACCTGAAGCATGAGAGACTAGCGCGCTAGCCACTCAGCCACGGGCTCTCCGTTCTTATATTCACAGGGTACAAACTCCGTAATTCCGCGTTGTGCAACCTTCTAAACAACCTTAAGCCGTTGGTCATCCCTCAAATTAAGCGGCCACGTTTCACATCCGTAAAGAACCGTTGGAAGAATAATAGTTTTATAAATTATAACCTTTAACTTTTTAGACACCCGTTTTTATAGTAAGGGAAAGTATTGCGATCGTGAAAATTTCGGATTTGAGTTTTCACCGGAAATACATGTTTTAAGGTTTCCTGAGTCCAAATGACTAAGTCCCGCTAAAAGGTTTGTGTATTTTTTTATGAGGGTGGGTGGAAATCTTCAATGGACGAGGATAGTCCCGTATCTATCTGAGTGTAGGATTCACAACTACTAAAACCAAGCTGCCTACACCTGCTTCCCGCCCACCACAGCACTGACGACATTTTTGAATTCCGGTTTTCAACGGAAATACACATTTTAGGGTCCCATGACTCCAAATAACCAAAGTTCTGTGTGTGTGGTAACTCCCGGGCGGAAACGGTAAGTCCTATGAAACTATCATTTTGGTTTCATTCGGATAAAAATAGTCTGACAGGGCTTAAATGCCGATATTTTAAATTTCCTTCCTCTAAAGTACCTTTAATTTTGTAGATTATATAAAAGTAGCTGTACTCCGCGGCTTTGCACGCGACTATTTCATCGTTGTTGCTTTGTATACGTTAACAGTAAGAGTAACTATAATACATACAATGGTCAATTATATAATACCAGATTTTAATTTTATTCTATCAAATTTATAATAAAATACCAGCAGAAGTAGGTTAACCCATAATTACTAATACATATTCAATTTAGCTTTTAAACATAATCGTTGTGCATCGTTACAACTCGTGCAACATAAATGTCAATTGATCCCATTCTTAAGTGAATCTTTTCATCAGAAAAAAAGAAACTCGAGCTATTTAGGTTTCGAAAATATTTTTTTAAAAGTACGAAATGTGTTTTTGTTGCACAAATTCCTTGTAAAACACTAAATCACAATTGCTAATGTCTCCACGGTAACCTGTACAAAAAAATCAGGTGCGGGCAACACACGACTTTCACTTGCCTCCATTTTTAAAGTCAATGAAAGAACTTTCAAATACAGTTTGAGATAAAAATACGTGAAACTATATATATTTTTTTTTTGTTATTAATGATTTTATTTGCACCTGTAAAATGTTTACAATAAGCAAATGGGATTTTATAAACAAGGAGACATGGCATGGTTAGGCATGAGGGAGACAGCACCCAGTGGTGCATCCTCCTGACATTCAAACAGGATCTATTATTCTATGCTAGTAGGTCCCTCATCCAACTCCTTTTCAGTCTACTCCGAGTTATGTCAGGGATGTCAGTTGTAGCCATATTTTGAACAAATTGGTTAGTGTGTCCATGTAGTTAGTCGTAAAATCTTTTGTACGACATTCGAATGTGGTTTGTTGTAGTCGGAATGCGTAAGTCGGTATGAAGAGTATCGTTTGAAACATAAGGTGGTGAGTTCGTTGTCAGTCTTAAAAATTTGGATTGAAAGGTTTGTATTTTTTGAATGTGTGTCTTTTTAGCAGGTCCGTAAATTTGGCATGCGTAAGTCCAAATAGGTTTTAATAAATAAGTATATACGTTAAGCTTCTGTCTTATGCGTAATTTAGAGTGTTTATGTAGTATCGAATATAATAATCTGAGTCGAATGTTTAAAGTTTTGCGTTTTGTTTTGACGTGTGGGCCCCATGTCAATCTTTTGTCAAAGATTAGTCCCAAGTACGTTACTGTATTTGTTTGTGGTATCTGGTGGTTGTCTATATAAACTGGAGGGCAGGTTCCGTGTCTCAAAGTAAATGTAACATATTGTGACTTGTCATGGTTAAACGTGAAACTATTAAGGAATTAATTAAATTGAATTTATATAGAAACATGTGTTTTATTTAAAAATCTATTATATTATTATCTAAAATAATCAGTTAGTTTTATCTTCTTTTCATCACTCTCTATTAACTTTTGAAAGCTTGAGTATAAAATAATATTTTTTCTAACATCTTTAGCTTTCCAACGGTATATCATACATGTATATTACTGCTCTTATGTTCAAAAACAAAAAATTGCATTAAAAAATATTTTTTCTGTTTTCTCCTTTATTTGGGTATGGAATTCATTCAATTTATATATTTACCTGTTTTTCATCTGTGGTAACAAGATAATATGGTTATTTGTATAGAATCTACAAAATTAAAGGTACTTTAGAGAAAGAAAATTTAAAATATCGGCATTTAAGCCCTCTCAGACCATTTTTATCCGAATGAAACCAAAATGATAATGAAGCCCATTAGATTTTACATCGATATAGTGAGTTTAATCAAAATCGTCAGAACCGTTTTTGAGAAAATCGAAAAAAAGATGCAAATTGCATGGTATAAAGTGGCTCTCCTGGTAAGCTCATTGCGATGAAAGAGGTTTTGTAACATCTCGGGCGTATATTTGTCTTAAATATGAAATTTCAGTTTTATAGGACTTACCGTTTCCGCCCGGGAGTTACCACACACGCAGACCTTTGGTTATTTGGACTCAGGGGACCCTAAAATGTGTATTCCCGTTGAAAACTGGAATTCGAAAATGTTCACGATCGTAATACTTTCCCTTACTATATATAGTAAGTGAAAGTAAAAAGTAAATACCAAGATGTCTAATGACCTGACATGTATTTATTGTCTTCGCTAATTATGTTAATCTATCTATAAATTTAGTGATATTTTTTTACCTGATACTAACAGCTTTCCTACTAATAATTAGTTCCCTTTATATATTTTGTAATCCCAAGATTCCGCGACATCTCGGATTTCGATCTCGCTTGTGGCAGGATCATTACTTATTTTTAAAATGCCGCCTTGGAGTGACCCTGGGATAGGGAGACCCTTATTACAAAAAATTAAAACAATATCTCAAATCTGAATGAAACGGAAACTACAGTCAAGAGATGTATTGCTGTTTTAACTCTCACAATGTCCGTGACCATGGTGTCAGAAGTGGAGAATAAAAATAAATTCCAGCAAATCCCATCAAATAACCTTTACCCTTCGCCGTAAACCTTTGACTTCTGGCCCCACAGTATCCTTTAATAACACTCAACTAGCTCCTGTTGAACAGATCCGATACCTAGGACTTCTTCTTGACAAACGCCTAACTTGGAATCCTCATACACGACTAAAACGACAAGAAACTGATCGCCACTTTAGGCTACTTCAACACTTACTAGACAAACGGTCAAACCTTCCTCTGAGCTACAAAGGGCTCATATACATGACTATTATAAGACCAATCTGGACTTACGGAGTAGAGCTTTAGGGATCTACTAAACCATCAAATTCTTCCAGCATCCAATCCTTACAATCTAAGATCCTTCGTAAAATCCTCAATACTCTTCACTTTGTCACAAATAAACTCATCCATAATGTTCCCTATGTTACTGATTTGGCCCGGACCAGGTATCAATCATTTCATGACACACTCCATTCTCACTCTAACCCACTAGTTTCAATCCTTTCTTCCTCTTCAATTCCGGATTATCCTCCGAGACGCCCCGGGACCTTCCAGTTTAGAGTGTTTTTAGAAAACTGCCACTGGGTAGTGTCTCTACATGTATTTCATGACAGTTTTATATATTACCATCACATTTACTAGATGTATTTTTATTTAATATAGTTGTAAATATCAATAAATGTGTTTAAAAAAAAATTAAAATAAATAAAAAACATTATGTCCGCTATGATACTCTTATCCGTAATTAAAAGCATTTCAAATATCAAACTATTTCGAATTTCTTGTTATATCCCATAAGCATTACACCACAGCATCAGCCTTCATATTGCGTTACATATCAACGAGAACCTTTTGAAGATTCTGTAATTTAGCATGTAATAATACCGTTTCAGAAGGTATTACGGTTAATTAATAAACCAACCTAAGCAATAATGTGATCTAGACTGTTTCAGAACCTGAGGGGTCCACTTGTAGCTGGGTGGCTAGCGTAACAGCCTCCCATGCTAAAGGTCACGGGTTCAAACCCGCAGGTGGTCCTAGGATTTTTTAATGGGAGTAAATAATCCTTAGTTACGCCGTCCTTCGGAGGGGACGTTAATAGGTGGTCCCGAGCCTGTGCGATGTCAGGTACTCGTTAAAGATCCTTATCCTAATAAAACCTGGATAGACAAAATTTAGGACTCCCACTGTAGCATCGTCCGATTAGCCATAGTTGCATAAAGTGACGTTAAATAAATAAACAAACAATAAACAGAACCTGAGGGCGCGTTTATATGCACGCATTTATGAGGGTATTGCGGTAACGGGTTCCAAGCATTATATTGAATGGTTTGCAAGGAGGTGATAAGTCAATTTTTCCCATATTTTTCTGGTACCCACAGGAAAAGCCAGAAACATGTTAAATGGAGCAATACAATAGAAATTAACCTAATATAGGAATGAGTTACACATTTGCCCGTGATTAAAGTCAAACTACTTGATGTTTCTTGAGAATCTTCTGGGTGTATCACTAAAGTTACTTTAGTGACGAAGATGTATCATGGCGTCTTGAGCTTCATGGTATTCATAAGTCAAGCAACAAAGCCGTACTTTTCCTTACCTATATACATATATATATATATATATATATATATATATTATATATATATATATATATATATATATATATATATATATATATATATATATATATATATATATATATATATATATATATATATATATATATATATATATATATATATATATACAATGACACTCTCTGGTTCACGTATTTTCCTACTTCTTGGAAACTTTCAATAATAAAAAAAATACAAAAACCCAATAAGCCTCCTGAACATCCGTTTTCCTATCGTCCTATCTCTCTATGGGCAAAATCCTAGAAAAACTCCTCCTAAAATGCCTTTATCCTATCCTAGAAATGAATCATGTTATCCCTGACCACCAGTTTGGTTTTCGAACATCAGCAATGTCACCGCGTGGTGGATGTAGTGTCCTCTACATTGAAACGCGGAATGTACTGCACTGGAGCCTTTCTTGATGTAGAACAAGCATTTGACCGAGTCTGGATAATATAAAAATAAAGTACTAATCTATAAAATAATAATCTACAACCTACTAATTGAAATTACACGCGAAACATGGATACGATGTTCAATATATTTCTTATAAACTGGAATAGTATCTTTGCAATTTATTAATCAAGACGATTTTGCATCCAGATAGTTACAAATTTGATTGTCATTCAAATGAGTACTTATAGTTTTTGAGGATATGTTTGGTTTTCGAATTTTGTGTGTCGAAGTTTGTGAATTTTGAAAACCAAATTTTGTTTTACGATTTACAAAACCACTTAGAGGACGAATTTTACTCAGCCTTATTGCACATTTAGACGGTAAGACAAGCCTTCAAGAAAAATTCATGCTTCATAACCATAGTCATTTATGAGATAGTGCGATGACCAGAAAATCGAGTGAAATTGGACTTTCTTTTATAAATATAGATAAACATATCATGTCATTAGCATTGCTAAAAAATCTGGTGCAGGCAACACACGAATTTCACTTACCTCCGTTTTTAGAATCAATTAAAGAATTTTCAAATACAGTTAAAGTTAAAATACGAGAAACTATTAAGGAATTAATCAAATTGAATTTATATAGAAACATGTGTTTCATTAAAAAATCTATTATATTATTATATAAAATAATCAGTTAGTTTTATCTTCTTCTCATAACTCTCTACCAACTTCTCAAAGCTTGTGTATAAGATGATATTTTTTCTAAAATCTTTAGCTTCCCAACGGTATATCATACATGTATATTACTGCTCTTATGTTCAAAAACGAAAAATTGCATTAAAAAAGTATTCTTCTGTTTTCTCCTTTAGTTGGGTATCTAATTTATTCAATTTATATATTTTCCTGTTTTTCATCAGCGTTAACAACATAATCTAGTTATTATTATTAAATCTACAAAATTAAAGGTACTTTAGGGGAAGACAATTTAAAATATCGGCATTTAAGCCCTGTCAGACCATTTTCATCCAAATAAAACCTACATGATATTGAAGCCCATTAAATTTTACATCGATATAGCGAGTTTAATCAAAATCGTCGGAACCGTTTTCGAGAAAATCGAAAAAAAGGTGCAAAATGCATGGTATGAAGTGCCTCTTCTGGTAAGCTCATTTTGATGAAAAAAGTTTTGTTACGTCTCGGGCGTATAGTTGTCTTAAATATGAAATTTCAGTTTCATAGGACTTACTGTTTCCGCCTGGGAGCTACCACACATACACACACACACACACACACACAGACACACACACACACAAAGACCTTTTTGCGGGACTTGGTTATTTGGACTCAGGGGACCCTAAAACGTGTATTTCCGTTGAATACTGGAATTCGAAAATTTTCACGATCCCCTTACTATATATAGTAAGTGAAAGTAAAAACAGTATACACAGTAAACAAAAAAATACAAGTTGAGAGAATTTTATATATAGCTAAAGTAGAGAAGTGTAAATTTCTTTTTGTTTTATGCAATTCTTGTGTTCTGCAATATAATATACCGTTGGATAGCTAAAGTTTCTAGAAAAAATATTATCTAATACACGGAATAGTAAAGGTTAATGGAGAGTGATAGAAAACTAAAAACTAACTGATTGTTGTAGATTAAAATATAATAGATTATTTAATAAAACAAATTTTTCTATTGAAATCCAATTTAATTTATTCTTTAACAATTTATTTTTATCCCTCAATGTATTTAAATTGATTTTAACAAATGGAGGTGAGTGAAAGTTTTGTGTTGCGCGCACCATATATTTTTTTTTAATATCTTGTATTGAGTTTCCATTGCCTCATTGAGCTATTAAGATATAGCTTGGACCTGTTGGACGAGAGTTGGACCCGGTTTTCTGTAGCCTCGTGCCCCGTAGCTGGGCACACAGAGGCCCTATATGAGAATGTCCTGGACCTCTCATCAATTATTCAGGAGATGACTGGCAATTAACAGGCCTTGCTCACTCACTACGGCCCACGTACTCCTGATATCCTTTGGTATCGATATCATCCTCTGCCACAAACTTATCCATCAAAAGCAAACTCCAATCCTTAAGAATCGAATAGCCAAGTCAAAAATAACGAAATAACCGTAGTTTTACGATTAATTACTCTCATAATTTAAACATAAAGCATTAGTTCGTCATTAAGTATAATTGTGCAATCTATATTTATAAAATAAATTAAATATATTCACTCATTTCTGTGGTTATTGCAATATCTCTAAAACGACAATCCCTATAGAGTTTAATGGTGGTTTTCCTTACTGCAAAATACAGTAAGGCTGGGTTTAGAAAAATTCGTCCTCTGAATAATTAAAAAAATCTAAAAATTTATAAAATAATATTTTTTCTCTGAAATGGATTCCAATAGTGTATTATACACTTATATTACTGTTTGTATGTTCTAGAAATTTTTTTCCTTTAGTTGGATATCGAATTCGTTCAAATAGTATGTATATATTTTTTTTTATCTACAAAATTAAAGATACTTTAGAAGAAAAAAATTTAAGTTATCGGCATTTAAGCTCTGTCAGACAGTTTCATTCGCATTAGAGCCCGTTAAATTTTACATCGATATAGTGGGTTTAATCAAAATCGTTAGAGCATTTTCTGAGAAAATCATAAAAAGGTGCAAAATGCATGATATAAAGTAGCACATCTAGTCAGCCAATTTTAGTGAAAATTTTGCTCTAACATCTCGGAGGGGTATGACTTTTCGTGCTACACTTAACACAAACAGACCTTTTTGTGCGACTTGGTTATTCGGATTTAGAACCTGAAACGTGAATTTCCATTAAAACTGGAATTCGAAAATTTCACTTTTCCTTACTATAAACGTCATATATAGGTACGCGAAAGTAAAAAACGGGAAAAAAAAATTAACTTTAACTTAATCAAAAATGGCCGCTTTTTCTATAGGGCAAAAAATAAAAACTATAAAGAAACATTATTTATCCCATAGAACCCTAGGGAATCACCCTACAAATATCAATGGCTTGAACCTGATTTGTAGTGCACCATTTTCAGGAATTAGATCGTATATTCGTCTTAAAAACTTTGCAGTGCAGTGCAAAATAACCTTTATTAGCTATATATTACGTGAAATTCCAATCACTGAATTAATTATTCATAATAAATTTCATATGACTTTCGCCAATTATAATCGATTTTTACTTTCACTTACTATATATAGTAAGGGGAAGTAATGCGATCGTGAAAATTTTCGAATTCCAGTTTTCAACGGAAATACACGTTTTAGGGTCCTCTGAGTCCAAATAACCAAGTCCCGCAAAAAGGTCTGTGTGTGTGTGTGGTAAGTCCCATAAAACTGAAATTTCATATTTAAGACAACTATACGCCCGAGACGTAACAAAACTTTTTTCATCAAAATGAGCTTACCAGAAGAGGTACTTTATACCATGCATTTTGCACCTTTTTTCGATTTTCTCGAAAACGGTTCTGACGATTTTGATTAAACTCGCTTTACCGATGTAAAGTTCAGTGTGCTTTAATATCATTTAGGCTTTATTCTGATTAAAATGGTCTGACAGGGCTTAAATGCCGATATTTTAAATTTTTTTTCTCTAAAGTACCTTTAATTTTGTAGATTCAATAAAAATAACTATATAATCTTGTTAACGCTGATGAAAAACAGGTAAATATATAAATTGAATGAATTCGATACCCAACTAAAGGAGAAAACAGAAAAAATATTTTTTTAATGCAATTTTTCGTTTTTGAACATAAGAGCAATAATATCCATGGATGATATACCGTTGGAAAGCTAAAAATTTTAGAAAAAATATTATCTCATACACAAGCTTTTAAAAGTTAATAGAGAGTGATGAAAAGAAGATAAAACTAACTGATTATTTTAGATAATAATATAATAGATTTTTTAATGAAACACATGTTTCTATAGAAATTTAATTTAATTTATTACTTTCACTTACTATATGTAGTAAGGGGAAGTATTGCGATCGGGAAAATTTTGGAATTCCAGTTTTCAACGGAAATACACGTTTTAGGGTTCCCTGAGTCTAAATAACCAAGTCCCGCAAAAAGGTCTGTGTGTGTGTGTGGTAACTCCCGGGCGGAAACGGTAAGTCCTATGAAACTGAAATTTCATATTTAAGACAACTATAAGCCCGTGACGTGACAAAACTTTTTTCATCAAAATGAGCTTACCAGAAGAGGCACTTTATACAATGCATTTTGCATATTTTTTTTTATTTTCTCGAAAACCGTTCCGACGATTTTGATTAAACTCGCTATATCGATGTAAAATTTAATGGGCTTTAATACCATGTATGTTCTATTTGGACAAAAATGGTCTGACAGGGCTAAAGTTAATAGAGAGTGATGAGAAGAAGATAAAACTAACTGATTATTTTAGATAATAATATAATAGATTTTTTAATAAAACACATGTTTCTATATAAATTCAATTTGATTGATTCCTTAATAGTTTCACGTATTTTTATCTCTAACTGTATTTGAAAATTCTTTCATTGGTTTTAAAAATCGAGGTAAGTGAAAGTCGTGTGTTGCCCGCACCAAATTTTTTATATTGTCAGCTATTCTGTGAAAAATTCAATTAGGCTGATCCCACAATAAAAACTCCCACCGGAAGAACTGCCTAAAAATAACAAGATGCCATTATATCTTCTAAATATAATAAGGCACTTCTATAAATCCTATAACGAGATTGCGGTCGTAGAAATATTGTCTATATATTGTACAGCTTCCCGGCGTCTATATCATCCCAAGCTTCTTCATTATCTCCAGGGGAAAATGCTGCCGAGTCATTCATTATATTTACTAATCTGTGAATGAAATAACTGCTACCTAGTCATTCATTATATTGATTAATCATGAATGAAAAAAATATTACCAAGTCAATCATTCATTATATTGATTAATCATGAATGAAAAAACTGTTACCAAATCATTCATTCATTATATTGATTAATCAATGAATGAAAAAACTGTTACCAAGTCATCCATTCATTACATTGATTAATCAATAAATTAAATAAATGCTACCAAGTCATTCATTATATTTACTAACAGGAGAGGATCCCAAACGTGTTTCACCTATTTTGATGTTTTTTCTTAAAGATAAAACTACACATTAAACTTTTTTTTTTGGTTGGCGCGACAGGCCTTGGAGGCCCTTGGCCGCGCAGTATAGTTTATAGTTTCTACACCGCGATACCCGATGATATTTTATAGGGTAGGATCATAACTCCCCACGCCTATTTTCGTGAGTAACGATCAATTGGCTGACTGGTCCCACATACCCGGGGGGGAGGTTGTGAGTAAATCTCCATTTAATAATCACTCTTTAATGCAGTAATTTTAATAAGGTTTCTAAAAAAACAGAGTAACACAGGTTCCTCACTACTAATACTAATCTTAATCTGAGCACAGTTTTTAAGAAATCTAATTAAAAGTACTGTTTACATAGGTTATGTTCCATTTATACCGCCGAACTTTACGCAATAGCATCAACACTCCAACTCTGTATACCTTTACCCCATAAATATATTGTCATACTATCAGATTCCCTAAGCTCCCTCCCTACAAGCTTTGAAAGTTATGTATCCAGAACATCCAATCACTATCCGAATTCAGTCTTATCTTTGGACACTCGCAGACCTGGGGAATTCCGTCAGCTTCATATGGATCCCGAGCCACATTGGCATTGTCGGCAACGAGCTCGCAAATCGGGCAGCGAAGGAAGCACTAACGCTTCCAGGTCGAGGTATTGCCGTCCTCACTCCATCGGAACTAAATCGACCTCTGAAATGGAATTATGGGATAATTGGCAGGTTATGTGAGACGAAACCCCCCCTAGCAAACTTAAGCAAATCAAGGGAACAGTAAAGCCGTGGTCCACATCCTGCTGTAGGGAGGAGGTAGCCTTGGCTCGTATAAGAATTGGTCACACTGCACTAACCCATTCATACCTCATAAAAAAACAGCTATCGCCAAAATGCACCTACTGCAGCTCCACCCTTACCATAAAGCACATCTTTGAGGATTGTACTCATTATAAAGACATTGTCATCAGAATGGGTATGACTCCTAACTTGAGCAGTATTTTGAAAGACAACGAAGCTTCAATTAGCAATGGTTATCTATTTTTTAAAAGCACACTATCTCCTATCTCAACCATAAAATTTATGTGTGATTTTATTCCTTATTTCCTTTGTCAAATTAAACTTTGTATCTTTATAATATTATTCGATTTTCATTCATATTAGTCATCATTATTATTAGTACTTTTCATTTTGTTGTTTTATTTAAGTTAAAATATAACTTCTCTTTCCCTTTAAGTGAATTTTTAGGCGTTTATGACTTCGAAGTTTTACGCCTTTAAGCATAAACAAACAAACAAAAGTACTGTTTTGACGGGATTATTTATCTTTCTCGGATTGTAACATATAAAAAAAATCTGGTGCGGGCAACACACGACTTTCACTTACCTCTATTTTTAAAATCAATGAAAGAATTTTCAAAAACAGTTAGAGATAAAAATATATGAAACTATTAAGGAATTAATTAAATTGAATTTCTATAGAAACATGTGTTTTGTTAAAAAATCTATTATATTATTATCTAAAATAATCAGTTAGTTTTATGTCCATTTCATCACTCTCTATTAACGTTTATAAGCTTGTGTATGAGATGATATTTTTTCTAAAATCTTTAGCTTTCTAACGGTATATCATACATGTATATTACTGCTCTTATGTTCATTATAGTACTCAATTCCTCATAATCCTCCTAGGCGTCTGAAAAGAAGATAGCCTCAAGGCCTTCTTGTTTAGACTCACTACCAAAGAGTGCTGCCATTGGGCAGTTTCTCTTCATGTTTATTTCATGTGTTATAACATTTCAGCATATTTATTTGATTTATTTTGTATACAGTTGTAACTTTCAATTAAAATATATTTTAAAAAAAAGTCTTTAAATGTAAATTTTTAGTTATAGTTATAATTTCATAATGTTCTTTTTTATCAACTTCTTCCACAAGACGTGGATGTTTTGCCTCTGCTTATCTTCTTCAGTAGACCAAATATTTCAAAGGTACGTAATTAAAAGTAAAATATGACTGGGAAATTCCAAAAGATCCACCCTCACTTTAAAGAACTAAACTATATAACTACAAACCATTGTTCATTAAAAAACATTAATAATTAAGACATTCATATACAAACATAAATTTCCAAAGATAAGTAAATGGAAAATTTGAGGGACAAAGAAAACGTAAATTGAACTATTTCAAAGACGATCCTCTAGAAGTGGATAGTTCTATTTTCTATTAAACAGTTGACCCTTCTATTTCATTGTAACCTGGGACTCTTTGTAAAAGAATAGAAGGTCAATCCTTTGTTATTGTTAAATGTATATATTCCACCTGCTAGCTCACGTTCCACGGTATCGTAGACGAAATGAATGTGTGTGTGTGTAAAAGTTAATTAACTTTTATAATGGCATTGATCATTAGCAAGATATATCCCAAAATGTTTTTTTAATTAATTATTTTAAAAAGATTTCATACATTATATTAGAATTAATATAATTTAATATATATATATATATATATATATATATATATATATATATATATATATATATATATATATATGTATGTATGTATTGTAATGTGTTGAGGATACTGAGGGGAGTTAGGATTGGATAATTATGGCATCAATTAAATAAATATTGATTAGCCTATGTCGGCAAAAGTACATAGGGCGTGTACTTGACCCCCTTGGATTCTCCAAAGGCCCCCCGGTTTCACCATCGGTCTGGGATACCAGAGACCTCTTGTAGTTTCCTACAGAGGAGGCAGCCAACAAGAATATTAAGGGTCGTCAAAAGATGAAAATAAAATCACAAAAGCTGTACCGCCGACCGGGGTACTTCCCATATCAGCCCACCCGAGGTGATGAGGATGAGAGACAAGATTTGTAGGGCAGTCTTATTCGAACCATGAGAAGTCAAGTTCTATCCTCAAGATGAAGTGAGTCTTATTCCATCCTCAAGAAGATGTGCGACGGTTTCCATCTAGAAGAAGAGATGACCGTCTGGGGTCAGAGAGAGCAGCTGGAGATCCAAGCCTAAGATTGATTCCGCCTTCGCCAGCCGACAAAGTATTTAAAGGTATTTCTCTGTTTTGTAATATTGTATGGCAAAGGTAGTAGCGAAAATGTCCCTCAGTATTCTCAATCAAAGTGCTAATCAATGTATTAATATTAATTAATATTAATATGTGAGTTTATAATTATAATAATGTATTAATTGAATCTTGTTTACTTTGATCTTACTCTGTATGTCCCCTATTGGATTGGTAAACACGATACCTTTGGAAAGGAAATCCAATGGTATCATTAAATATAGTTTATATATAGATTAAATATATTAAGTAAGCTAGTTTTTGAAGGTACCGCTGCCTTAGCAAAGCAGCCGGTTAAAAAAATTGCACTATATAAATATACATACAATGATACCTTCCATTACCTATAAATACACTGCACCTTTAATATTGGCTCTTAGATTTAGATCTTTATCTTTTCGTGATACATGAATTAAACAATAAATACAAAATAAACATTTAATTAGAGAAAACAATTTGATTTTTATAAGGAAAAGAAGTCTTTTCAAATAATGAACAGCGCTTGAAGAACCACCTAAACCGTTAGAGTCTTATTTAATCAGAAATCTTCTCTAAAATAAAGTCCTTTAAACTATTGTTCCAGATCTTTCAATAGCGGAACACGTAAAATGCAAATTATAATTAAATAAAAGAGACCATAATACATAGTTTTCTCTCTAAACAGCATTAAATTGGTATTTTATAAATAATTAATGGTGTTTAAATATGGTAAAAATGGAGTTTTAATGTTTATAGAGTCAATTCTTTCATACAAAAAAAGTGTTTTCTTTTGCCGTTCCGATATATCAATTATTCAAGAAACTGATATACGTAGCCGTATAGTATAAAAATATACGTAAAAAGGCAAGTATGTTTTATTTTTAATCCGTAGAACGGAAATATAGTTGTGTTTTTTTTTATATAAAAGAGTCCTTCGGATATTTTAAATCGATTAAAACCATTTAAAATGTTCTACTCGTCCTTTTGTGCCTTTCTAAACAACCCATATTTAGAATAAAAAGAGTAAAACGCAAAAAAAAAACGATTTTCTATAAACTATTATAGGCGTATATCAAATAATATATCTTTTTTTTTTTTTTTGTTACGACTGTTATGCAAAAACTGCAATCATTTCAATAAATCATTTTTATACTCAGCGCACCTTGGTACATGAACAAGAAGACAACAACCGTTGGCCAACACATACGAACTCTATTCGCGTTTCCATAGCAAACTGCACGTACACGACGATAGACTTATAAACGACATGTCAGTAGCTGAAATGCCAGTCAGAAGAAGGCTGAAGAGAAGCTGGATGAGAGACCTCCTCTGCTAGATTAAAGCCTAGGAAGGGGTACTGCTGGACACTTTCCGTCCCTATGCCTATCATCTGTGCTCCTGAAGTTGTTTATAGCTCATTTTCTTATTGACATATAACTTCTGACAGATGCTAATAAAAAATTTAAGGTGAGTTTAAAGAAGAACTCCGGGTCCTGGGTTCGAATCCCGTCTGTGGCGGAATATTATTTATTCTGCTATTTCGGCCGAGGGGCGATCCTAGGGTATGGAGACCCTCTTGGGGCAGTCCCAGCCTCTTTAGAGTGGGTACCCAAAATGGGGAAAAAACCTGGCGGCTGAGTGTGATCTCGGCCGAATCACCTCATTGCACGGCCGTTGGCCTAGAAACAGTACGAATCTCTATATGCACTGAGCCCAATAATCTTCATGGGTTGTAGTGGTACTTTTTTTTTTTTTTTTATTTTTTTTTTACAGAGGAAAAAATTAATTAAGGGAGTTTTTTATATGACTAAGGTTAGCTACCTGCCAGTAATAGAAACGCGGTTCAACAGGCGCTTAGACCTACCCCTACCCCAGGACTTTGATGTATTGCGGGTTTCCTTATGCGCCGTATCGTGTCTTAAACTGTTGTTAATTTCCTTGAAAGTACACATAACCTACATTTCGGAAGTGTACCACTAATTTTTACTTTCACTTACTATATATGGTAAGGGAAGTATTGCGATCGTGAAAATTTTCGAATTCCAGTTTTCAACGGAAATACACGTTTTAGGGTCCCCTGAGTCCAAATAACCAAGTCCCGCAAAAAGGTCTGTCTGTGTGTGTGTGTGTGTGTGGTAACTCCCGGGCGGAAACGGTAAGTCCTATGAAACTGAAATTTCATATTTAAGACAACTATACGCCCGAGACGTGAAAATTTTTTTTCTCACCAAAATGAGCTTACCATAAGAGGCAATTTATACCATGCATTTTGCACCTTTTTTCGATTTTCTCGAAAACGGTTCCGACGATTTTGATTAAACCCGCTATATCGATGTAAAATTTAATGGGCTTTAATATCATGTAGGTTTTATTTGGATAAAAATGGTCTGACAGGGCTTAAATGCCGATATTTTAAATGTTCTTCCCCTAAAGTATTTTTAATTTTTTAGATTCAATAATAATAACTAGATTATCTTGTTAACGCTGATGAAAAACAGGTAAATATATAAATTGAATAAGTTCGATACCCAACTAAAAAAGAAAATAGAAAAAATATATTTTTAATGAAATTTTTCGTTTTTGAACATAAGAACAGTAATATGCATGTATGATATACCGTTGGAAAGCTAAAGATTTTAGAAAAAATATTATCTCATACACAAGCTTGTAAAAGTTAATAGAGAGTGATGAAATTAACATAAAACTAATTATTTTAGATAATAATATAATAGATTTTTTAATAAAACACATGTTTCTATATAAATTCAATTTGATTAATTCCTTAATAGTTTCACGTATTTTTATATCTAACTGTATTTGAAAATTCTTTCATTGATTTTAAAAATCGAGGTAAGTGAAAGTCGTGTGTTGCCCGCACCAGATTTTTTTTCGATTACCGAATTTAATGATTTTGAGATATTTCGAACTTAGCTGAAAAATAAATTTTAACCTTTTAACTTTTTCATACTTATCGGGATATATCCAGCATTGAAAATTCTGATTTTTAAAATTGAATTGTAGCCACCTTTTCAACACTGTATGACATAGCCTAATACATATGTTATAGTTCGATATTATGTCATTATACGTTTTACTTTCACCTACCTATATATAGTAACAGGAAGCATTGAGATCGTAATAATTTTCAAATTTAAATTTACACGAAAAATTCAAGTTTATAAGGCCCCTTGATCCTAAAAAACAAATCCAGGTTATAGGCATGTGTATGTGTGGTAAGTTTAGCTCGAAAACAACAGGTTTTAAAAAACTGAAATTTTATATTCAGGACTTGACAAACGTCTGGACTGGAATCAGCACTCAATACTAAAACTGCTCGCCAATTCCGTTTACTGCAACAATTACTAGAGAGACGCGCTAACACTCTACTCAACTACATAACCATCATAAGGCCTATCTGGACTTCCTGAGTTGAGTTTTAGGGCTCTACTAAACCATCGAATTCTTCCCGTATCCAATCCTTACAATCCAAAATCCTTAGTAAAATCCTCAATACTCTTCACTTTGTCACGAATAAACTCATCCATAATGTTTCATATGTTGCTGATTTGGTACGTACGAGGTATCAATCCTTCCATGATAAACTATATTCCCACTTTAAACCGACTAGTTTCAATCCTTGCTTCCTCTTCTATTCCTGACAATCCTCCGAGTATCTATTCCTGGAAAGAAGATAGATAGTCTCGAGACCTTCTAGTTTAGATTGCCAACTACAGTGAAGCCAAGGTGCAGTTTCTCTTCATGTATCATAAATGTATTTTATCTCACAGCTTATTAATTGATGTATTAACACATACAGTTGTAAATTTCAATAAATAATAATATAAAAAATAAATATTATAACAACCCAGGTAAGTGAAGGTAATTGGGCATCAGGTCCGATATTTTATAATTTTTTTTTTGGTAGAAAGAAGACTGCAGCTTCTAGTTATCTAGTTAAATTTATACCGGTGTTTCGTGATTGCACGGCACTATTTTAGGTCTGCGCTGACTAACACAAAATAAACAAAAAAGTTCATATTAACATATATCTCAAAATCATTTATTAAAATGATATCAATAGTTAAACATTTATTATTTATATACTACATTAAGACTGACTGTATAAAGTTTAACGTGTTTTATACTAAATAACAGTTTTTAATCACCTTATAAACAAATGAACGATAAGCAATGACAGTAGTTGCTCATATGTTTGTCTAGTTATGTGTGTTTTAGTGTACCATCGCTGTATTTATCATACTTCGGCTAGTTTTGTGTGTTTTAGTGAGAGTGAATACTGTGACACAGTTCAATTTGTGATTATCATGAAACACCATATATTATATATATTGTGTATTATTTATATTACCATATACCAGAACAAACAGATATGATTTTAACCTATGGTAAGTTACATAGAAACGGTGCTGCTGCTGTTCAAAGATATCATGAAATATTGCTAACCATAGAACTGAATATATATATATATATATATATTTATTTATTTATTTATTTATTTATGCATAGATATACATAAGTTAAGGTCTAATAAGGTAGATTATCAGCCTTAATTCCAACTCGCTGATTGTAAACGATGATGATATTTTATATGAACCAATTAATTAGTGTTTGGATAGCCATCTAACTGTGCCCCTTTCCAATTTTTTTTTTTTTTTAAGTTTTATTTCTGGAAGTTTAGTTTTATTATATATATATATATATATATATATATATATATATATATATATATATATATATACATATACAGTTTAAATGAAAAAAAGATGATGGTAGAAGTTATATTTTAGCAATGACGAGAGCAGACGGCCCTAGATAATGCCATCTTGACCGCGACGAATTTCTTCACACAAGACCTACCCCCGATGATATAGCTTCCGGTTCAACAGCTATCCCACTTACATTATATCTCCACCTAGCATTTTTGGATCATATATCGTTAATACCTTCATATTGAACTATTAAAGTTATGTGTTTATATCTTTAGTATAAATAAAACATGGTTATTTATTATAAATCATAAATCCCTTTGTGGTGGGCCTAATCGTACAATGCTATAGTTCTATCCATAAATTTCGCCTATCCAGGGTTTTTTAAATGAAAATATTTTTTATTAAGGGAAATTTTATTACTTTCATTAATATCAATGACGTTTTTTATTGTTTATCAAAGATTTTTTTTTTTTATCAAAAATTTGTTTTCATCTATATCAAAGTTATTTTATTTGTTAACTGACCCTCCGTAAATCTCCTGGACACGATCTCCTTACTCCCCAGATCCTCCGACAACTTCCGCAAAAAGCTATTATATTCCTTACTTATATTTACAACTGCGTCCTACGCACCACCTATTTTCCTCTGTTATGGAAACATTCCACAATCATTTTTTTTCCAAAACCAGGAAAACCTTCCAACAACACTTCATCCTACAGGCCTATTAGTCTACCCCCATCCTCTCAAAAATCTTCGAAAGGCTTCTTCTTAAATGTATCCTACCCATATTAGAATCTCAAAATATTCCTTCCCATCGGTTTGGATTCCGTCCTCAGCATTCCACAGTTCAACAGGGGCACCGAGTTGTAGACCATATTTCCTCAGCTCTTGAATGCAAAGAGTATTGTACTGGTGTGTTTCTGGACATTGTGCAAGCTTTTGACCGGGTATGGCACACTGGATTACTCTTCAAGCTGAAAACCCATTTACCCCAGTCTCTATACCTCATTCTCCGATCCTATCTCTCAAACCCTTTCTTCCGAGTTCGCTGTTGTGTAGAATTTTACAACCTTCATCCCGTTGAGGACGGTGTTCCTCAAGGCAGCGTCTTGGGACCCGTCCTCTACATCCTTTATACTGCTGATATTCCTACACATCCTGATAACTTTCTGGCAACTTTTGCAGACGACACCGCCATCCTATTATCCAGTTCCAATCCTGAAACAGCATCCTTAAACCTTCAGAGACACCTTTTCCTTATCGAACACTGGTGTAATTACTGGCGTGTAAAGGTGAACGAAGCCAAATGTAAACACATAACCTTTACTCTTAGACGAAAATCCTGTCCGCCAGTTCATTTCAACTCATTACCAATTCCTCTCTCAGATACAGTCCGGTATCTTGGCTTACTGTTAGACAAAAAATTGACTTGGAACCCACATACAAGACTTAAAAGATAAGAACTCAACCGACGATTCGGACAGTTATACCGACTAATCAACAGAAAATCTGAACTTACAGTTGACAACAAATTATTAATCTACAAGACAATACTGAAGCCCATCTGGACCTAAGGACTTGAACTGTGGGGGACAGCTAAACGTACTAACATCAAACGCATTCAATCCTTTCAATCCAAAGTCCTCCGTACAATAGTAAATGCTCCTTATTATGTCTCCAACTATACCTTGCACCACGACCTTAATGTTCCATTTATTTCAGACCTAATTCCATCCAAATATTCCAAATTACACCAGAACCTCATTCATCATCCTAATCCTCTAGCTCCCCAGCTCCACCCATCCATACAACCCACCTAGAAGGTTGAAACGGCAGTGGCCCCGCGACCTTTTGTAAATATATTGGAGTTCTAGCACTGGCTAAATTCTCTACTCAATGGGATGTATGTATGAGTGTGTGTATGTGTATATAGGTATAAGTGAATTCTTGACTTTATTGTATTGATTCATTATTGTGTATATATTTTATTGTAATTTTATGCTGTGTAAATATTGTATGAATGTAGTATGTATGATATATTTCAGCACTACTATTGATGTCCAAATTGGGACAGATTTTAATTTTACTCAATAAAAATTGTTGTTGTTGAAAATACTCTACCATAAAAAATGACTAATATCATTCTTTCGGCCATGTTAATACCCAAAAGCTGCACTTGTTGATGAATTTCTTCACTACTTCCAACGCAATACTTATCACACTATCGCAATCTCAGAAACCTTTTTGACCACTATTTTACAATTTTGCAGGACAGCATAACCAAGGATTTCGTACCCAGTCATTTTCATATTTGAAGCTCTTCCTAATGAGCCATTCAGATGGTTCGTATATAAATTAGATATTTGGCACTAAATGCAGGAGTGAAAACCAAATGAGCACTAGTCACTTGTATGGTATTGCTGGTTAATTTAATTTATATAATAACGTTATATTTATATATTTTTTCAAAGCAGGCAAACTACACAAAAACACATTTATCCGTTGTTTCAATAATTGAGTAATATTTACAATTTATACTTTCACACACATATAAAGAATATAGTGAGGGAAAGTATTGCGATCGTGAAAATTTTGTAATTCCAGTTTTCAACGGAAATACATGTTTTAGGGTCTGCTGAATCCAAATGACCAAGTCCCGCTACAAGGTCTTTGTTTGTCCATGCGTGTGGTAAGTCTAGTGCAAAAACGAATAGTCGTACGGAACTGAAATTTCATATTTAAGAACGCTATACGTCTAAGATGTTATAGCAAATATTTCATCAAGATCAGCTAACCAGAAGAACCACTTTATATCAAGGATTTCGCACCTGTTTATTATTTTCTCTAAAAAAGCTCCAATGATTTTGATCAAACTCGCTATATTGATGTAAAATTTAATGTTCTTTAATATCACGTAGGTTTCATTCTGTTTAACAAGGCTTAAATGCCGATATTTTAAATGTTATTCATCTAAAGTACCTTTAAATTTGAACATTTCAAAAGATTAACCATATCATCTTAATGACATTGATGAATAACAGCTAAATATTCAAGTCGCATAAATTTGATGAACAATGAAAGGATAACAGGGCAAAACTATTTTATAATGAAATATTTCTTTCTTTAAGATAAGAACCATAATATATATGTATAATATACCGTTGGAAAGCTAAAAATATTAGAAAAAGTAACATCTACACACAATCGTAAAATGCAATTGAGGGTGATGAAAAGCAGATAAAATTAGCCGATTGTTTTAGATAATATAACATACTATTTAATAAAATACATGTTCCTATCGAATATCAATTTAATTTATTCTTTAAACTTATTTTATATCTATGGTATTTAAAAATTCTTAAATTGATTTTAAGTATAAATCGTGTGTTGCTCACACCATATGTTTTGGATATATTATCAAATAAAAACTATATCACCTTCTGTAGCTTTTTTTGTCTTTTGTATTCTATATCAAGAGGAAACGGATTTGAAAAATCCATCAGAAGAACACTTGAAAGTTTTTGAACCTAATCCTTTCTGGAATAGATGCGAGGATTGAAAGCTTAAAAATGAATGAGTTTAAAATCAGCTAGGACAGAATATCTCTTTTCTCCGAACTATAGCTCTGTAACTAAGGGAAATCCTGCACGAAAACGATCTTGCTTCTGATCGTATTGGATTTCTATAGCCTTATATGATAAGATTAAAATATAATAAAGATTTTAATTCAATATTATCACATACAAAAGAAAAACCATTCGACATAACAAATCCACAATGTTGAAAAATCCTGAAAGTACAACACACGACTTTTACTTCTTAAAATCAATTTTAAAAAATCTTAATTCAGTTGAAGTTGAAAAAATGTAGAATTACATTAAAGATCGATGAAAAAATTAGTTAAATTTTTAATATAACGCAGAAATGTTTAACCTAATCGCTGTGAAACTTTTATTTAATAATAATAATAGCATTTTTTTAAGTTATTAGTTATACTATATATATAATACATATTTTTTATATATATATATATATATATATATATATATATATATATATTGTTAAGATTTGAAATGGTCATATGTTTATATTTCTCCATTTTTAATTTTATTGGTTTTATTTTTTATTTTGTGATTCATTATGTGCAAGGGCTAAGTAAATCGTTTTATTCAATTTGAAGCAGCTGTTAAGTGACCGCTGGGCAGATTGCATTCTGGGATTGTGAGAGGGTTAATGAAATCACTGGCGAGTGTAGACGGTGTTTAATTAAGTTGGATGTCGCATATTTTTCGTATAATCGCAACTCGCACATCATCCTAGAAGATTGTCTCAGAATTGTCGCATGAAGTAGTAGTCGCAGAAGGAAAGAAAGGAACATCGCAGACAGGAGAGGGAAGGAAGTCATCACGGATAGAAAGAATCACCACCTTGCACACTATAAACAGTATTTTTTTTTTAATTATTATAAGCTTGTTCGTGTTCTCTCTTTTCATAACTTCATTTATTTACCCTCAACAAAATTACACGGATTGGCAAATAATTCAACGGTTCACAACGACCGGGTTGAGGCTGCGAGCAAACGCGTTAGTCGCTTCTCTTCCCAACATATATATATCTATATATAGCTACAAAATATTAGTATGGAGAGTTCCCGACAAAAAATTTTAACACGGATAAGTAAAGATTTCTGCTGTGGTTGTACATTAATATTGTATATTAATGTTTCCATTAAGGCTTTCATTACTTCATTATTTTTACATCCCATTTTCATGGTATAAGAACTGATGTTAAATTTTATAAATTTATATCTCAGATGGTTTAGAATAGACTATTTCAATCAGAATGAAAACGATTACTATGTTTCGGCGGCCACCTTTTTAAGACAGCAATGACTCCGAAACTGTATTAATTAATGTACAAATTAATTCGGTTCTTATTTTATAAAATTATTGAATTTCTTTTCCTAAGGTATCATGTTAATTAATTCATTATTGGTATAAGGTTGCATTAAGGGGAATATGGTAATTAACTTATAATACACATTTATTTATATAATAGGACATATTATTACACATAAAATGATGGTACCGCGAAGCCTAGTTCATTATCGTAAATACTGAAGTTTGTTCGGATTTACCACATAATATAACATGAAATAGGGCACTTCGGACAAAACTGCATAATTCCTCCCTGGCTTGACACCCCAACTTCCTCCGTCGGTGGCTGGACTCCCCAGATAGAGGGCTATCCCTGCTCTAAGAGTGGAGGGCTGTGTTTTCACATAGCTTTTCTAAGAAGCCTTGTAGCTCGGAAACTGTTCTAGTTTGAATGATTCAAAATTAATTCTTTTCCTACAGTATTCTCGAAACATATCACTATATGATATTAAAGCTCATTAAATTTTACATCTCTATAATAATAATAATAGGCTTACCGAACCCGAAGGTTCGATGCCGACAGCACCAAACTCCGCCTGCACAGACTCGTCAGAATGTTCACCATTCAAGCCCAAGCCCCCGAGATCAGCCTTAACGCAATCCTCCCATCGCCGCTTCGGCCTACCTTTTGGACGCCTTCCAGTCGGATCTGTGAATACCAACCTTCTCGGAATCCGTTCCTCACCAAACCCAACAACTTTACTCGCCCATTTGAGTCTCCGCGATGCTATCAACTCAATTATAATTACATTGATATAACAGGTTCATTTAAACTCGTTAGAGCCGTTTTATAGAAAATCAGAAACAGGTGTAAAATGCATGGTATAAAGTGGTTCTTCTGGTTAGCTGATTTTGATTAAAAAGTTGCTCTAACCTCTCCATCTTGTTATTCATATGAATATATGATGGAATATACGCTCGCAGATATGAAATTTCAGTTAGGGTTTTCATTTTTTTAATTGACGTTTTACACACACATATAGTTTCTAGCGACTTGGTTATTTGTACTCCGGAGACCTTAAAACGTGTATTTTTGTTAAAAACTGAAATTCAAAAATGTTCACGATCACAATAATTTCTTTTACCGTATATTTTCTTTATATTTAGGTCAGTGAAAGTGAAATACTTTTACATTTTGATTAACTGTATTTGATAGGAAATAAACATATACGGAGGCACTACCCTTTGAGCTATTGGACACTTGTTCAAAATGCTCACCCGGATGTCAATATCTTGAAAGGTTCGGAAGACGCGCAATCAGGTAGGATGGATTGGCCGAGGTAGAGACCTCCATCCATCTCGGAGGTTGCAAGGAGTAATGACCATCATCGCACTCGGAGTCGGGATCGATGCCAATCTTAGTGAGCGCATCTCACCATCATCACGACTCCTCACCTTCAACAGTTCACAAGAAAAATGAAAACACGGTCGATTAGTTTTTTTTAAAGTTTGTTTTTATTTTTTGATCGCTATATAATGCTCAGACACAATCTGGTGCGCGCAACAAACGAGTTCCTACAACATCTAGTTATAAAGTGGCTCTTCTGGTTAGTTTACTTTGATGAAAAAGTTGCTGAAACATGTCGGGCGTATAGGTGGCTTAAATATGAAATTTCAGTTTCGTAGGACTTTTCGTTTACGTGTGGGAGTTACCAAACACAGAGACCTTTTTGCAGAACTTGGTCATTTGGACTCAGGGGCCCTAAAACGTGTATATCCGTTGAAAATTGGAATTCGAAAATTTTCAGGATCGCAATATTTTCCCTTAATATATATTTCATAGTAACTAGTTGTGAACCGCAGCTTTCCTAGCGAATATTGCATTTCGTATTAATTTATGTGCGTTTATAGTAAGAGTGGCTATAATAAATATCAACTATCTGCTACTCTTTGTTATTATTTAATGCCCGATCTAGACTTCTTCCTGTGAAATTTACAATTTCAACCACTTGTAAGTTGAAGATTTTAAAACCCAGCCTTATTGCACATCTAGACACTAAGACGAACCTCCAGGAAAAAATTTAGCTTCACAACCAGTCATTTTTTAGATACTGCGATGACCAGAAAATTGAGTGATATATTTTATAAACATAGGCATATAGCTAATAAAAGTCCTAAATACGATTAAAATAATAGTTCTGATTATTATACTCGAATAATTCAAAAGAAATAATAATTGTTATAATTTATTTAAATTTAAAAATGTACTATATGCTTCAAGGTAATAACGATTAAAGTTGAAAACGACTCTTGAAATAAAACATGACTTATATAATAATATAGATTGATATAAATATAGTCTCTGCAACCTTCTTTACACCCTAGTGGCCTCATCTCTCTTCGGACCAAATATTTTGCCTGTAGTACCTTATTTCGAAAATTTTAGCTGTTGTTCGTCCTTCAAAGTAAGCGGCCACGTTTCACATCCATAAAGGACCGTCGGAAGAATAATAGTTTTATAACTTCTAACCTTTATGTTTTTAGACAGAAGCCACGAGCTAAGTAATTTCGCAACTGAATAATAACACGCATTTCCTGCCTATGACCGGGACTTTATTTTCTCCTGGACTTAGTTTTTCTCAAAAGTATGCCCTGATATATCATTATCACTAAGATCGCCACCGTCTCTGCTACTAATCATATATTTTTTCTTATCGGTATTTATTTCAAGTCCTATTTTTTTACCGGTTTGTATTTTATTAGTTTCCGTGTCTTCCCCTAACAGTACCAAATCATCGGCGTTTCCCAGAACCGGAATTTTATCAACCAGATTTAATCCTTTCTCGGTACACGTCACCTTTTCTTTGACATATTCTAAAGCGATTTTGTCTGCGTCAATTTCTGTTATTATGATCGCTATTAAGAAGTTTTTAAAATAATATATTTGAAAGAACTTCCGCGTAAATGACATTTTTAGTTTTATTTTCATGTGGCAGAAGAACATAATGATTTTCTCCGCAACCCGATCTTGGCGTAAATCAATTCCTACTTGTTTAAATGTTTGGTCCTGTGATTTATTAATTGTTACAGCAAAAGATAAATTATGGGGAAATTGAATTATTTTAAAAATAAAAATTAAATCATTTGGAATCATTTGGATGCGAGGTTTTTTTTCTCCTAATTTTTCCGTTTTTTCCCAGATTTTCCACTGATTCTTCACTCATATTGGTCGCAGCGTGATGTTATATAGCCTATAGCCTTCCTCGATAACTGGACTATCCAACACAAAAATTTTTCAGAATTTTTCATTTCGAACCAGTACTTTCTGAGATTAGCGCGTTCAAATAAACAAACAAACTCTTCAGCTTTATAATATTAGTATAGATTACTACTAATTATATATATATATATATATATATATATATATATATATATATATAATATATAAATATTCAATATCTACAATATATTCATAGTAATTATTAGTATATATTCTATAGTCTCCTGCAATTTAAATCCACAATCCATACTCAGGAAACCAGATCCCGTCTTTCCGACCTCTATACGCCTTCCCATAGAACCAAAAAAATATGAATTTTCCTTCTTAGCCCGGTCCAGTTTCTTCAGGAATACTCTCCTATCACACATCCGTCATGCTCCTTCCCAATCTTCTTTCAAACCTCTTCTTTTTAAACATCTTCTTTCTTCCCAATCAGTTGAAAACTAATTTCAGTACAATGATTAAAGTTATGTGAGAAATGTCTACACTTCATAACATAAATGATAATAATAATACAGTGGCGCTACAGTCCGATGTGAACCTTGGCCTCCTCAATGAGCCTTCGCCAGGTGGCTCGTTCCTGTGCAGCTGTTTTCCAATTCCGCACTTCCAGAAGGGTCCGGGCATCCTTTGCGACAGCATCTTCCAGCGCAGCCTAGGTCTTCCTCTTCCTCCAGAGCGGTCCAGTTTTCCCTCCAGCAACATCCTGGGAATTTCCTCCTCGTCCATCCTTGCCAAGTGGCCCGCCCATCTTAATGTAGCGACACACTTAATGTAGCGTACAATATTGGTTTCCCCAAATAGTTCATATAGCTCCCGGTTGTAGAGCCTTCTCCATTGAGCTCTGCTTCTTCCGAACTCTTTAAGGTCCACGCCTTCCTAGCCTAAGTTAGTACTCGTCGAATGAGGGTTTTATAAAGGCTGCACTTAGTCTGTCTGGATAAGGCCTTGCTGCTGAGATGTTTCCTTAATCCAAAATAGCAACAGCTTGCTTTTCTTAATCTTTGACCGATCTCGAGGGATATCTTGTTAGAGCTGCTTTATAGACGTAGATCTCAGGTACGTAAATTGGTTTACGCTTTCAAACGTGAAAGATCCGATGGATAGTGGGTCCTTGATAGGGTTGTCAGTTCCCGGGCCAGCTCTCATGTACTTCGTTTTGTCTTGGTTTATAGATAGCCCCATGACTGTTGCTTCTCCCACAAGTCTAAGAAAAGCTTCTTTCAAAGCGTTTAGAGATCTTGCCACTATATCTAAATCGTCCGCGCACCCAAGTATCTGTGTCATCCTGTTACAAACTGTATTAGTGGTTTCCACCCCGGACCTTCTTATAACCCATTCTAAGGCAAGATTAAATAACAAACAGGCCAGAGCATCTCCTTGCCTTAGCCCTTTCTTTGTTTCCAATTCAGGTGCTAAATCATAGTTGTAACATAAATGTTAGTAAAGATTATTTTCATTTCTATTTTTAATTATTCTAATGTTTTTTGGTTTGTTAGTTCTATATTATATTTAGATATTACTGTATTTTTTTAATTTACATTTATCTCTCTTTTCATCAATTAAAATAATTATAAATAATTATTACAATCACTAATATTATTAGTTTTTTTATGTGTTTTTTGGCCAGTTGTAATCATTATTTCTTTTGTACATGTGTATTATTCTCAAGGGACTTAGTCCCAGAATAAAGTTCTTTTTTCATTCATTCATTCATTTATTCATACATAGGGTAAATGAAAGTAATAATTACGATAAGAACAAAAACAATTAAGATCTGGCTCAGTCACTAATCGATTACAACAAAATAATTATTCTTTATAATGTATTAAGTTAGGTCATAACATGAATAGTGTATAAAATGTTGTTTTAAATGTTATTATAATGCGGATGATACTGCAATTTCAATATCACATGACGATCCTGTAATGGCATACCCGACGGTTCAAATGCACCTACAAAATTGGCACTCTCTTTGGGAAATCCGATCAAGTCAAAGCATGTAACGTTCACACTTCGACAAAGTACTTGCCCCCCAATTTTTACCGAATTCTTCAGACGAACTCTGTACATTACCTATTACTGACACTCAAAAGATATTTTACTGGGCATCAAAAAAGAAAATAAATTCTCCTAAATCAAATTAATTAGAAAAATATTTTTTTTACAAACCTCGGGACAGATGTTTCAGTTTTGAAAGAGATGACATTTGCATTGTGGATCCAGGTTTTGAATTCATAAATCCACGTTTTGCAAATCCGCTTTACCTATCAAAGCTATCTTTTGTTTCCGTTGGTAGCTCACTCTAGCCAGAGTTATCGCTAATCATTGATTTTACTTCAATTTTCAACCTCCGCATTGGGATTATCTTTTTTGTTTAGGTTTAAAAAAAAAAAGTTTCGAAGACATGTATATTACCAGATTTCATGTTTAAAATGCTATTTTAACCATTCATTTATGAAATATGCAAAACCTATATTAAAAATCTGGTGCGGCCAACACACGACTTTCACTTACCTCCATTTTTAAAATCAATGAAAGAATTTTCAAATACAGTTAGAGATAAAAATACGTGAAACTATTTAGAAACATGCTTTTATATAAAAAATCTATTATATTATTATCTAAAATAATCAGTTAGTTTTATCAGCTTTTCATCACTCTCTGTTAACTTTTAAAAGCTTAAGTATAAGATGATATTTTTTCTAAAATCTTTAGCTTTCCAACGGTATATCATACATGTATATTACTGCTCTTATGTTCAAAAAGGAAAATATGTTTTAAAAAAAAATATTTATTCTGTTTTCTCCTTTAGTTGAGTATCGAATTTATTCAATTTATATATTTGCCTGTTCTTCATCAGCGTTAACAAGATAATATAGTTATTTTTATTGAATCTACAAAATTAAAGGTACTTTAGAAGAAGAAAATTTACAATATCGGCATTTAAGCCCTGTCAGACTATTTTAATCAGAATGAAACCAACATGATGTTAAAGCTCATTAATTTATACATCGATACAGGGAGTTTAATCAAAATCGTCGGAACCGTTTTCGAGAAAATCGAAAAAAGGTGCAATATGCATGGCATAAAGTGGCTCTTCTGGTAAGATCTTTTTGATAAAAAAGGTTTTGTAATGTCTCGGGCTTATATTAGTCTTATTTATGAAATTTCAGTTTTATAGGACTTACCGTTTCCGCCGGGAGTTACCACACAGACCTTTTTGCGGGACTTGGTTATTCGGACTCAGGGGACCCTAGAATGTGTATTAAAGTGAAAGTAAAAGAAGTTGCGAAGACTTGTAAACTACCAGATTTCATGTTTAAAATGCTATTTTTTACAATTCATTCATTAATTATGCAAAACCTATAATAAAAAGCAGTTTACCAAATTTTAGCTAGACATTTGACTGAATCTCGAGAATGAAAATCGACACTTAAAACTGAATTCGTTTTTTTAAATGTGGCTTAATTTAAATTTTCTTTTAATAGGCTGATTTGCCTTGATTCAATGAAAGCGGATGATAAATACAATTGGGAATCCCGAGTAAAGTTACTGTTCACACCTTTAGGTTGCACATAGGATATTATACGATAAAAATAAAAAAAAACAAAAGTATGACATATTAGAAAAAATTATAAAACACACCCTATCACTGGACGTTAGTCGTGCTCTCTTTTGTAATAAAGATATCAAATACACTTATATCAAATTTTAATATTAATACTCCAGAAAGCTACTTGTCCCAAAGAATCAGCGTCAAAAAAGTAAGGCATGTCAGTCGTTTAAAAATCAGCAGCAAAGAGAACATTAAACTTCATTTGGAAAATAAAACATCATCACTTACAACAAATACACTCTGCAATAACTGTGACCAATTTATATCCAACAATTTCTATCTTATACTTCTCCAATGTAAAACATTAAATAAATATAGAGAGAAATATCTGAGGCAGTATATAACAAGTGCTTGTGATTAACGAAACATAGAAACAATTCCCAATATTGATAATGTTGATAAATTAAACAAAATATATTATTATATATCTCAATGTATATATAATTCTCTGTAAATTAGAAAAGAAGTAGTTCATTTTACTTTCACTTATTATATGTAGTAAGAGGAAGTATTGCGATCGTGAAAATTTTCGAATTCCAGTTTTCAACGGAAATACACGTTTTAGGGTCCCCTGAGTCCAAATAACCAAGTCCCGCAAAAAGGTCTGTGTGTGTGTGTGGTAACTCCCGGGCGGAAACGGTAAGTCCTATGAAACTGAAATTTCATGTTTAAGACAACTATACGCCCGAGACGTGACAAAACTTTTTTCATTAAAATGAGCTTACCAGAAGAGCCACTTTATACCATGCATTTTGCACCTTTTTTCGATTTTCTCAAAAACGGTTCCGACGATTTTGATTAAACTCGCTATATCGATGTAAAATTTAATAAGCTTTAATAACATGTAGGTTTTGTTCTGATTAAAATGGTCTGACAGGGCTTAAATACCGATATTTTAAATTTTCTTCCTCTAAAGTACCTTTAATTTTGTAGATTCAATAAAAATAACTATATTATCTTGTAAACGCTGATGAAAAACAGGTAAATATATAAATTAAATAAATTCGATACCCAACTAAATGAGAAAACAGAAAAAATAATTTTTTAATGCAATTTTTCGTTTTTGAACTTAAGAGCAGTAATATATATGTATGATATACCGTTGGAAAGCTAAAGATTTTAGAAAAAATATTATCTCATACACAAGCTTTTAAAAGTTAATAGAGAGTGATGATATAAACATAAAACTAACTGATAATTTTAGATAATAATATAATCGATTTTTTAATAAAACACACGTTTCTATAGAAATTCCATTTAACTAATTATTTAATGGTTTCACTCATTTTGATCTCTTACTGTATTTGAAAATAATTTAATCTATTTTAAAAACGGAGGTAAGTGAAAGTCGTGTGTTGCCCGCACCAGATTTTTTATTTTATTTTGTTTACTTTCCTTGTCAATATTATTATTTCTATTAATGTCACTTATTATTAATATTTTATTGATTCGTTATTCCTTTGATTATATAATTAATATTTCAATAGTGACACAAGACTGAAACGACAAGAAACTGCTCGAAGATACCAATTAATACAACACTTGCTAGATAAACGTTCAAAACTTCCAGTATATTACGAAAGAATCATTTACATCATTATTATCAAACCTATTTGGACATATGTAATCGAGTTTTGGGGCTCTACGAAACCATCTAATTCCTCCCGCATCCAGTCCTTACAATCCGAAATCCTTCGCCAAATCCTGAATGCCCCTTATTTTGTTACAAATCAACTCCTCCATAATGACCTAAACATCCATTTGTTGCAGACATAGCCCGTCATAGATACTCCACTTTTCATTCCTAACTCCCTGCCCACGCAAACCCACTTGTACGTAATCTATCTGCATTAGATATTCCTGATAACCCTCCGAGGCGATTGAAAAGAAGGTGGCCTCGCGGCCACCTGAAAATAGTTAGCGAAGTGCTACCTCTGGGTAGTTCTTTCTCAAGGCATTTTCACGACTTTTCTTCACTCTGCATATTTACTCATTGTGTTTTATACAGTTGTAAATTACAATAAATAAAAATATTAAAAAATATATTTCAATAGATGTGCCAGATTATTGAAAGAATTTTATTAAGCTTATTTCTTATAGGTTGTATATTTGTACAAGAACATTTACTTGACAAATAAAGTCATTATCTATCTAATTTCAATTATCTTCATTTTTAAATGTAGCTTAGTTTAAAAAAAAAAATCTGGTACGTGCAACACAAGATTTTTACTTACCTATTTTTTTTATGTTTTTTTTTTAATTAATATCCATAACGTCAAAGTACTTTCTGTAAGATGTTTGATCCTGGGTCTAGTTGAGTGCCAGGTATCTTAGGCAAAAGCCCCTCAAGACTATCGGAGATAGGTAAACTGAGGGAGCGGAATCCTTTGTAGCTATGTATAAATATTAATATTTTAAATAGGAAAGGGAATCTTAAATATTAAGATCATAAGAAAGTAAGTATTGACAATTACTATAGATGATGAGTTGGTCTCGCTCTATAATTCCTTCAAACTGACGACAAAATTACTGTGACATCCCATATACTGTTCCAAGGAAATATATACAAATTTCAACAGAAAAATTAACATTTCTAAAAACATTATTAGGAAATATAATGTATGTGTATAGAACTAAATAAAAAAATCTGGTGCGCGCAACACATGACTTTCACTTACGTTATTAAAATCAATTCAAGAATTATGAAATATTTTTATAAATGAAAATAAATTGTTAAAGAATTAATAAAATCGATTTTTAATAGAAACATGTGTTTCATTGAATAATCTATTATATTTTTATCGACGACAGTCAGTTAGTTTTATCGGCTTTTCATCACTCTGCACTAACATTTACCATTCCCTTTTTTAGATAATATTATTTCTAATATATTTAACTATCTAACGATATATTATACATCTATATTACTATTCTTGTGTTCAAAAACACAAATATTGTATAAAAAAATATTTTTCCACTTTTCTCCTTTAGTTGTTTGTCAATTTCGCTTAACTTGTATATTTAGCCATTTTATATCAATGCTAATGAAATAGTATACCCTTTAAATCTAAAATTCAAGTATTCAATGCTGTTTTTAAATCATTCATAGGATATGGTGCAGAAGCATGGGGAAGTAAAGAATATATTGAATGTGAAAAACTTCTGTATTACTTCATTAAGAAATTATTTAGCTTGCCGCAAGCCACCCCTTCCTACTTAATACATTTAGAAACCAAAATAGTCCCAATGTTTATAGAAACCTTGAAAATACAGCATAATTATGTTATAAAAGTTAAAAACCTGACAAAAAATAGGCTACCATATTTATTAAACAATGAAGTTGTTAAACAAAAGGTATATTGGATAAAGGATTTAAGAGAAATAGCTGAAAAACATAATATTGACATAGACATTAAACTTGACAATCAAAATAAATGGGATTTAATCCTACAGGAATTTAGAGTATCGTTAACAGAAATTTACAAATTAAAATATGTACATAAGGCTTCAGTTTCAGAAAAAATGTATCTGTATTAAAACTTAAGTTATGATTCTGGATCACATTACCTTGATGATAATAAATTAAATTTTAATGGGGTTAAATGAATATTTAAAGTTAGATGTGAACTTCTTTATCTCAACTACAACAGATTTTATTCAAATAGTAGTGTGATGTGTTCTTCGTGCAATAAAAAAGAAACAGAAAATACATTTCATTTCCTGGCTGCATGTCCGATTCTGTCTGAAATTAGAAACAATTGTTTTGGAAAGAGTTCTCTAAAAGTTGATGATGTGATAAAATGTCTCAATGGTGATAACTGGGTGTCTGTATACAATTTTTGTAAAATTGCATGGCCTTATAGATACGGGCTTATTAAGGAATTTAATTATAATTTAAAAAAAAAACACAAAAAAAACTTTCTAATGCATAATATTATTGATATGATTGATTATTGTTATTTTTTTCTGCTGTTTTATTTATAAGTTAATACAGTTAGAAGGTGAATAGAATAAGTAAGTAACCTGTTTGACTATTGTATAATTTTGTAAAACTTTTCAGATCGGCTCCGGGCTGACGGTCTAAAAGACCATATTTCTACAAATGTTTTCTAGTCTAGAAAAGATTTCTGATCGTTTGAGGCTTTCCAAGTAGCAGACCATCCTCTCCAGTTCGAACCACAGTCGGTAATCTTGTGGGTTGAGATCCGGGTTTCCTGAGGGCCAATACGTACCAGAGATGAACGCTTGAATGTACTTATCCAGCCATTGCTGAGATGTTCTGGCCTTGCGAGCTGGAAAAAACCAATGACTTCCATTAAACAGAGAATCATTTATAGGTTTGACAACTGGTTCTGAAATATAGTTCTGACAGTTTTTAAAGTATTTCACAAAAATATAGCTTTTTGGTCCCACCAAAGCACACTCCTCGCCAAACCATCACTGTGAAAGGGTGATAATATCTTTTCAGTCTTCTAATGACTTCCTGGGCTTTTTTAGAGCTTTGTGTGTACACTTTGATAATATTGGCGATTAAATTTTTCTTGAATTGTAAACATTTTCTTATCGATAAACAAAATATTTCAATGAAGACCATTGGTGTAACTGCCAAGGAGGGCTTCACATCTATTCATTCTAATTTTAAAGAAAAGTGGTTAGCCTTTGTCCTGCCATTCTTTGAAATGTACCCATCCTACAGTTACTTATTATCGTGCAAGACAGTGATCGGAAAGAGTTTCCATTGTGTTTTTAGTATGAAAATCCTTTCGATCGGAGCAGCCACTGCTCTCACTGGATTTGCCGTCCTCATAATGCGGGGACGACCAGGGCGAGGTCTGTCACATACAGATAAGCTCTCATTATATTCATTCATAGCGTGGTACGGCTCAATCCCAAAGGTTTCAAAGTGTTGAAAATGTGTAATCTACATTTTTCAACTTTGTGTAAGGCGACTACAGGTATTCGTTTTTCATTATCACCCCACTCCATGTTAACTGAGAGAAAGAAAGATATAAACTAATTGGAATTACTACCCTGACATGTAAAGAAAATAATTTAACAGAGGTGAGGATTATCTAAATAATAGCCAAGGATGTAATTTTTAGTTTTTTATTTTTAACTAATTTATCAGCAAAATTTTGTTTAATTTTTTTATCCATGCAACACCAACAGAGCTTGAGCCTGTCACAAATTTTTTTATTTTTATTTATTTAATGAAATTTACAACTGTATTAAATAAATACAACAAGTAAATAGGCTTTATATATGATTAGTAGTTTCCTGAGAAGAAACTACCCATTGGTAGCACTCCAATGTCTTATGTTAGGAGGTCTCTTGGCCATCTTCTTTTAAGGCGCCTCGGTGGATTGTCGGGAATAGATTTGGAGGAGAGGTCACGGATAGGCGGGTTTGAGTGGGCAGGGAGTTTGGAATGAAAAGAGGTATATCTGTAACGGGCCAAGTCTTCAACTAATGGGATATTTAGGTCTTTATGGATGATTTTATTAGTAATAAAGTAAGGAGCATTGAGGATTTTACAAAGGATTTTGGACTGCAAGGATTGGATGCGAGAGGAATTCGATGGTTTAGTAGACCCCCATAGCTCAATGCCCTAGGTCCAAATAGGCCTGATAATTGTGATATAAATGAGTTTTTTGTAGTATGTAGGAAGTTTTGAGCGTTTGTCTAGTAAGTGTTGTAGTAATCTGTATCTACGATCAGTTTCCTGTCGTTTCAGTCTAGTATGAGGATTCCATGTTAGGCGTTTGTCGAGGTGGAGTCCTAAGTACCGAATGTCACAAATTTAAGGTCGAAAAAACCTTATACAGCACAAAAAAACTTGACTTTTTAGAGACAGAGATTATTACAAAAAAATATTTTCCATTAAATTTCCGATAATCAAAGTCTCAGTAAATCTGCGATCTGATAAACAAGTTTTAAAGGCGAAAAAAATCACACAATACAAACAAAACAAAGTTAATACAACAAAATTTGATCTCCATTAGAATTATGAGAAGGCACATTCGTCCAAGCTTCGATCTGAGCAACACCACCTTTATCCTAATATATATATATATATATATATATATATATATCATAATATTTTATGATGGTCGTGGTAAAAAAAATTGCATTACTCAATAAAAAAAATGTTTTTCAAAATTAAACATGATAACATGTTTTTACACAATGCTGATTGATGAAAATTAAAACCTGCCCACCAGTATATCTTGACAACATCCAAATTCCACAGACAGAAACAATAAAATATCTGGGCTTGACATTCGACCGAAGAATGACATGGGGCCCATCATCAAGAACAAACAGATAAAGCTATACAAAAGTCTAAAACTTTTATACTCACAACTCTCAAGACGTTCAAAATTAAAACTTAAAAATAAACTGAACACTTACACCTACTGAAGCCCATTTGAACAGCAACAGTAATATACATGTATGATATACCGTTGGAAAGCTAAAGCTTTTAGAATAAATATTATATAATTCACAAACTTGTAAAAGTTAATAAAGAGTGATGAAAAGCAGGTAGAACTAATTATTTTAGATAATAATATAATAGATTTTTTAACAAAACTCATGTTTCTATATAAATTCAATTTAATTAATTCTTTAATAGTTTCACGTATTTTCATCTTTAACTGTATTTGAAAATTGTTTCATTGATTTTAAAAATGGAGGTAAGTGAAAGTCGTGTTTTACCCGCACCAGATTTTTTTCTTTGCTGAGTCCATTACTAAAATAAACAAAATTGGACTGAGATTGTACCATTGTCGGATCCCTATTTTTGTTTTGATTTCTTGAGAAGTGTAGTTGGAAAATCTAATCACACTTCATTTAGATACTTTCAACAGTTAGGGCACGATCGTGATCGATCCCTTTTTCTCTTAAGGCGCCTAAAAGATCAGATTTTCTTACACGATCGAAGATATTTGTAAGGTCAACAAAGCACACCGACATTTCCTTCTCATTTTCTAATACTGTTTCAAAAACCTGCCTCAGTGCAAAGAAAAGGTCCTGTGAGCTACGATTTTCCCGAAAGCCGTATTGTAAGTAATCCTTCAATTCTTCTTCTTCTCTTTTCTAGGACCTTTGAGAAAATCTTACTGGTTACGCTCAAGAGAGGTATGTTGTTGCAATTTTTGTGGTCACCTTACTTAAAGATGGCTACTCCCCAATCTTTTGGTATTTTATTTGCTTCCACTCGAGGTTAACCAAATGCAGCAAAATTTCTTTTCCTTCAGTCCCCATGTATTCCAGCATTCCAAGAGTTAATCCATCACTACCAGAAGATATTCCTAATTTGATAATGCTTCTTCCAGTTTATTTATATGTAAATACAAAGTTAATTACTCTTCATTATGTATAACAATAAAGGATTATTTACATGAAATGTATGTACATATGGACCTTCCCAAACAATGGGAGATTAGAGTCTTTTGGGCGGAGACAAGCCGAACCTAAAACTTGAGTTGCTGGCACTTAGTTTTCCACAACATCCTGTCTTGTGCGTATCTTATCCATAAAGAACCATCATTTTTCCTTAATTTGTCGGCCCAGCGCTTGCGTTGTCGGCCTCTACGTCTTTTCTTATTTATAGGGACCCATTCTGCAGCTTGCTTTGCCCAACTATCTTCTGTTTTTATGTCCACTTCATATTTCTAGCATAAGCAATAGCGTCTGAGACATTTGTTAATTTTCTTATTCTATTAGAGTTAATCTTGTCCCGCAGTAAGATTCCTAACATAATCCGCTCCATTCTTCGTTGACAGACATTTATTTTTCGTTCTAGATTTTTTGTCAGTGACCATTTCTGGGTTTCGTATGTAATTACTGGGATAATACAGCTGTTAAAAGCTAGTGCTTTGTATTTTATTTCTATTTGGCTTTTAAATATAACCTTGAGGCTCCAAAATTACTTCCAAGCCTTACCTATTCTGGTACCTATTCTATTTCCTTTGCGTCTCTATTTACAAATGATATTATATGATCGTCAACAGTATTCAAGATGAAAAGATCCACGTGGTGTATAGTACCCTTTGCAGTATTGTTGCAGAGGATCCAGGACTCGTTGGAAAAATAACGATATAGGATGCCCTCAAAGGACGAAGGACCTTAGCTAGCTCAAACACTTTGTTAATTGATGCAGATGAGTTCAAACACTGGATCGCGCTAAAAGGTCTCTCTCCTGTCTGAAAAGGATCCGTGGGTGCTCAGCCATCATTGCTTCGTCAACAAGAGGGAGAGTCTATCGATATTTTAAGTAAACTTATTGAGGCAATAATATAGTTAAAACAATCTCACTTTAGACGAACTGCTTTTGCAGACGTATGTAATAGTAATAATAATAAATTCTATATTTATTCTGGGACAAGTCCCTTCGGAATAATGTTACAGACAAATTAAATTAGAGCTTCAATGTCTTAGAGTAAAAAAAAAATAAATAAATAAAAAGCAACAGAAATGACAAAGAAAATGAATAATAGTTATAAATTCATAGGTAGCTTCTTAAATTAATTTAGAAAAACAAACAAAACAAATTAGAAGTGAATAAAAAAATATAAATATGTTCATATATACATTGAAAAATAAATTATGCATAAAATAAAATTCATAAATCTTTAATATACAAAATAAAATGTGATAAATAATCGTTTCTCACTGAAGATTTTTATTGAAATTTGCAAATCACTTGAGTTCATTTGGAAATTGGATAGACAGGAAGTATTTGAATAAACGGGATTTGAAGATAGGAAGAGTATTGGAATGACGGATATAAGAAGGAATAGAATTCCATGTGGGCGAGGATCGAATAAGAAAAGATTTGTTGAAAGCTGCGGATCGATGAGGCGTTATATACAGGTTTGAAGTGTTACGGGCGTGGACGGAGGATTTAAATGAGAGTATTTCTGAAATGTACGATGGACGTTGAGATCGGAGAACTTGGAAGAGAAAGGATGCCAGGAAGTCCTTAGAACGGTATAATGGGTAAAGCCACTCCTCGTAGAATCGGGTTACAGAGGTGTGTCTGGATATCCCAAAGATAAAACGTACCAGAAAGTTAAATAATCGTTTTAGTTTAGCTGCAAGATCTCCAGAGATACCCCCATATACCGCGCAACAGTAGTATGTATGTATGTGTATATATATATAAATATATAAGTTAGAGACCGCGGCGAGCCGGTATCGGGCTTAATCCCGCCTGTACCTTGTAAACATTCTGTTGTATACATCGAGGTCTAAACAAGGAAATAAAGTCAGTGTTGTTCTAGTTATCGTGCGTGTTGTTTCTATGTCCTATTACTTTTATTATTTATTATTTATATCTTATTTAAGTGAATTAACGTAATTGGTGCCGAAACCCGGGATTTATTTGTTGAGAGCCCGGAACTATTATTTATTTATTTATTATCACACGTCTTTCGCTCTCTTATTTATTTATTTAAAACATTGTTTTAACTTTCTTTTTTTTTTATTCTTTCTAACTAAAACAAGAAAGAATAATAATAATTAAAAATATAATATATATATTTAATAATTTAAAAAAAAAAAAAAAAAAAAAAAAAATCTAAAAAAATGGCAGAAGGTGTATTACGACCCGCAGTACTTCAAGTGCCGGCAGATATACCACAGATACCAGAGATACCACAGATACCACCCCTACCACGTGATACTCTGGCGGAAGCTCATGCAAATACACTGGCATGGCTGAAGGTGAAAGCAGCGACCGCGCAAGATTTAAGGAAAGCTGTGTCGGATATAGAAAAGTTTACGGGAGAGACTGGTGAACTGAACCATTTCATAAAAAATGGCGACCGTATAATAACACGGATCGAGGTGAAGACGGCGGAGGGTCTACTACACAGAGATGACGCGGATTCGCTCAAGGCTGATCTAGTTTGTCGGGTAAAAAGAAATATACTCAATTTGATTCAGGCCGACGAAGAAACCCCCTGGGCAGTAGTGAAAGACCGGCTTAAGAAGGCTTACGGAGGCGGCAGGTGGTCCCCAGAGGAAGACATCTTCCAGATGTTCAGGGAAGTTAGGCACCCTCGCCAGTCAAGTGGACAATACGCAGGAGCGTTTCTGACGAGATTCAACAATATCACCGCGAAGATGAGAGAAATAATGAGTGCCTCTGAAGTTGAACCTAGAATGGCGTTTCTGTCGACCATCTTGTTAGTACAGCTGGCTAGAGAGACGGGGAGAAAGGAACCGTTCCCCAAAGACCGTCCTTTCGTGGAATGCGCCCAGGAAATGATGGACATTAGTGCGCGCGATGAAGAATCGAGGATGGAGGTAGAGGAAACTGGGTGGACTAGGGTGTCTTATAGAAGACCCAGAACCAAACCTGCCATTTGGAGGAAAAGAGATCCGGAGTATGAAAGGACGTACCAGAACGTGAAAAAATATCCAAGAAGAGAAGAGAGAAAATGTCACGGGTGCGGTAAACCGGGACACCTAGTGGCGCAGTGTCCCCGAACAAAATGCTTCGAATGTGGAACAGAGGGGCATAGTGCGAAGCAGTGCCCGTATATGTTTCGCCAAAGAGAATCATCCCGAGGCGAGCCGATGGAGATAAATGCTCAGAGAGTATGGAGGAGGAGCAGATCTTCGGCTGGGTCCACGGAGAGTTCGGAGACATCCGACACGGAGGAAGAACATTTAGAGGTTGAAAGCAGGAGAGGTGAAAGGCGTGGAGGAAGGCGAAGAGAGGAAAAGCGGCCGGCAGGAGCAGAAAGGAGGGAGCGAGCAGAGACCTGAGGAGAGTGGCAGCAGAGGGGCGACCGCACGATCGAGAATTACAATATAAGGAGCGAATACGGCGGTCTGCCTATAATTAGAGTGACGAAAGGAGTGAAGTGTTTGGTGGATACCGGGAGCTCTAGCACAATAATGAGTCGGCGAGCGGCGGAGAAGTTGTGTGGCAGCGGAGGGGCACTCCAGATACAGGTATGTACATGCAAATTGATCACCCTGGGTGGGCCGTGCGAAGTAGAGGGAGAAGTTAGCTTAGATCTCGAGAGATGGGTAACACGTGGGGATCAAGTGACGGTACATGTGGTGGCGAGCATGCCCCGTGAATATGAGGGAATTATTGGTTGTGATCTATTGGGAAAGGTTGGAGCGCGAATTAGGAGCAAAGGGGGACGTTGGTCGGTTAAGATTGGAGGGAAAACTTATAAGTGCCGGGTACTTAATAGGGAAGGCAGAGTAGGGGCGGTTAGTCGGGTCAAGGAATGGAGGTTGACATTAAGGGAAGAATTCGGAGACATTTTCTTTAAAGAAGACGAACTGTTAGGGGCAACTGGGAAAACAGTTCATGAAATTCCCCTAAAGCAAGAAAGGGTCACGTACGTGAAGGAAAGGCGATACCCTCAAGCATTAAAGCAACACATTAGGGACGAAATACAGAACCTAAAAAAGCAAGGTATCATAGAAGACAGTACTTCGCCATATAACAGTCCCCTCTGGATAGTAAAGAAGAAGAGCTTGCCGGGAGAAAATAAGGAAAAATATAGGCTAGTGATTGATTTCAGGAAACTGAATGAAAACACCCTAGATGAAAAATATCCCATCCCCAGATTTGAAGATATTTTAGACCGACTAAGCGGGTCAACCATATTCAGCACACTTGATTTAAAAGCTGGTTATCACCAAATCAGAATGCACCCTAAAGATAGCCATAAAACAGCTTTTTCATTCGAAAGAGGGCATTACGAATTTAGAAGGATGCCCTTCGGCTTGAAAAATGCGCCGATTACATTCCAAAGGCTTATGGACGAGTTCTTGAGGGGAATCGATGAAACATTCTGTCAAATATATATGGACGATCTGCTAGTGTTTAGCAAAACCGAGGAGCAACACGTAGCACATTTAAGAAAAGTTTTTGATAGAGTGAGAGAGTTTGGTCTAAAATTGTCCAGCGATAAGTCTCTGTTAGGCCAGGAGCAGATAAATTTTCTAGGCCACACGATTTCAAAGGAAGGGGTGCGACCCGATAGGAATAAGGTGTTGGCAATTCAGCGCATGGCGGTCCCGCGCGACGTGAAGGGAATCCGACGATTGCTCGGCACGCTGAATTATTATAGAAGATTCGTTCCCGAAATGGCGGAATGCCTTGTACCTCTTAACGACTTGCTTAAAAAAGGAAAGAAGGTGATAGTAACGCCTGAGATGGAGACCAATATTAAGCGCTGTATGAGAAAATTGCAAGAAGAGCCGGTGCTGGCGTTCCCGGATTTCTCCAAGGAGTTTACTATCACGACTGACGCAAGCGAATACGCGCTGGGGGCGGTGTTATCGCAAGATCAAGCAGAGGGTGAACGTCCGATCGCTTATGCTAGCAGACGTCTCTCAAATGCCGAGACGCGCTATAGTGCTCTGGAACGGGAATTGTTGGGGATAGTGTGGGCCATTGATCACTTTAGACCGTACCTGTTTGGCAGAAAATTTAAAGTCCACACGGACCATAGACCGTTACAGTGGGTGGGCACCCTGAAGGAGTCCTCAGCTAGAGTTACCAGGTGGAAAGAGTTCCTCAGCCAATATAACTTTGAGATAGCATATAAGCCGGGAAAAGAAAATGTGGTAGCGGACTGGCTGTCCCGTGCTCTCATCATTAACGCATTGGAAGAAGAAACTGGAGAGCCATCTGGCAACCTCCCACGATTTCTTAGAGATTGGACGCCAGAAGGAGAAGGCGGTCAGGGAGCGCGAGAGGAAGGCGCCACGGAAGAGGATAGCTCGGCGGACGAAAGGGCAACCCATATGGAAGAGATAGAGGCAATAATTAATGATAAACGCCGGCAGATCATCTGGAAGACCCGAATGGCGGGACCGATCAAGATCGAAAACGACGTATCTGAGAGAAGTAAAATGACCACGATCTGGTCGCAACCGGGGATCAGCGAGGATCTGATTTGCCGCACGCTTAATGATGTTTCTACGCCTGGCAAAAATCATCACCTGTATGTCGGCAACGAGATAGTATGGGAGAAGATTAAAAGACTATGGCGAGAGGAAAAAATAGGAGTGGACAGATCGTTCATCCGCTGCACCCTGATGGTCGAATTACTGAAGGATGTGGAGCGCCAGCGCGAAGTGACAGTGGCGTATCATCAGGGAAAAACAAACCATCGAGGAGTCAACGAAACCTTCCTGGCACTCAAGCGAAGATATTTTTGGTGGGGCATGAGGAAAATGATTCAGGAAATCATTGGGAACTGTAATATCTGCCTCACCACAAAGTATGATCGGAACCCTCCTCAAACGGTCCAAGAAGAGACACCCACCTCGGAGGCACCTCTGATAGATTTGCAGGTCGATACTTTCACCTGGAGAGGATACAAATGGGTGACGATAGTAGATACGTTCAGCAAGATCGCCATGGCGTACCTTGTCCAACAGCGATCCTCGGAAGCGGTTTTAGAGGCAATACGGACATGGTTCCAATTCTATGGGATTCCAGAACGAATAGCATCCGATGGCGGTAAGGAGTTCGACAATGCCGCCATACACAAGGAAGCGAAGGCTCTTGACATAGCTTGGCATCTCAACACTCCGGGGCACGCAAAGAGCAGAGGGGGTATTGAAAGGCTCCATAGTACGTTGAGCGACCATTTGCGTGTTTATCAGATGGACAAAGGCTTAGAGCCGGACATGGCAATGACAAAGGCGGTCGCGGCGTATAACCATTCTATCCACTCTGTCACGGGATTCGCGCCATTCGAAATCCTCTTCGGCCTTCGGGACCGCCCTAGGGATTGGTCAGGGACGGTAGCAAACAGAGAAAAATTGGATCGAGCTGTAGCCAACCGCATATTGCTGGTGAAACGGTGGAACAAAGTCAGGCGGAGGATCGAGTCGGAGAAATGCCGCCGGGTTGCGAAGCATAATCTGGGAGTTAGAGATATTAGCGGTGACATTAAAATAGGACTGATCGTATACAGGAGGAAAGTATCGAACAGGGGAAAGGAGCTGGAGCGGTACGAGGGCCCCTTCCGTGTGATCACTATCCGCGAACATAACGTGGTCACTATCCAGAGCGTCAAGGACCCTAAAAAGCGGAGGACTGTCCATATCGAACAATTGAGGTTCCCAATGGCCAAGTTAACATTACCATAGTGAGCTGGAGTGCCTCGTCATGCTGTTTTGTTGTTTTTTGTGTGTGTGCTTAATATTTTTCTTTATTGAATTTACCTTTTGTGCATTATATTTTCACGTTTTTTTTGTTTTATTATTTTTCGAAATGTGTGAATTGTTTAGCATTTTGTTTGTTTATATTAGAGCCCGATGACCGATCGCTTTGGTTCTTTCTCTCTATTATGAAGGTTAATGTTGCGCCTAACCTGCTTAGTATAAGTTTACGGAAATTTTCGTAAACTGGCGGGGGGGAGTTAGAGACCGCGGCGAGCCGGTATCGGGCTTAATCCCGCCTGTACCTTGTAAACATTCTGTTGTATACATCGAGGTCTAAACAAGGAAATAAAGTCAGTGTTGTTCTAGTTATCGTGCGTGTTGTTTCTATGTCCTATTACTTTTATTATTTATTATTTATATCTTATTTAAGTGAATTAACGTAATTTATATATATATATATATATATATATATATATATATATATATTAATAGGCTCGCCCCTGCTTTGCACGGGTGCAATGTGAATGAGGTGTTGTCATTTATGTTTAAAATAGGTTTGGGTAAGTAAGTGTATGTATTTAGTTTATGTTTCAGTTTAAGTTGTGGAGATGTGGAAAAAAATATTTTAAGGCGTTCGTCGAGCGTTTTTCGTTTCATTTTTACGTGCAGATCCCAGGCCATTCTTCCGTTAAAGTTGAGTCTGAGATAAAGTACTGTATCCGTCTGAGGACTATAGTTGTTCTCGATGAAGACTAGACTATGTCTTCATAAGATAAATGTTATAAGTTTTTAATTGTAATGATTAGGTCGAATTTTCTATAATGTTCAATATTTTCTAGGTTACTCGATATTTAAATATAATGAAAACTAAGTGAAAAGTTTTAGATTTCATTCGAAAAACTGAATGAAGAGAATCTTGCTTGAAACTCGCATTAGATTTTTCAATATATAATATATTCTAATGTTTTCAAAAAAAAACTGTTGCTTTAGTTTTTAATTTTTTTTTAAATTGCCCCTTCAGTTATAATTACGACATAACCCGCACAAGCGATCGGGTATACCGGCTAGGTAGCTACATTGCGCCTTTATCTGTCAGCAGCTTCACCCTATAACCTTACTCCTCCTCGGCTATATTTGGAAACATACAGACATTATATATATATATATATATATATATATATATTTTTTTTTTTTTATCTTTAATTATATCATATGCTATCTTAACTATAATCTCACTGCGTCATAGGTAATAGTTGATTTATATCATTTTTGTGCTTTTACATACAAAAAAAAAAAGAAAAGAAAAAAAGTACTATATATTTCGCTTGTTCAATAACAACTTAAAAGTACTATAAAGTCTATTGACAAAACTGAAGAATAAGGCCCATCGCTTTAAATACACTAAGAAAATTTTAAAAGAGTATCATCATTGTAATTTAACTTTTTTAAACACTAACTTTTGAGAAAAGCCTTTTAAATTACGCCATAATATTAAAAGTTTCAAGGGCCTGCTGGAAAATTATGAAAATAAAAGTTTAAATTATGTATAACATTGCCAATTTATATTTTTAGTTACTTTCAAAAAGTTAATAGGTACCAAATATTTACTATCTATTTCAGAATGTCATTAATATTTTTTTTAAAGTTTTTTTTTTTAATAGTTAAAGTTTTGCTCGTTTATCAAGTTCCCAGTATTTTCAAACGCAACTCAGTTAAATATTAGCAACTCCCTTTTTTGTAATTATATAGATTTTCTATTTTCTCCTTTTATTTAATTGGGGATTCTGTTTTATTTTTATTTTTTGGTATGTCGTGGTCTAGAGGATATAGTACTAGACTACTTTTCTCAAGGTCCCAGGTTCGAATCTCGGCTGTGGATAAATGTTATATGATAATCTATTGGAGACAAGTCGGGAGAATATGGTGGGTGCGGAAGAACTTCGTAGCCCAGTTCTTTCAATTTTTGCACGGTATGTTCTGAAACATGGGGTCTTGCTGCCGCTCAGTGAGATCATGAGGTACCCATGTATCGAGCTTTTTTACTTTCCCAATACACTTTGAATGTCTGGAAACGGTAGATGCACTTGCATTTAGTTGTGCTGAGAGTCCTTTAACTATTTGGTAATGAGGAAAATCGCGTGTTTCCATGTTCATATTTGGAGGTATACTAAAAAGTGGGTTTGGGAAGCTAATGTTTATAATACAGAGGTAGAGGATTAGTAACTGTTTACTCTAAATATGTAAACATTCGGAAGAAAACAACAGAGACCTGAAAAATCCTATATGTATTTCAGAAACTATAAAAACGGACATTTCATGTGAAACAACCCAATAGAATTTTTAATAAAACACATGTTTCTACAGAAATTCAATTAAATGAATTCTTAATTAGTTTCACTAATTTTTACCTCTAAGAGTATTTGAAAATTCTTTTATTGATTTTAACAACAGCGGTAAGTTAAAGTCGTGTGTCGCCAGCACCAGATATTTTGGTTGACTGTTAATAAACGTTTCAAAATATAACATTTCGAAAGGTAAATAGAGGATTTCTGGCAGGCGCAACTCATCCTTACATAAGCATTATATCAAGATCTCATCATTAATATAAAACAATAACCATCCGTACCAAAATTAATTGGAAAGCGTTGCCAGCTCCTATTAATACTTATTAAATATATGTGATTTCTGATTTTATCGATTTAATCCATCTAGATTACTCTCCTTAGACAGGTACAACTATTGGAGATAATTTATTATTGGTGAGGGTGTTGACGTATCCTTCCTTAAGACCCGAGAGGAGCACCCCACCCCACGCCAGAACCTCCTTCCTTCCTTTCACTGATCTAATCCTTTCATTCAAGAATAATTAATCCTCATCAAGAAGTCCTTTTGATGTGACAGACAACTTTAAACTCCTTTTCTTTGTATGAAATCAAATGTCATCTAACATTCAGTTCAATCTCTCTAGAATATTATTAGTTTACAGTTAATGCTTTTGGGTTATATAATGTATTACGAGTGTATGCATTATGTATAACATTTCATATTTAAGATTTTATACGACATTTATTCTATTTATAATTTATATTAAGGTTGCGGAAATTCCACGTGTTTCGTTTTAGTAACTTCATTTTTTTCAGGAAAAAAAACAACATGAAAAAGTCAGACATATAAATAAAAAAGAACATTAAATAAATAAATCTTATTTTGTTGTTTAACCTTTTGAAAATTTGTTGACAAAAAGATAGAAAAGATTTTTTTTGTATTTATATAACATAAATGGCCTGACTGTTTAGGAACAGCGTATATTCTTCTTCTTCCAGTGGCGCGACAGGTCTTGTAGGCCCTGGGCCTCGTGGTGTAATCTCCTGGCAGATTATACTCACATTTCTCGATGCATATTGTAGTCTAGGGTCATCACTCCCTAGGCCTAATTTTGTGAGTGGCCAACATTCGGCTGAGAGGTCTCACATACCCGGGGGAGAGGCTGTGATTGAATCCCCATTTAATTACATCCTGGGATTCGAACTCACAACTTTAGCATTAGAGACTAGAGCGCTAGCCAATCCTCCAGGAGCAGCGTTTGTTGCCTTAAATAAACGTTGCAAATAATCACATAATGGTTTCGTATTATTAAATAACTGTAATAGTTTCGTTACGCGTTTCCGTTGCATTGACGTCATTGAAGTCATTGAAGTTACTCCCTGGTCGCGACAGAACAAGTTTTACTAATACAAAAAATGTAGACCCCGGAGCTTCTTCGACCCAACAGCTTCTTTTCATTTGTCATCCGTTTTTATAGACTTTAAGTTAAAAACACGAAGTTCCTATTTGAGATCAAAGAGGCTAGACGGTTTGTTAAACTTGGTTAAAATCTGGAATTGGCCGGAAATGTTGCCGAAGAATGAAACCAAAGAGCGTACAGAGGCAATCAGCTAACTCAATCTCGTCACTAACCTACCTCTTCAACACTTTTAATTCAATTTTCTTTTTTGTCATCGTCGCTCCGGGTACTAATTCCTGAAAAAAAAAATCGGGTGTGCCCAACACACAACTTTCATTTACAGTGATAATTTCTTTTTCTTTTTAACTTTCCACTTACCTATATATGAAATTTCAATTTTGAAAACTTTTTAATTCCAGTTTTCAACTGAAATACGCGGTTTAGGGTCTCCAGAGTCCAAATGACCAAGTCCCGCAATATAATCTGATAAGGAAAGGATCCCAAACGTGTCTCGCCGATTTTGATGATTTTTTTTACGTGAAACTAGACATTAAACCATTAGACTCTTCTACTGTTTTACTAACTAAAAAACGTTATATATATATATATATATATAATATATATATATATATATATATATATATATATATATATATATAAAACATATACGGACGGGAGTAGGTTACGCACAAAGAGGACTATTACTATTTCGGAGGATATTCCCAATTTTCATAGTTTAAGAACTGTTTTTAATTAACCTACAAAATTAGTATTCTCTTTGGAACATTCGATTAAATCACAAGTCAAAACACGTAACGTTCATACTACGACAAAACACTTCCCTACCAATGTTTATAAGCGATAACCAAATTCATCAGATCAACTCTGTACTCGATCGAAGGATGACTTGGGGCCCACATGTCAAGATGAAAAGACAGACTCTCAACCACCGACTGAAAGTACTATACTCTCTTTTATCTAAATCAGCAAAATTAAAAATTAGACAGAAACTGAATAAATACACATATACATACACCTACTTAAGCCAATATGGACTTACGCTTCACAGATTTTTGGTTCAGAAAAAAAGACTCACCTACATAAACTGCCATCATATAAATAAAAAATATAAACATATTGAAAACTCCTTGGTACATAAAGAACAAAACCCTACATAGTGACTTACAACAACCAACAGTTGACCAACATATACGAACTCCATATTCTCGTTTTCAGAGGAAACAGAACGGACACGAAAATCGAATTATAAACGATATGTCAATAGCTGAAATGGCAGTCAGAAGAAGGCTGAAGAGAAGCTGGATGAGAGACCTCCTCTACCTAAATCAAAGCCTAGGATAGAGGTGCTGCTGGGCACTTTACTTCCCCATGCCTACCATGTCTCATCTCGCTGTATATAGAGCACATTTGCTGATTATCAGATACATTCTGACAGGAGTGAATGGAAAAAAAGAAAAAATAATTCTACAATAAATGTTTCCATTGTGAAACTCAATGAAATACTTTTTTTAAAAATTCAACTCTAACTTTATTGCAATGTTTTAAGTTGATTCTAACAATGTAGCAAAGTGAAAGTCGAGTGTTGCGGGCACCAGATTTTTTTACTTTCTATAACTCGATATATCAATGTATAATTATCTCAAATAATCTTCTAATTAGGATAAAGCTTATACTATATAATATGATTTTAATGAAAATAAAACCTATATAATTGATTAATCCCATTAAAGCAATCTCACAGAGTTTCAATGTCGAATTCGCGAATTTCTTCCTCAATGGAATATATTTCCCAATGAATATAGAAAGAATTTGATAAATGACAAAAGAAGAAAAGAAAAAGAAGTATTTTTTTATAAGTTAATCAAGTCTAGGCAAGAGGTGTTTGTTGTGAAGAAATTAAATTAATAAAATAAACATATGTACATATATATATATATATATATATATATATAATATATATAATTATGATTATTTCCCTTGAGGAAAGCGACTGAACTTGAAATCACGATGTTCTTCTTTTCTTCTGAATATCTCTTCATCCTTTCAGAATGCCTCTTTTTCTTTTCTTCTGTCCATTTCTTTCCAGGTTGCTGCAATTTTCCTTGATGGGATTTCATATTTACAATTTTATTTCCGCATTCTGCGCAGTCTTCAAAATGGTCTATATTGCAAACTAATATGTCCCTCTGAATCTCTTCAATCCTTTCAGTGCCGCATTCACAATTTTTTGTAATATTGAATATTTTTTTTTTTTTACGGTTCTGAAATTCTCCATCTTATAAATGTGTGCGTAAGACTTCGCTCGGAGTTTCATTATTTTCTCGGTGACTGTGAAACTTCTATCTATATATGGAACAAAAAAAAAAAATAAATAAATATATATATATATATATATATATATATATATATATATATATCATCCTATCGATCATGCTCCGTATTTCTGTTACTACTACACTTCCATGATTTCTTTCAGAAAATCCCTTACCAGAGTTTTTACTTTCACTTTCTATATATAGCAAGGGAAAGTATTGCGATCGTGAAAATTTTAGAATTTCAGTTTTCAACGGAAATACACATTTTAGGGTCCTGTGAGTGCAAATAACCAAGTCCCGCAAAAAGATGTGTGGGTGTGTGCGTAGTAACTCCTGGGCGGAAACGGTAAGTCCTATGAAACTGAAATTTCATATTTAAGACAAATATACGCCAGAAACATTACAAAACCGTTTTCATCAAAATGAGCCTACCAGAAGAGGCACTTTATACCATACATTTTGAACCTTTTTTAGATTTTCTCAAAAACAGCTCTAACGATTTTGATTTAACTCCCTATATCGATGTAAAATTTAATTGACTTTAATATCATTTTGGGTTCATTCTGATTGAAATAGTAAAACAGGGCTAAAAAGCCGATATTTTAAATTTTCTTCCTCTAATGTACCTTTAATTCTGTATATTCTATAAAAATAACTATATTATCTTTTTAGTATTGATAATTAACAGCTAAATATGCAAGTTGAGCGAATTTAAAAAACAATCGATGGAGAAAACTGTATTGAAACAAGAGGATTATGGTGGGAATGGAGTTTTTCATGAAAGGAATGGTATCAAGATCGGGCCAAATCAGCAACATACGGAACATTGAGGTCTTTATGGATAATTTTGTTCGTGACAAAGTAAGGAGCATTGAGGATTTTGGATTGTAGGCATTGGATACGGTAAGAATTCGATGGTTTAGCTCCGTAAGTCCATATCGGTCTTATGATAGTCATGTAGATGAGTCTTTTGTAGTTAAGTGGAAGATTAGAACGTTTGTCTAGTAAGTGTTGAAGTAGTCGAAAACGTCGTGCAGCTTCTTGTCGTTTCAGTCTTGTGTGAGGGTAAATCATTTTTTAATGCAATTTTTTGTTTTTTAAACATGAGAACAGTAGTATAGATGTACGATATACCGTTGGAAAGCTAAAGATTTTAGAAGAAATATTATCTTATACTCAAGCTTTTAAAAGTTAATAGAAAGTGATAAAAAGAAGATAAAACTAACTGATTATTGTAGATAATAATATAATAGATTTTTTAATAAAACACATGTTCCTATATAAATTCAATTTAATTAATTATTTAATTGTTTCACGTATTACTTTCACTTATTTTTATCTCTAACTGTATTTGAAAATTCTTTCATTGATTTTAAAAATGGAGGTAAGTGAAAGTCGTGTGTTGTCCGCACCAGATTTTTAAGAGAAGTGAATGTTAAACAGATAAATCTCCTTAGATCTAGTAAGCAAGGTTTGCTAAATGGTCTGTGTTGTCCTAAGGCGTATAGTTTAGTCTTAAATTAGAAATTTCAGTTTCCTACACCTTCTCATTTTTGTGCTGGACTTATCAAACACATATATAAAATATTTATTTATTTATATACAATATTTACGACGTAAACTAGATACAAATATGTTTTGTTACATGATCCCAGTTATCCTTTTTTCATGATAACAGAGTTTCAATCATCGTTTGATTTAGTTAATGATAATGCAATGTTTTGTTTATGACAGTAGGAAATGTAACATGAAAAAAAAAACTTCACAATATTTTTTTTTCTCTTTATATCTTTATTTACACCTGTCAGAAGATGTCTGACAATCAGCAAATGTGTTGGACAAAAGTAAGATCAGACATGATAGGCATGGGGAAGTAAAGTGCCCAGCAGCACCCCTTCCAAGGCTTTAATCTAGCTGAGGAGGTCCCTCATCCAGCTTCTCTTCAGCCTTCTTCTGACTGGCATTTCAGCTACTGACATGTCGTTAATCAGTCTATTGTCGTGTCCGTTAAGTTTAATGTGAAATCGAGAATAGAGTGTTCGTATATCTTGGTCAACTGTTGGTTGCTGTAAGTCCGTATGCAGGGTTCTGTTGTTTACATACCAATGAGCTGTCGTTATGAGTCTTAAAATTTTGGATTGAAATTATTGCAGTTTTTTTATGTGAGTCTTTTTTGCTGAACCAAAAATCTGTGAAGCGTAAGTCCATATTGGCTAAAATGTATTCAGTTTCTATCTAATTTTTAATTTTGATGATTTTGAAAAAAGAGAGTATAGTATTTACAGTCAGTGGTTGAGAGTCCATATAAATTAAAATATTAATTTAAAAGTACATGCTTAGTTCTTTTGTGCGTGTATCGCTTTAGTGAAATTTTTTTGTAATTACCAATTCCGAATTCCAAAGGGTTTTCAGAAGTTGTGGTTTTATAAAAATAGTTTTTGGTCTGTGTAGATTTAGTTCATAGAGCATTTTTGAAATTTTAGTATATCGTGGGTAATTATTGATGGTTCGCAAACATATATTTTGTATTGTTTATAATTGTTTTTAATTGATATTGCAAGTCGAGCTCCAGGTGGGTGAGGCATAACAGTTCTGAGCACGTATGACTGTTTTATATAGTAGTAGTTTGTTCTGAGTGCTTTAACTGCATTTTTTTTTTAAATATGGGAACATTTTATAAACACCTTTTTTGTTTGTTTTTTTCGGATTTTCTATTGATATTTTCGGTGAATGTAAACAATTTTTCTAATGTTAGGCCTAAGTACTTAACTGATTTATACCAGGAAATGTGGATTGAATTTAATAAAATGTGGTGGTTTATGTACGGTCTGCGCTAAGTAAAGATTGGCGTTTATTTATAATTTCCAAAGATTAAAATATTTATTGATTTTTTTTTAAGTTAGCTATAACCTGTTAAATATGGTATCAATGCGATAGGATGATATGACCCAAACACAAACAGACGCACTTATCTTTTTACGAAGCTTGGTTATTTGGACTGGAATTTGAAAATTTTCAAGATCGCTATACTTTCCCTTACTATATATTTCATGAATAGATATATGAAAGTAAAACCTGGAAAAATTACGATTAGACCTTACTCACTCCTCGTGAACTCAAATACAACCGGCCTTATCCAAGGCCGAATGTTAATCTTGGATTCGTTACGGGCAGATCAGTCGATATAATGAGATAAAGCAAAAGCAACAGTTTTAATTTAGTCCTCAACAAACTAAACCATCGATCAACTTCATTCGTCGCCCGCGATAAATCAATCACATATCTAATCATATCCCGGAACATTTCTGGGTCACAACTTTTGTAAATATTATTGTCATCAATTGATTATTGACGAAATCAATTATATTGCTGTTTTGCTTTCTTGTTGTTCCTGTCTGAAATCACACTATGGGGGACAGCTAAACTTTCTAACATCAAACGCATTCAATCCTTTCAACTTAAAGTCCTCCGAACAATAGTTAATGCTCCTTATTATGTCACCAACCAAACCTCACACCACGACCTAAATATTCCATTTGTTTTAGATCTTATTCCATCAAAAGTCTCCAAATTCCATCAGAACCTTATCCATCACCACAATCCTCTAGCTCAATCCCTATCCAGCTCCACACATCCTTACCATCCCCCTAGAAGGTTAAAACGGCAGTGGCCCCGCGACCTCTTGTAAACATGTATATTGGAGTTCTAGCACTGGCTAGATTCTCCACTCAGTGTGCTGTATGTATGACGTGTACATAGGTATAAGTGATTTCTAGACTTTGTAAACTTTTTATTGATTCATTAATAATGATGATAGGCTTAGCGAACCCGAAGGTTCGATGCCGATACCACCAAACTTCGCCTGCACAGACTCGTCCAATGTTCACCGGTCAAGCCCAAGCCCCCGAGATCAGCCTTAACGCAATCCTTCCATCGACGCTTCGGCCTACCTTTCGGACGCCTGCCAGTCGGTTCAGCGAATACCAACTTTCTCGGAATCCGTTCCTCCCCGAGCCCAACAACTTTACGCGCCCATTTGAGTCTCCGCGATGCTATCAACTCAATTATATTCACAGGGTACAAACTCCGCAACTCCGCGTTGTGCAACCTTCTAAACCCCCAGTGGCCTCATCTCTCTTCGGACCAAATATTTTACGCAGTACCTTATTTTCGAAAACCTTGAGCCGTTGTTTATCCTTCAAAGTAAGGGGCCACGTTTCACATCCGTAAAGAACCGTCGGAAGAATAATAGTTTTATAAATTCTAACCTTTAAGTTTTTAGACAGAAGCCGCGAGCTAAGTAATTTAGCAACTGAATAATGACACGCATTTCCCACCTTTAACCGGGACTTTATTTCTTCCTGGATTTCATTTTTCCTTGTTATCATTGAACCTAAATATTTGAATTTCTCTACGTGTTCAAAAGTAATTGATTCATTATTGTATATATATATATATATATATATATATATATATATATATTTTTTTTTTTATTGTAATTGTATTGCTATGTAAATATTGAATGAATGTAGTATGTATGATATCTTTCATCACTTCTATTGATGTCCAAATCGGGACAGATTGTAATACTACTCAATAAAAAATTGTTCTTGTTTGAAATCGCAAGACAGACTAATCGTAATACAGAAATGCTTCAGTATAATCGTAATTATCTCGCCGCTCAGTGAGACTGCTTTTTATAATGGGTTTATTACAACACGAAAAGGAGAGGCACAGTGGGTTTTGCACTGACCGACTCAGCTCTCTGTCTTGGTGTTTGATCATTACAGGTAATTATTTATTCGCTAGGTAAAACACCGTAAAAAATCTAGTGCACGTAATATAAACCTTACAACCTTACACCTTATAAACCTTCAATAAAGAATGCTCTAGACGATGGTGAAAACCGTATCAAAATCCTTCTTGTTATTAAGAATGAGTTCACGAAAAATAAAATCCCGGTCGTATATGGTTTAATAATTTAATTAATTAATTAATCCCAACCCATCCTAACACTTTTCTACCTACGCTGATGACACTTGTGTGTTATCAGTCAATAACAATCTAACCGTTGCTTCTCAAACTCTCCAATCCCACATCAGAGACCTTGACGTATGGTGTCAGAATTGACGAATTAAAATAAATTACAACAAATCCCACCAAATAACCTTTACCCTTCGTCGTAAACCTATGACATCCTGCCCTAAAGTATCCTTTAATAATATTCCACTTGTTCCAGTTGAACAGATCCGCTACCTAGGACTTCTACTTGACAGAGTCTAACATGGAATTCCCACACTAGACTGAAACGACAAGAGACTGCTCGCCGATTTCGCTTACTTCAACAATTACTGGACAGACGCTTAATTTACTAGATTTATTAATCAATACAGTTGTGAATATCAATAAATAAATGAATAATAACAATTCTAATTTAATCAACGGCCGTCAAGGAGGTGATTTAGCCTAAATCACGCTCGGCCGCCAGGTTTTTACCCAAATTTGGGGTACCCGCTTTATAGAGGTTGGTTATGTCCCACGAGGGTCTCCATACCCCAGGGTCGCTCCACGGCATAAATAACATAATAAATAATTCTGCCTCAGCCGACGTTAGAACCCAGAGCCCTGATAAAAGTAGACTAATTTACTACTGGAACACCAATACTGCTATAAAAATGTTAAATCACTGTAATAATATCCGTTTGACTGAACCAAAATAATTTAATATTAATTAGGAACACTATCAAAAAATCTGGTGCGGGCAACACACGACTTTCACTGTTTTCAAAATCGATTAAAGAATTTTCAAATACAGTTAGAGATAAAAATTAGTGAAACTACGTGTATTAAGGAATTAATTAAATTGAATTTATATAGAAACGTGTGTTTATTAAAAAATCTATTATATTATTATCTAAAATAATCAGTTAGTTTAATCGCCTTTTCATCACTCTTTATTACCTTTTACAAGCATGTGTATAAGTTAATATTTTTCCTAAAATCTTTAGCTTTCCAACGGTATATTAAACATCTATATTACTATTCTTATGTTAAAAAACAAAAAATTGCATTAACATTTTTTTTTTCTGTTTTCTCCTTAAGTTAAGTATCGAATTCATTGAATTTATATATTTACCTGTTTTTCATCAGTGGTAACAAGATAATATAGTTATTTTTACAGAATCAAAAAAATTATAGGTACTTTAGAGAAAAAAAATTGAAAATATCGGTATTTAAGCCCTGTCAGACCATTTTAATCAGAATGAAACCTAAAAAAAATCTTTAGCTTTCTAACGGTGTATTATACATTTATATTACTGTTCTTGTGTTCAAAAACAAAAAACTGCATTAAAAAATTATTTTTTCAGTTTTCTCCATTGGTTGTTTATTAAATTCGCTCAACTTGCATATTTAGCTGTTAATTATCAATACTAACAAGATAATATAGTTATTTTTATAGAATCTACAGAATTAAAGATATTTTAGAGGGAGAAAATTTAAAATATCGGCTTTTAAGTCCTGTCGTACTATTTTAATCAGAATGAAACCAACATGATATTAAAGCTCATTAAATTTTACATCGATATAGCGAGTTTAATCAAAATCGTTAGAGCCGTTTTTGAGAAAATCGTTAAAAGGTGCTAAATGCATAGTATAAAGTAGATCTTCCGGTCAGCTGATTTTGATGAAAATGATTCTGTAACATCTCGGACGTATAGTTGTCTTAAATATGAAATTTCAGTTTTATAAGACTTTTCGTTTCCGCCCGGGAGTTACCACACACACACTCAGACTTTGTTTGCGGGACTTGGTCATTTGAACGCTAAAATGTGTATTTCGGTTGAAAACTAGATTTCGAAAATTTTCACGATCGCAATACTTTCCCTTACTATAGATAATAAGTGTAAGTAAAAAGAGGTAACCTCAACAAAAAAGTAAAGCCTCTTCAGATGTGTGAGAATGGACGACGAAAATCATTCCAACATGACCCGGAACCAGTCAAAGTTCAAGTATGAATGTAATCATGGACAGACCAGAAATGTCAGACAACTTCCCCCGACAGGCGGTTGGAACAAAGCTAATATAAACCTGAGACAAGACTCAAGTTAATGAACTACTATCAGAGCCGGAATTAAGTTTCATTAACAAACTAGAGCCACCGGCCATTCATCTTTGTTAGCGGCTACAACATCCTATCTAGGGTCTCTATTTATCAATCTATTTTGATAATATTAACACAATAAATGTGTGTTTGTAAGTTAAGGTGAAGGTCAGAATGCGGTAGAAAAATAAACAGGTTGTTCTACAACTCTACTGATTTTTTTTTTTAAATTGTACTCTGTTTCGACTGTATCATTTTGAAACAATTTTTAAAAATAGAGGTAAAGTAGTAAGAAATATATACTGTTTATTTAACAATAAAGTTTAAGACTCATAACGACAAATCCTTGGTACGTAAATAACAGAACCCTACATACGGACTTACAACCACCAACAGTTGACCAACATATACGAACACTCCATTCTCGATTTCACATTAAACTTAACGGACACGACAATAGACTGATTAATGACTTGTCAATAGCTGAAATGCCAATCAGAAGAAGGCTGGAGAGAAGCTGGATGAGAGACCTCCTCTACCTAAATCAAAGTCTAGGCTAGAGGTGCTGCTGGGCACTTTATTTCCCCATGCCTACCATGTCTCATCTCGCTTTATATAGAGCACATTTGCTGATTGTCAGTTAAATAGATATAAAGAAAAAAAAATAAAATTTACTGTTACATTTTAAAGCGATATTTTTTAAAAGTTATTTAAGACAAGGAGTTGACGTTATGAGTCTTAAAATGTTGGATTGAAATGATTGCAGTTTTTGTATGTAAGTCTTTTTTGCTGAACCAAAAATCTGTGAAGTGTAAGTCCATATTGGCTTAAGTAGGTATGTGTATGTATTCAGTTTCTGTCTAATTTTTAATTTTGAAGATTTAGATAAAAGTGAGTATAGTACTTTCAGTCGGTGGTTAAGAGTCTGTCTTTTCATCTTGACATGTGGGCCCCAAGTCATCCTTCGATCGAGCGTCAGTCCTATTGATATTGATAAGCGATATTGATTCCGTTCATCTAAACTAATTTTTACTTTCACTTACCTATATATGAAATATATAGTAAGGGAAAGTATTGTGATCGTGAAAATTCTTACGGTCCCTCGAGTCCAAATGACCAAGTCTCTCAAAAAGGTCTGTGTATGTGGTCAGTCTAACGCTAAAGCGAAAAGTCGTATAAAACTAAAATTTCATATATAACTACCATACGCCCGAGATATTACAGCAATTTTTCATCGAAATCAACTAACCAGAAGAGCCACTTTATACCAATCATTTTGCACCTTTTTACGTTTGTCTCAAAAACGGCTCTACGATTTTAATTAAACTCGCTATTTATCGATGTAAAATTTAATAGGCTTAAATATGATGTAGGTTTCATTCTGATTAAATGCCGATATTTTAAATTTTCTTAATTTAAAGCACCTTTAATTTTGTAGAGTTAAAAAAAAATAGGCATATTATCTTGTTAGCATTGATAAATAATGGCTAAGTATAGTAATTGAGCGAATTCGATAGACAACTTATGGAGAAAAGTTCAAACATATTTTAAATATAATTTTAGTGTTTTTATTAAAACTATAACAGTAATATAGATGTATAATATACCGTTGGAAAGCTAAAGATTTTAGAATATTAGACAGTGACTAACGATTCATCAACCTAAGCTATTGTCGTTTCGTGGTTGGTGTAGAGGCTGGCGTAACAGCTTTCTATGCCAAGATTTCAAGAGTTCAAACCCGGCTGATGGCTCTAGGATTTGTTAATGGGAGTAAGTTATCCTTAGTTATGCCGTCCTTCGGAAGATACGTAAAAATAAAACCAGGGTAGGCAAAATTAAGGAGTCACACTGTATCGACCAATTATTAGCCACAGTAGCATAAATTGATGTTAAATAAATAAACAAACTTAGTTGAAATATCAACTAACTTAATTTATAGTTATCTTCCATATTTGGATTATTTCCAGATTTTTACATAGGAACTCAATATAATGACTGAAAACTATTACTATTATCTGTGTTACTTAATGGAAACGTAAAGTAGCGAAAGTTACGTGAAGCAAGCAAAAGATTTTGTTAAAAAATGGCATTAAATTTATAATTAGTCATTATCGGAGACGATTATTGAAAACACTTATTAACAATAATGACATTACCAGCTCTAATTACCTGATTATTTTTAAAAATAACCGTTGGAGTTGAACGCCCTTTGAAGACTGTCTCCAATAATGAAAGGAAAGAAGATGGAGCACAGAGCGGATGGTTCCCTTGAGTGAGTTAGAGTTCTTGATCAAACAATCTCAACTCCCAACTCCAACTTGGGCCAGTTGAACCGCCCGTTCTTCCATTCAGGAAGCATCTTCATAAATACCCTTAATTAATATCATATTCTATTTAATTTTTCGTATGATATGAGTTGTTCGTTTGTTTATTCAATTACGTCACCGTACGCTACTGCTAATCGACGATGCTACAGTGGGAGTCCTAAAGTTTTGCTATCCAGGTTTAATTAGGATAGAGGTCTTTAACGAGTACCTGTTAAGTAGTCATAACTCTGGCTTAAAGAGTGATTAGGATTTTTGTAATGAGTCAAATTTTTAGGAATAACTTATACATAAGCCAACAGATTTCAAAGGTTAAACAAACGTTTTAAAAAATTAAACCTAGCATATAAAATTGATTATCAAACCTATATTTAATTATGAAAACTCCGTTCAAACATGATTGTGGTTCATTTTTTTTCTCTAACGTCACTTGTATGCTACTGTGTCTAATCGGACAATGATACATTGGGAGTCCTAAATGTTGCCTATTCAGGTTAAACTAATTAACTATCTTAACCCTTTTAATGACAATGACGATATATCGGGGTGCGTGTTATATCGCCTTATTCTTCGCATTTCGAGAAAACATTATCTCTGAATAAATTTATAGATGATCTAATTCGATTGTAAATGATCAAATATTCTTGACAAAAAATTTGTAAACCGGTTTAGGACTGACATTTTACACATTCTATATCGGAGCGTGCTGAGACTATAAGCTGGAGCGATAAGATGGACACTCGGCACCAGACACTCTTTCAAGTCCAAAGTCGAACTATTTATGATAGATATAACTGAATTTTTATATTATTTATAATTGTGTTATTCATATTATTTTCACTTGATATTGGAGAATCATTATCATTTCTTTATTATCCATTTCGTCCCGACTACGTGTTATTTTTAAGCCTTTTTTTTCTTAAATATCATTTGTTGCTTGGTTTTTATAAACCTTTATTTTAATTTTGCATATTTGTCAAATTCTTAGGCACTCGTTTTTCGAGTTAATTCATTTTTTTTAGGAATAACATTTACATAAGCCAGCAGATTTCAAAGGTTAAACAAACGTTTGAAAAATCAAACCTTCACGAATAAAACAAGCATATAACATTTATTATCGGATCTATATTTAATTATAAAAAATCCGTTCAAACATGATTGTGGTTTGTTTATTTCTCTAATGTCACTTTACGCTACTGTGTCTAATTGGACGATCCTTGGATAATAATAATTGCATTGGGAGTCCCAAATTTTGCCTATCCAGGTTGATCTAACTATCTTAGCCCTTTTAGTGCTGGACGACGACATATCGTCGTTTGCTAAATTTGCCAAAAGTCCCAACAACGATACATCGTCATGCGTGTAATAGCGCCTCATTCTTCGCATTGCTAGAAACCATTACCTCTAAATAAATATATAAATGATCTAATTTGATTGTAAATGATCAAATGTCGTTGACGAAGAATTCGTAAATCGGTGTGCTGAAACTCGATAAGGTGGGCCTCGGCACCAGACACTCTTCTAGGTCAAAAGTCGAACTGTTAATGATAAATAGATCTTAATTTTTATATTATTTTGTAATTTTGTTATTCATATTATTTTCAATTATATTAGGGAATCATTACCATTGCTTTATTTTCCAGTTCGTCCCGAATACATGGCGTTCTTAAGCATGTAAATATCAGTTGTAGTTTTGTTTTTATAAGCGTTTTTCCAAGTCGTTGCATATTTGTCAAATTCAGCCGGTTACCTTCGCATAGGGTCTTGTTTTTCGTCCAGCACTAAAAATATGTTTATTGTTTATTTATTTAACGTCACTTCATGCTACTATGGCTAATCGGACGATGCTACAGTGGGAGTCCTAAATTTTGTCTATCCAGGTTTAATTAGGACAGGGATCTTTAACGAGTACCTGACATCGCAAAGGCTCGGGACCACCTTTTAACGTCCCCTCCAAAGGACGGCATAACTATAGATTTTTTACTCCCATTAAAAAATCCTAGGACCAACTGCGGGTTTGAACCCGTGACCTTTGGCATGGGAGGCTGTTATGATAACCACCCAGCTACAAGTGATCCCGCTAAAAATATGTTCAAACGTTATTGTGGTTTGTTTATTTTAATAACATCACTTTATGCTGCTGTGGCTAATCGAACGATGTTACAGTGGGAGTCCTAAATTTTGCCTATTCAGGTTCAACTAATTAATTGTCTTAAGATAGGGAACTTTAGTTTCTGATAAGTACTATCAAATCCGGCTTGAAGATTGGTTTGGATTTATGTAATGATTCAATCTTTTAGGAATAACTTTTACATAAGCCAACAGAATTTAAAGGTTTAACAAACGTTTGAAAAACTAAACCTTAACGAATAAAATAAGCATATACAATTTATTATCGGATCTATATTTCATTATGAAAAATCCACTCAAACATGAAAAACCTTGACTATTGTTTTTGCTTTATAAAACGTATTTGTATTGATTCTAGAAAATATTAATTTTTTTTCTTAATAACCTTATGCTATGATGTAAATTTGTGCAAACTTCTAAGGTCCTGTGTTCTACGTTTGATGCAGGAGAAATATTTAAAATTTTGTTTTAAAAAATCTCAAAGGGAACCATTAGCCTTGAGGCAATATTTTATGAAAACAAACTTTGTTTTTAAATTTTAATAAATAATTGTAATAAACTTTTTTTAAGAGTGAGGAGTCTTAATTTGATCACGGTTTGTAAGAAACCTTATTAAAAGTGCTGTTTTGACTAGATTATTTATAATTTTAGGGTTCATACCAAACATAAAATATTTTAATGGCTATTTTTTTTAATTGTTCAGCTTTGAAATAGGGTAATTTTGAAGCCAAACTTATTTTCCTACCTTTACTAGAAGCAGAGATATAATTACACTTTCTGATTTTTTGTTACGCGACTCCTGGGAAGAATTGGCCCCTAATATTTTGCATTATTTTTGCAGTCTGATGGTTTAATGTTTAGTTTCTCCTAAAACAATTTCCCTTACTACATATATCACATAAAGATATTAATTAATATTAATTTTTTCTCTTAATAACATTATGCTATGATGTAAATTAGTGCAAAATTCTAGGGTCCTGCTTTGTACGTGTGATGCAGGAGAAATATTTAAAATTTTGTTTTAAAAAACCTCAAAGGCACCATTACCCTTGAGGCAATATTTTATGAAAACAAATTTTGTTTTTAAATTTTAATAAATAATTGTAATTAACTTTTTTTAAGAGTGAGGAGTCTTAATTTGATCACGGTTTGTAAGAAACCTTATTAAAAGTGCTGTTTTGACTAGATTATTTATATTTTTAAGGTTATTACCAAGCGCAAAACTTAAATATTTTAATGGCTTATGTTTTTAATTATTTCGCTTTGAATTAGGGTAATTTTGACGACAAACTTATTTTTCTAACTTTTTTAGAACTAGAGATATTAATACACTTCCCGATTGTTTATACGCGACTCCTGGGAAGAATTGGCCCCTAATATTTTGCAGTCTAATGGTTTAATTTCTAGTTTTTCCAAAAAAAAAATACGAGTTATTTTCAAGAATTCTGTGTAAATAATATAGAAACATGTATAAATACTCTCTCATCTTCCCTACTTTTGGTCACCTCTTCTTCTAATTCGAAAATTGATTATTAATTATTCTTTGAGCAGTTTAGTAAAGCCAAATTGAGAATTGGGATATTTGAGGAAGGCGGACTTGATTTGCGGAAGAGGCAGCTGACAGGAGGGAAACAAAGAGAGAGAATTAAGAAAGCAATAACAGAGATTTAGGAGGCGGTGGGTTAATGAAGGAAACGGGGAGAGCCCTCTAGCGGCGGCAGCAAACACTAAAGGTAGGAGGAGGGGGAAGGGGATGTAGGTGGGGGGGGGCTTCCGCCTCGCTCTCATTGGCTAATTACCTCGTGCTCTTTGTCAAATATCATTTCTTCAATTCAAATATACTTTGAGGGCGGCAGTCCATTATCATATACAATCCGGTGTGGGAAACACACCACTTTCACATACCTCGGCTGTTTAAATCAATTAAATAAATTTAATTTTGAAAAATGTTTTAAACCTGAAATAATTAAAAAGTTTTTTCAGTTTGATAGGAAACTTATGATTTAGATTAAATAATATAACGATATCAGATTGTTACGGGTATTAATCAGCAATAAGCTTATGCTCTCTTCATCACTTTATATTACCTTTTACAACTCTGTACATAACAATATTTTTTATAAAATCTTTAGCTTTCCAACGGTATATTATACATCTATATTACTGTTGTTTATTTATGCTACTATCGCTAATCGGACGATGCTACAGTGGGCGTCTTAAATTTGTCCTATCCAGGTTAATTAGGATAGGGATCTTTAACGAGTACCTGACATCGCACAGGCTCGGAACCACCTTTTAACGTCCCCTGCGAAGAACGGCATAACTAAGGATTTTTTACTCCCATTGAAAAATCCTAGGACTACCTGCGGGTTTGAACCCGTGACCTTTCGCATAGGAGGCTGTTATGCTAGCCACCCAGCTACAAGTGATCCTTGTATTACTGTTCTTATGTTCAAAAAACAAAAGTTGCATTTAAAAAAATTGTTTTGTTTTTTTAATTTATGCTCTTTTCTTTCTTAGTTGGTAATCATATTCGTTCAACTTTTATATTTAGCCACCTTTTATGTATTGTAAAAAGATGATATGGTAAATTTTTTTGAATCTACAAAATTTAAGTTACTTTATATGAAACAATTTTATTATATCAGCAATTAGGTCCCGTCAGACTATTTCAATCACAATAAAAACCTAAATCATAACAAAGACCATTAAAAAAAAAAAAAAAAAAAAAAAAAAAAAAAAAAAAAAAAAAAAAAAAAAAAAAAAAAAAAAAAAAAAAAAAAAAAAAAAAAAAAAAAAAAAAAAAAAAAAAAAAAAAAAAAAAAAAAAAAAAAAAAAAAAAAAAAAAAAAAAAAAAAAAAAAAAAAAAAAAAAAAAAAAAAAAAAAAAAAAAAAAAAAAAAAAAAAAAAAAAAAAAAAAAAAAAAAAAAAAAAAAAAAAAAAAAAAAAAAAAAAAAAAAAAAAAAAAAAAAAAAAAAAAAAAAAAAAAAAAAAAAAAAAAAAAAAAAAAAAAAAAAAAAAAAAAAAAAAAAAAAAAAAAAAAAAAAAAAAAAAAAAAAAAAAAAAAAAAAAAAAAAAAAAAAAAAAAAAAAAAAAAAAAAAAAAAAAAAAAAAAAAAAAAAAAAAAAAAAAAAAAAAAAAAAAAAAAAAAAAAAAAAAAAAAAAAAAAAAAAAAAAAAAAAAAAAAAAAAAAAAAAAAAAAAAAAAAAAAAAAAAAAAAAAAAAAAAAAAAAAAAAAAAAAAAAAAAAAAAAAAAAAAAAAAAAAAAAAAAAAAAAAAAAAAAAAAAAAAAAAAAAAAAAAAAAAAAAAAAAAAAAAAAAAAAAAAAAAAAAAAAAAAAAAAAAAAAAAAAAAAAAAAAAAAAAAAAAAAAAAAAAAAAAAAAAAAAAAAAAAAAAAAAAAAAAAAAAAAAAAAAAAAAAAAAAAAAAAAAAAAAAAAAAAAAAAAAAAAAAAAAAAAAAAAAAAAAAAAAAAAAAAAAAAAAAAAAAAAAAAAAAAAAAAAAAAAAAAAAAAAAAAAAAAAAAAAAAAAAAAAAAAAAAAAAAAAATTTTTTTTTTTTTTTTTTTTTTTTTTTTTTTTTTTTTTTTTTTTTTTTTTTTTTTTTTTTTTTTTTTTTTTTTTTTTTTTTTTTTTTTTTTTTTTTTTTTTTTTTTTTTTTTTTTTTTTTTTTTTTTTTTTTTTTTTTTTTTTTTTTTTTTTTTTTTTTTTTTTTTTTTTTTTTTTTTTTTTTTTTTTTTTTTTTTTTTTTTTTTTTTTTTTTTTTTTTTTTTTTTTTTTTTTTTTTTTTTTTTTTTTTTTTTTTTTTTTTTTTTTTTTTTTTTTTTTTTTTTTTTTTTTTTTTTTTTTTTTTTTTTTTTTTTTTTTTTTTTTTTTTTTTTTTTTTTTTTTTTTTTTTTTTTTTTTTTTTTTTTTTTTTTTTTTTTTTTTTTTTTTTTTTTTTTTTTTTTTTTTTTTTTTTTTTTTTTTTTTTTTTTTTTTTTTTTTTTTTTTTTTTTTTTTTTTTTTTTTTTTTTTTTTTTTTTTTTTTTTTTTTTTTTTTTTTTTTTTTTTTTTTTTTTTTTTTTTTTTTTTTTTTTTTTTTTTTTTTTTTTTTTTTTTTTTTTTTTTTTTTTTTTTTTTTTTTTTTTTTTTTTTTTTTTTTTTTTTTTTTTTTTTTTTTTTTTTTTTTTTTTTTTTTTTTTTTTTTTTTTTTTTTTTTTTTTTTTTTTTTTTTTTTTTTTTTTTTTTTTTTTTTTTTTTTTTTTTTTTTTTTTTTTTTTTTTTTTTTTTTTTTTTTTTTTTTTTTTTTTTTTTTTTTTTTTTTTTTTTTTTTTTTTTTTTTTTTTTTTTTTTTTTTTTTTTTTTTTTTTTTTTTTTTTTTTTTTTTTTTTTTTTTTTTTTTTTTTTTTTTTTTTTTTTTTTTTTTTTTTTTTTTTTTTTTTTTTTTTTTTTTTTTTTTTTTTTTTTTTTTTTTTTTTTTTTTTTTTTTTTTTTTTTTTTTTTTTTTTTTTTTTTTTTTTTTTTTTTTTTTTTTTTTTTTTTTTTTTTTTTTTTTTTTTTTTTTTTTTTTTTTTTTTTTTTTTTTTTTTTTTTTTTTTTTTTTTTTTTTTTTTTTTTTTTTTTTTTTTTTTTTTTTTTTTTTTTTTTTTTTTTTTTTTTTTTTTTTTTTTTTTTTTTTTTTTTTTTTTTTTTTTTTTTTTTTTTTTTTTTTTTTTTTTTTTTTTTTTTTTTTTTTTTTTTTTTTTTTTTTTTTTTTTTTTTTTTTTTTTTTTTTTTTTTTTTTTTTTTTTTTTTTTTTTTTTTTTTTTTTTTTTTTTTTTTTTTTTTTTTTTTTTTTTTTTTTTTTTTTTTTTTTTTTTTTTTTTTTTTTTTTTTTTTTTTTTTTTTTTTTTTTTTTTTTTTTTTTTTTTTTTTTTTTTTTTTTTTTTTTTTTTTTTTTTTTTTTTTTTTTTTTTTTTTTTTTTTTTTTTTTTTTTTTTTTTTTTTTTTTTTTTTTTTTTTTTTTTTTTTTTTTTTTTTTTTTTTTTTTTTTTTTTTTTTTTTTTTTTTTTTTTTTTTTTTTTTTTTTTTTTTTTTTTTTTTTTTTTTTTTTTTTTTTTTTTTTTTTTTTTTTTTTTTTTTTTTTTTTTTTTTTTTTTTTTTTGACGATTAAGTAGTTATGTAAAATAATAACTTAAGTTTTTTTAACAAACTTTGTATATAATTTTAATTTTTTTTCTGTTTTATACACTGAGTTTCGATGAAAAATTTTATTTTTTTATTATTATTAAAAATTATTATAATTATTTTTTTAAATTAATTAATTAATTTTTTTTTTAAATTTTTTATATATTATATATATATATATATAAAATTATTATTATTTTATATTATTTTTTTTTTTTTTTAATTTCACCTGATTTATTTTTCTTTTACTAACGCGTTAATTTATTCATTTTTGTGTATTTTTTATATTTAATTGTTTTAATATTTGTTTTTAAGAAAATTTTATTGTAATTTTTTAAACCTAAAATTTGTTTTTTAAAAAAATGAGTTTTGGGCTGATGACCGAGATTTTTTGTGCCAAAAAAAAATAAAAAACCCAACCCAACCAACCGATAAAAAATTTATTTCGTTTAATTAGTTTAACAAAAAAAAAATTATTATGCACAACAATATTTAAGTTTATGCTTTGTGTATTTATTACGTGTTACAGTTTTGTATAAAAGATTTTTTAAAATAAAAATTATTTTGCTTTCAAACGGATTTTTAAATAATATATACATATACATATATTATATATATATTTTTTAATATTTTAATTTATATTTTATATATTATAGAGAGGAGAGAGAGAGAGAGAGGGGAGGAGAGAGAGAGGAGAGAGGGGAGAGGGGAGTCTGTTTGATGTTGGAAATAAAAAATTACCTAAAAATATGTTTCTTTTTTCATTTAGTTGGTTTTTAAATTCGTTTCTTTTTTGTTTACTGTTTTTATTTCCCTACCTACTTAGGGAAATATATAGTAAGAAAGTATTCGACGTGAGAATTTTCAAATTCCATTTTTCGAGGGAAAAATACAGTGTGGGGTTTCCCCTGGCCCAAAATGACAAGTCCCGATAAAAGGTTTTGGTGTCCATCCGTGGTGTGTGTGTGTTTGAGTTTGCCTAGGTTTACATCAAAAATTAAAACAACCTAAATAAATATAACTATCTTATTTTATTTGTTTTTTTAAACAAATTTTTCTAATTAGGTGTAAGAGAGGTTAGTCAATATTTTAAAAACAAAAATATAATATGAAAAATAAAATTATTACCGAAACTTCAAACGTGTTTAAAAATAATTTAGCATAAACAATATGATTTTTGTGTCTGGAGCTTTATTTACAGTCTAGTAATCTCCTAAGGGGAATTGAGAAGATAAATTTTATTCTAAGTTTGATTTATTGATTTCTCAACTGCTTAAGTTGTAAGAAGTTTATTGCAAGGTAATTTTCGTATTTGTTTATTAAATAACGGTTAAAAAGAATAAATTTTCAGTTGAATTGTGCAGTGCAATTTACATAACACACAAAGAGAAAAAATCCGAGTGCCATAGTGCGGCAATAAAATTTAAAGATGAGATTAATTGATGTAAACCATAGGTGGTCTCAAACTTTTGACTGGGAGTGTACATAAATATAACCAAATGGGATCACCTGTAGCTGGGTGGCTAGCATAACAGCCTCCTATGCCAAAGGTGACGGGTTCAAACCTACCAGTGGACCTAGGATATGCCGTCCTTCGTAGGGGACGTAAAAAGGGGGTCCCGAGCCTTAGCGATGTCAGGTACTCGTTAAAAATCCCTATCCAGATAAATCCTGGATAGACAAAATTTTGGACTCCTACTGTAGCATCGTCTGTTAAACCAACAAACAGTATAACCAAACAGTAAAATCCCAGCATCCTTCCTATATCCACAGTCTCCTTCAATTTAAATATTCAGGCCACTTGCTTGAATCAAAATCGCGCCATTCCGACCTTATATGCCATTCCACAGAACTAAAGCCTTCGATCGATCCTTTCTTGCCCGTTCCATTGCATTCTGGAATTCCATTCCTTCCAATATACGTCATGCGTCTTCCTTGTCCACATTCAAATATCGCCTTTTCCAACACCTATTATCCCAAACTGAGGCTTGTTGATCTTTAATTTAAAATTAAATTTTTCATTAAAATTGAATGATTATAATAACTGAATATGTTATATATACCTTTTTATTATTTTTTTTTTTATTTTATATATATGTATATATATTTTTTTTCTTTTTTTTGTTCAAAATTAGTCGTTTATTACTTTTCATTTACTGTATTTGTTTACTTTACTTCATGCTTTTCCTTTTCTTTAGTACAAAAATGTTTTTTTGTAGATACATTTATATAAATTTCTTTCTCTACCTCTTTTACCTATGTAAATAATTTAATCTATCTAATGTTTTCGGGCAAGATGTGATATCTTTATTTGTTAATTTCATGTTATTCTTAAGGGACTAAGTCTCAGAATAAAAGTTTTTTTCAATTCTATTCTATTCTAAATGATAATGTATCAATGTTAACATCAACCTTTCTTATAAATTGTTCTAGATGAGGAGCCTGCCTATCGTGATGCTGGTGCTGTGCGGAGCCATCTGCCTGGCTAGGCCCCCCCAGACCAGGCCGAGAGCCACCAGGGGCTTCAAGAACGTCGCTCTCTCCACGGCTCGAGGCTTCGGCAAGAGGGACGGCTTACCTTCCCAGCAACCCAGGTTATCTTCTTATACCCAATTTTCATTATTTTCAATCATCATTCTCTATTTTAGTTTATATTTCTATATGTTAGTTTAGACTTATCAGATAATTCCGGACCACCAGTTTGGATTTCGCTCATCTCACTCCACCACCCAACAATGTCATCGTCTCATCAGCATTGGAGCGCGGATTGTACTGCACAGGAGCCTCCCTCGATGTAGAAAGGACCTTTGACTGAGTTTAGCACCCAGGACTGCTTAACAAGCTCCGCAAATTCCTCCCTCCTACATACTACCTCATCATCCAGTCCTACCTCTCTAAATGATCCTTCAAAATAAACCACAATAGTTCCTATTCATTCCTTTTTACTCAGTCTGCTGGTGTTCCTCAAGGTAGTATCCTATGACCCATTCTTTACACAGTCTATTCAGCCCATCCCAACAACTTCCTTTCAACCTATGCTCATGATACTTATATGTTATCAGTCAATAAAGATCCTAGTATTGCCTCTCAAACTCTTCAATTCCACATAAGAGACCTTAAGCTATGGTGTCGGAATTGGAGAATTAAAATGTATTCCAACAAATCCCACCAAATTATCTTTGCCCTTCGTCATAAACCTATGACATCCTTCCCTACAGAGTCCTTTAATAATATTCCTCTTGTCCCGGGTGAACAGATTCGCTATCTAGGACTCCTACTTGACAAACGTCTAACATAGAATCTATACACAAGACTGAAAAGACAAGAAACTGCCCGTCGCTTTTGCACACTTCAACACTTAGTGGACAGACGTCTTAACGTTCCATTTATTTACAAAAGGTTCATCTATATCACCATCATAAGACCTATCTGGACTTACGGAGTTGAGCTTTGGGGCTCTACTAAACTATCAAATTCATGCCGCATTCAATCCTTACAATCCAAAATCCTTCGAAAAATCCTTCATGCTCCTTACTTTGTCACGAATAAACTCATCTATAAAGACCCTAATTTCCCATATGTTGCTGATTTGGCCTGAACCAAGGATCAATCCTACCATGACAAACTCCCCTCCCACTCATAATCTACTAGTTTCAATCCTTGCTTCCTCATTCAGTCCGGACAATCCTCCGAGGCGTCTGAAAAGAAGTGGAGTGTTGCCAATGGGCATTTTCTCTTTATGTATTTTTCACATATTTTCCCTGTTAGCTAATTTACTTGATGCATTAACTAATATAGTTGTAAATTTCAATAAATAATAATTTGAAAAAAAAAAAAATTGCCTTGAATTTTGTGGTTGGGATCATTTTTTTTCTTGGTCGATTTTAAAGGTTCATTATATAAGGATAGGAATAGAGTCATTTAAGGATTAGTCTTTCTAGGATTTTACCCATAATAAGTAAAAGAGATATTGGACGATAAGAGAAAGAGAGCTCCAGTGGCTTTTTGGGCTTAGGGATCATTTTAAAAATGGATAACTTCCAGGATTCAGGAAGATGTGTGGTTAAGGCAATTAAAATCCAAATATTGAATAAAAAATTGTTTCCCTAATTGGGAAAAACAATGGATCATATGTATATGTAAACAAAGGTTTATTAATGTTATTTGTAAATAAATGATTAAAAAATGTATTTTAACTATCCATACTACATTTCTGAGTCTAATCCTAAATGATCACCCAATCACCTTCAGTTCCTCTGTCAAGAAACCGTTCCTAGAAACCCCAAATTCTTCAAATTTCCAGACTAACTTTAAGTACTCTTATGTATTTTCATTGCTCCCGTCTATTGCTGCATGGTATATGGTGGCCTCTCGACTGTGCTTAAGGACAGGCTAAAACGCATTATGAACATGTCTTTAAGATTTGCCCTCGGTACTCTGAAGAGGTCTCACGTGAGATATTTATACAGCGAGTTAAAGTGGCTCCTTCCCTCCACCCTCAGACAATATTTCCTAGGATCATACCTTTACACAACTATTAACTCCCAACATCCTCCCTATATCCACAGTCTTCTGCAATTTAAATCATCAGTCCACTCCCTATAAACAAGTTCGTGCCATTCTGACCTTTACATTCCTACCCACGGAACAAAAAACTTTGACCATTCTTTTTTTGTGCATCTCTACTACTCTCTGGAATTCCCTACCTACTCATATCCACCATGCTTCTTCCCTATCATCATTAAATTCCCATCTGTTCCAATACCTTCTGTCTTCCCAAACAGACCCTCAACAATACTGATATCAGACTTTGAATAAAAGAAACTTCATTATATATTCTTCATATTTCTTCTTCTTCTAACATCATTGTAAATAAGAATTTATTGTGCTCCTTTGGGTAGACACGTCATGTATCTTAATTGTATATATCTGTTGTTCTTAGGGGATACTGTCCCAGAATAAAAATTATTTTCTATTCCATTAGCAATACATAGCATATTATTACTTTTCCCTACCATGAACCAATCACATATTTATTTTTTATGTTCAGATTAAAAGCAGAATGGCTGGCGAATGAACTGACAAACAACCCCGAACTGGCTGGAATGTTCGTGCGGAGATTCTTGGACGTGGACGCAGATGGTTTCATCTCAGCCAACGAGCTCCTGGCAAGACCCCACTAGTCTCAACCTCAACAATACCACAATTCGTTACAGCCTTGACTTCAATACTAGTTACTTAAGTTGTTCATCAAATATTTCGGAACATAGTTGACATTTTGGTATAATTTGTTAATTTTGTTTTTCAACATATTAATCCTCTGTCATTAGATGTATTTGTAATGATGTCAGAAATATAATGATACAGAAATCTGCAATATTGTCTTTGTTATAAATATAATTAAATGTATTTCACTTAAAATATAAAAAATAGCAATAAAAAAATAAGGAACAGCTGATTGTAATTAATTTTTATTTTCCTTCAGATATTTATTTTTTAACATAGGTCTCTATGCATCAATTCTTATAACTTATAAATTCAACATAAATTATAAAACAAATAATTTACGTAATAAAATTAATTATTCTGAATAAACGTATATTAATAATAAATAGATGGTTAAAAGTTTATTTGTACGTAAGCAATAATTAGGAGTTAACATTTCGGAGGCCTTTCCCATCTTCAGCCCTCTATTACAAAAATTAATTTTCTTTACACTAATTCAAATTCAATAATAAAACAAATAACAGTGTTACATAAAAGTATATTTACCTGACAGCGATGTATGAGTTAAAAATATATCCATTTTATTTAAAATTTTGTCTATTATAAATTATATAAAAGTCATTAAAAAATCAAACAATCAGAACCGCCCCTTCTTAATCAAACATATTTTTTGGCCCGTAATGGATAAGCACTATTCTATTACTCTAAAATATATACATTAATATATTATTAAAATCTAGGTCAATAAAACATGGTTTATAATTTTAATTTTTTTATTCCATCTGCATAATGACAACTGAAATACTTTGAATCTGTTTTAAAATTTATGGTACCTTTTATATTTCATAAATTCTACATAAATTATAAAATATATAATTTAAATTTTATAAAATTAATTTAGTTATTTACTTATCTATTATTGGAGTGAATCAAAAATATGGAATTTTTTTGAGGTCACTTGACAAACACCCAAAATTATCATTGATAAATAATAAAATAAAACCTATTTGGAAATATCCAATAATCATAATTTTGAGTTATGGGAAACAACAAAAAAATCAAATATCAAAATTATCCAATCTTTTCAATCAGAATAATTTAGGAAAATTGTAAATGCTCCTTTTTATGTATCTAACAGATACTACAGACTGACTTTGATATTCTGTTAGTTATTGCGACTACCACATATTTTTTCAATAATTTTTATGACATACAGATTCCTATTTAAATTTAAACCCGCTGCATCAGAAGATATTCACTGAGGTACTAACCTAGAGACAATACTCATAGCAATTCGTTTTTTAAAACCTGATTTTACTTTAGTTAATATTCAGTTTCTTTGTTTTTATTTATATCTCAATAGATAGTATTTGTTTGTATTTCTATTCAAAATTATCCAATCTTTTCAATCAGAAATATTTAGGAAAATTGTAAATGCCCCTTTTTATGTATCTAACGAGACACTACAGACTGACCTTGATATTCTGTTATTAATTGCGACTACCACAAATTGTTTCCATAATTTTTATGACAGACTGATTCTAACCCGCAGCATCAGAAAATATTCACTGTTGTGGTGCTGACCAAGAGACAATACTCATAGCCATTTGTTTTTTCTGATCAATTTACTTAATTATCATATTTTTTTTTATTTTTATATATCTCAATAGACAGTATTTGTTTGTATTTCTATTCAATGCTTAGCATATTTCCTTATTGCATAAGCAGGTGGCAAATTTTAAAATTGTCAAAACATTCCTGGACATAAATAAATAATTAATGTATCTATTTAAAGACAAATATGAGATTTTCTCCCAATAGAGAGGAAATGAACCTATTATAATTGATTTAAAGCTAATTCTGATTGCAGTATAACTGGTAAAATTAGCAGTAAATAAATTTTATTCCAACAGCTTATTTTATTCCAATGACAAAATAAAGGTTATATACATTCAAAGAATTTTTTTTTTTAATAATCAATATCCCACAAAAATATTAAATAAATAATAAAAATAAATAATAATAAAACCAAAAAATTGTACCTATAGGTTGCGCTAGACAGTGAGAGAAGAGGTAGTGAAAATTCGTGACAGTGAGGTATTGTGAGAGTTCATGAAAGTAGCTGGAGAGGAAGAAGAAGCATATTTTGTTAAAAGAAATTCCGATAATAACATCAAATATTACTTTTTAAAATATCCTATTATATCCTTAAATATTATTTTTAAGAAAAGATAAAAAAACTAAATGAAAAAGTGGTTTCAAAGTGTAATATACACATCATGAAAACATTTTTTTTTAATGTAGAAACTCCATTTTAAGATATATAAATATTATTTATAACAAAAGTTTAAAAAAAATATATGATGAAGTTTTATAGATAATTGGATAATTGAATATTTATTATAATACATCGAAAGTATATAACTCACTATCACCAAATCTCATGATATTTAATCTACCTGTTCTCTTGCTGTCTAGTACGGCCTTACCTATCAAGTATAAATATTCATTAATGTTACTATTTCTTCTTAAAAACAAACAGTATTTGTACTACAATTATTATTCATCCTTTATTGTGACATTCTCTCACATTATATTAATTACTATATGTTATTAATTATTTGTCATATTTTAATAATTATTTTTCAACTTTATTCCAATAGTTTTTTATTTTCCTTGTATTAAATATAACTTATATTTTTTATGATGTTTTAAATAAGTTATATTTTATTATGTACTTATCAAACTCTTGTGGTGCTCGACCAAAACCTCTAACATTCAAAGAATTAAGTCTTTCCAATCCAAAATATTATAAGAAATTGTGAATGCACCAATTTATGTGACAAAGGAACTACTTCAAGAGTATTTGAAATTACTCACAGTTTCAGAATATTATAAAAAAATTCAAGACAGACTGACTTACAAAATGAACCCATCTTCCCCAAACACTTAAATCCATTATCAATCCATACAATGCATCCCAATGAATTTTAAATTGGTGGTCTTGAGATGCTATGAATTAACCACTTATTCAGAAGTTAACATATTTGCTTATTACAAAAAGATTTTTTTTTTCCAGATGGAAATTTGGCCAAAACAATTGATTGTAAACAAATAAATAATAAAATATTTTATCATTGTGGATGTAATTAGTTGACCGTTGAGAATTACTGGAAGGAATTAGTCCGGGTGGCGGTCATTAAATGAAACAACTAAATAGTTTCAACTATTTTATTGTTTGCCAACGTTTCGACCCCCTTTGTGGGTCATCATCAGGGCGCATGGTGGGAGAATGGAAACCTTCTCTTGGGAGAATAGGTTTCCATTCTCCCACCATGCACCCTGATGATGACCCACAAAGGGGTCGAAACGTTGGCAAACAATAAAATAGTTGAAACTATTTAGTTGTTTCATTTAATGACCGCCACCCGGACTAATTCCTTCCAGTAAAATATTTTATGATGAATCTATTGTACTAAGTCAATAAAAAGCAGTAGACAGTCAGTCTTTTTTTGTATTATTATTATTTTAAGAATCACTTTGAAGGAAACATCTAAAACCAGAATAAACCATAACAGGAAAAAAAATCTAATTGCAATTCTGATTTTTCATCTGTCATGGATGATATTTCTTTCATACGAGTATAGTTTGATACATCAAAAATTGTTTATAATTACGATATGAAAACAGAATTTCAAGACTTTTCATTAATTCAGTTTTATTAAAAATTTTAAGCACACATTAAAAAAAAAAAATAGTATGACATAATAATAATTTTTAAATAATACAAGGTTGTCCTATAAGTATCTCCTTTCTATTTTATGCAAAATTAGTTGACAGTATTTCTCGTAAAGGTTGATTTACTGTGTTAGCATCATTATGTGCTTTTTTAAAAATTGTTAAAATTTAAGGGCAAAATATTCATCATGAAAAAAACTTCTGTAACACAATAAAATAAAAAAATAATCTCTTATCAATTATTTGATATTTTATATTTCTACTTAATGTTAATAAGAAATTCTACAGTATTTATTTTTTTTTTAATACTATTTTTAATGAATGGAAATTCATCTTTGAATGGATAGAGACCTAATCATTATAATTAAATAAAATGTTCTTAAAGAAATCTAAATTTTAAATTATAATTTTGTTGAAACATTTAATTTTTATGTCTTTTGTAGTTTCATTTTACTTATTTGGAAATAAAAGTAGCTATGCAACTAAACTCCATATTTTAATTATTTGAATTATTTCCTACCTACTGTACTTTTCTGTCTACAAACATATAGATAAACTTTGTTTCCGAAAATTACTTAAGTTTCAGGTATAGAGTTTATTATGTGTTATGTAAATGTATATAAAATTGATTGTATGTATTTTATGAGAGATCAATAAACTTTTTTTCTGTATATGAATATATATTCCCTTTATTCTGATTACTGTAGAAAGAGAAAATACATTTTATTTACTTATTTAAAAATTGGCAAAGTATTTACAAATGATTTCGGATGAGACATCCTTAAAATCAGCAAAATGCTTTGTTTATTTGGTAATTATAATATATTATTGTAATGGCTAAATATGTGGTAAAATTAAAATGATATTAAGGTAGAACGAAAAATTATACAAAAAACATACTTATAAAAAAAAAAAAAAAAACGGATAAAATAATTGAAAATATAAGATGTAGAAATTAAAACAAACTAACTTAAATGTTAGCAAAACATTGTGGATGTAATTAGTTGACCATTTAGAATTACTGGAAGGAATTAGTCCGGGTGGCGGTCATTAAATGAATTAACTAAATAGTTTCAACTATTTATTCTTTGCCAACGTTTCGACTCCCTTTGTGGGTCATCATCAGGGCACATGGTGGGAGAATGGAAAACTGTTTTCCATTCTCCCACCATGTGCCCTGATGATGACCCACAAAGGGAGTCGAAACGTTGGCAAAGAATAAATAGTTGAAACTATTTAGTTATTTCATTTAATGACCGCCACCCGGACTAATTCCTTCCACTTAGCAAAACATATTTAGTTCTTTTATGAGTGTAGCGTTTCAGAGAAGTTTTATTGTAATTACCAATTTCCTTTATTAATGGATTTTTGGAGACTGGTTTTTTACTGAATTATGAAGCTGTTTTAGTATGGATAAATCTTTTAACTGTTGAAAGCTGCAAGTCCTAGAGCATAGATGGTATTTTAGTGTAGCGGGGGAGGTTGTTAATTAGTCAAGCAGGTTGAGCTCCAGACTAGCGAGATGTATATAATTAACGGGCGGATATCTGATTTGTATATTATTAATTTGTTATGAGAGCTCAAATGGGATTTTTTGTTGAAGTATGGGAACATTTTATACATTAATTTTGTTGGCTTTATCGATTATTCTATTGATATGTTCTGTGAAGGTAAGAGATTTATCTAATGTCAGGCCTAGGTACTGTATGGATTTTGACCATTGGATGGGAGCTGCATTTATCTTGATTTGTTGATTTATTTATGGGTGACATTTAGTGAAAAGAATTGCTTCAGATTCGGAGGGATTAATATTCAATTTCCATTATATGCAATATTTGTAAAAATTTTTAAAGTATCGTTGAAGGCTATTAACTATGGTATCCATGCGAAATGATGAAGTATACTATGCTGTGTCATCGGCGTATAGGGATCTCATCACAAATGGATGGGTCGGTAGGTCAGAAATAAACAATTTATTCTGATTTATGACATTTGAAAAAAGAAAAAAAAAGTCTTACATTTTTAGAGATTTTGGCACATAATGTTGTCTGAATTAAATGTTTTTTTTTGTTTTGTTTTTTACATTTTATTGGTATTTACAACTGTATTAACAAAAAAAAATACATCAAGTAAATGTGATGTGTTATATAATACAATGACATGATATACATGTAGAGAAGCCATTGGAAGAACTCTAAAAATATTCTAAACTAGAAGGTCCCGGGGCCATTTCATTTTCAGGTGCCTCAGAGGATTATCCGGAATTGATGAGGAAGAAAGAATTGAAACTAGTGGGTTAGAGTGAGAATGGAATTTGTCATGAAAGGATTGATACCTGGTCTGAGCCAAATTAGTAACAAAAGGAACATTAAGGTCTTTATGGATAAGCTTATTCATGACAAAGTAAGGAGCGTTGAAGATTTTACGAAGGATTTTGGATTGTAAGGACTGGATGCGGAAAGAATTTGATGGTTTAGATGAGCCCCAAAGCTAGAGCTTTTTAGTAAATTCCGTAAGTCCAGATTGGTCTTATAATAGTCATGCAGATGAGCCTTTTGTAGCTCAGAGGAAGGTTTGACCGTTTGTCTAGTAAGTGTTGAAGTAGCCTAAAGCGGCGAGCAGTTTCTTGTTGTTTTAGTGGTGTGTGCGGATTCCATGTTAAACGTTGTCAAGTAGAGGTCCTAGGTATCGGATCTGATAAACAGGAACTAGTTGAGTGTTATTAAAGGATACTGTAGGGCAGGAAGTCAAAGGTTTAAGACAAAGGGTAAAGGTTATTTGATGGGATTTGTTGGAATTTATTTTTATTCTGTACGGAGTTGAGCTTTGGGGCTCTACTAAACCATCAAATTCTTCCCGTATTCAATCCCTACAATCCAAAATCCTTCGAAAAATCCTCAATGCTCCTTATTTTGTCACCAACAAACTCATCCATAAAGACCTTAATGTCCCATATGTTGCTGATTTGGCCCATACGAGGTATCATTCCTTCCATGACAAACTCCACTCCCACATTAACCCACTAGTTTCAATCCTAGCTTCCTCTACCATTCCTGACAATCCTCCGAGGTGTCTGAAAAGAAGATGGCCTCGGGACCTTCTAGTGTAGATTACCTAGTGGAGTGTTGCCAATGGGCATATTCTCTTCATGTCTTTTCATCTGTATTATCTATATTATGAGCCAATTTACTTGATGTATTTACTAATAATTTTGTAAATTTCAATAAATTAATAATTAATAATAATAATAATATTTTTATTCTCCAGTTCTGACACCATACTTCTAGGTCTTTGATGTGGGAATTTAAATTTAAAATGAATTAAGTAAGGGCGAAATGTCCAGAAGAAGGTTTTTTCCAAATTAATAAAATATCAGAAGAATTTTCACACTCTTCGATTAAAACAATAATTTTAGAACTATATATCTCACACTAGTGGACCACCCCTGGAAAGCAATTATTATGAGTTGTCATTTATGTTAAAAAAATGTCTGACTGATTTAGAGTTTAGTTGTCGCTTTGAGAGTTTTAGTTTATCGTAACAGTGCAATAACCAAGAAAATATGTTTATTTTATAACGTCTATTCACTAATATATTTCATCATCGGCAAAAATGATACACATTAACCAAAATTAGTTACGTTTATTTGCTTACTGTTTTAAAGTGAAGCTCAATTACCATTATATTTGTTCATTATAATTATCAGTGATAATTTCATGGCCTATTCATCACTTTAAATTACCTTTTACAACCATGTATATGAGATAATATTTTTTCTAAAATCTTTAGCTTTCCAAAGGTATATTACACATATATGTTGCTCTTCTTAAGTTCAAAAAACCTAAAATTACATTAAAAAATATTTTTGCTCTTGTCTCATTCAGTTAATTAATTCAGTTGAACTTTTATATTTAGCTGCTTTTATCATTCCTAATAAGATGAAATAGGCAATTCTTCTTAATTTATAAAATGAAAGGTACTTTAGAAGAATAAAATTTAAAATATCGGCTACAGTATCCTTTAATAACACTCAACTAGCTCCTGTTGAACAGATCCGATACTTAGGAGTTCTTCTTGACAAACGCCTAACATGGAATCCACATACACGACAAGAAACTGCTCCCTGCTTTAGGCTACTTCAACACATACTAGACAAACGGTCAAACCTTCCTCTGAACTACAAAAGGCTCATCTACATGACCATTATAAGACCAATCTGGACTTAGGGAGTAGAGCTTTGGGGCTCTACTAAACCATCAAATTCTTCCCCCATCCAGTCCTTACAATCCAAAATCCTTCATAAAATCCTCAACGCTCCTTACTTTGTCACGAATAAACTTATCCATAAAGACCTTAATGTTCCCTATGTTACTGATTTGGCCCGGACCAGTATCAATTCTTTCATGACAAACTCCTTTCTCACTCTAACCCACTAGTTTCAATCCTTTCTTCCTCTTCAATTCCGGATAATCCTCCGAGGCGCCTGAAAAGGAGATGGCCCTGGGACCTTCTAGTTTAGATTATTTTTAGAGTTCTTCCAATTATATTATATAACATATCACATTTACTTGATGTATTTCTGTTAATACAGTTGTAAATACCAATAAAATGATTTTTTTTTAAATATCGGCATTTAAGCCCTGTCAGACTATTTCAATCAGAATGAAAAACCTAGAACATATTCAAGTCCATGAAATTTTACATAGGATACAGCGAGTTTAATCAAAATTGTCAGAGCGTAAAAAAGTGCAAAATGCATGGCATAAAGTACCACCTCCGGTTCGCCGATTCTGATGAAAAAGTTGCTGTAACATCTCAGGTATATTTTGAAGTATAATTTCAGTTTCATAGGACTTATCGAGCTAGATACCACACACAGACCTATTTGTGGGACTTGGTGATTTGAGCTCAGGGGACACTAAAACATGTATTTCCGCTAAAAACTGGAACTCGAAAATTTTCACAATCGCAATACTTCCCACATATTTTTCATATATACTTACTTACTTACTGGCGGGCGCTACGGTCCAACAAGGACCCGGGCCTCCTCAAAAACTTCAAGCCGGTCATTTCTGTCCTTCGCTCTAGCCCTCCATCTCCTTACTCCAAGCAACTTGAGGTCCTCCTGGACGTCGTCCAACCATCTCACCTTCCTCTGTGTCTTTTTCCTCCAATTTTTCCATAAAGGAGTAGTCTTGGAATCCTTGTTACTGGGATCCTTTCTACATGTCCGAGCCATCTTAGGCGGGCTTTTTTCACAAACGATACGAGGTCTGATTTCCCATACATACTATTTTTTCTTATTCGCCAAGAGTCATTTTCTTTAATTGACCCAAATATCTTCCTTAGTATTTTCCTCTCCCAAACATTGAGTCTCCTTTGTTAATACCCAGGATTCGCTGCCATAAGTAACTGTGGGTCTCAATATTGTTTCATATATCATCACCTTGGCATCCCTTGAAAGATTTTTGAACTTTAGTATTGTTTGTAGGGCGAAAAGGCACTAGTTGCCTGCAGACAGCCTAGCATTAACTTCATCTTTCGTATTATTATCATGAGTAAAAACAGAACCTAGGTACTTGAAGGTATCTGTACTTTTACCAATCTGCAGGTCGTGGTATTCCAGTAGATGATTCCTGGATGATCCCATTAACCTGAAGGCCCTCTTCTGCCGCTTCCCTTTCAAACTCTTTGAAAGCTCCTCCGAGCGCAGCCGTGCTTCTCGCTATTATGAGCACATCATCCGCATATGCCAAGTGCTGTGTGAGGCGATTGTAAATTGTTCCATTAGGGTTGGTTCTTATTGCCCTTATAGCGTTTTCCAATACTAGATTAAATAGAACAGGTGATAGCGGGTCTCCTTGCCTCAGTCCACTATTTACTGCAAATTCTTCTGATAGCATTCCCTGTATTTTTATCTTCATCCTGCTATCATACATGGTCATTTTCGCGAGTCTAGTGAGCTCCCTTGGAACTCCAAATTCTAGCATTACCTTCAGTATTGCCTCTCTATCGATACTGCCATATGCTTGCTTTAAATCGATGAATAGGCTGTGGAGCTTTATTTTTCATATATAGGTAAGTAAAATTAAAATTACTTCATTTATATTGGATCAAACTTATGAAATAAACAAATATTTTTCTCCCTGACTAGGAAAAATAGTAGATCGTGGAAATGTCCATCTGCTATTTACTGCTTTTGTCAGTCAAGAAGGTATTTAGTTTTGCGGTCGGAAGGATTGATGAAGTATAGAAGATAAAGAAAGAAAGAAATATGTAATCCGATCCTAAAATGGTACGTCACTTCTTCAAGAAATGAAAGTTTTTCACATTATGGGGTTTCTATTCGTTTACTTTTTACTTTCACTTACTATATATAGTAAGGGGAAGTATTGCGATCGTGAAAATTTTCGAATTCCAGTTTTCAACGGAAATACACGTTTTAGGGTCCCCTGAGTCCAAATAACCAAGTCCCGCAAAAAGGTCTGTGTGTGTGTGTGTGTGGTAACTCCCGGGCGAAAACGGTAAGTCCTATGAAACTGAAATTTCATATTTAAGACAACTATACGCCCGAGACGAGACAAAACTTTTTTCATCAAAATGAGCTTACCAAAAGAGGCACTTTATACCATGCATTTTGCACCTTTTTTCGATTTTCTCGAAAACTGTTCCGACGATTTTGATTAAACTCGCTATATCGATGTAAAATTTAATCCTTACAATCCAAAATCCTTCGTAAAATCCTCAATGCTCCTTATTTCGTCACAAACAAACTCATCCATAAAGACCTTAATATTCCATATGTCGCTGACTTAGCCCGAAAAAGGTACCGTTCCTTCCATGACAAACTCCATTCCCACTACAATCCTTTAGTTTCAATCCTTGCTTCCTCATCGATCCCTGATAATCCTCCGAGGCGTCTGAAAAGAAGATGGCCACGAGACCTTCTAGTTTAGAGTGCTGCCACTGGGTAGTGGCTCTACATGTATTTCATGACCATTTTCTATATAACCATCACATTTACTTGATGTATTTTTTTTTTTAAATACAGTTGTAGATATCAATAAATATGTTTAAAAAAAAATCAATTATGGGGATCACTTGTAGCTGGGTGGCTAGCATAACAGCCTTAGCAGTTACAGTTATGACAACCTTAGCCTTAACAGTTATGCCGGCCTTCGGAGGGGACGTTAAAAGGTGGTCCCGAGCCTCTGGGATGTCAGGTACTCGTTAAAGATCCCTATCCTAATAAAACCTGGATAGACAAAATTTAGGACTCCCACTGTAACATCGTCCGAATAGCCTTAGTAGCATAAAGTGACGTTAAATAAATAAATAAACAACAAATTAATTATGCTTGAATTTGGTCATCTTTAACAGTTGTAGGACGACCCGAGCCAACCACTTACGGACGGTGCTTTCCCCCAATGGCATCATCGCCATAAACATTGCAAATTTTGTTAATCTTCTCAGCAGCGGATTTTCCTTATTCGGGAATAAAAAATCATTAAATAACGAAAAATATTTTTTTCCCCTTCCATTTTGAGCAAGCAAAATACACTTAAATATAATAGTATAGTAAAATTAGGTAAAAAAAAGGCAAAATCCTAATATTGAAAAAAAAAAATATGAAACCTGTCACAAACTGTTCGGTACTCTTCTCTTGTTTAAAAAAAAAAAAAAAAAATCATATATTGAATCATTGACCTTTAATTTCAATCATAAACATTAAAAAGAAGAATATAATAATACAATTCCTAGGAAATAATAAAACATTAAGTAATAATTTGCAGTGCTTACAATATTTTATTTTATTTATTTTTATAGTACTGCACACATATTATGAATACAAAAAAAACGCTGCAAATTATTACACCATGGTATATTATTTACAAATAACAGTATTAGGGTTTCACTGTTTAAATAGTTGTTAATAGATAATTCAATAGTTTAAAAAAAAAAAAATTCAAAAGAAAATGGCATATCATCACTGCTTACTTCAAAAAGCTATATATCTTCTAGTTCTGAACTAATTTCAATGACTTTTTTATTTTATAGGAAATTTAATTCTTTATGAAATAGTTCTAAAAAAAGAAAAAACCTGTACCACTACAACCCATGAAGAGTTTTTGGCTCAGTACATGTAGAGATTCGGACTGTTTGTAGTTCTAAGGGTGATTTGGCCGAGATCACGCTCAGCCGACAGGGTTTTTTTTTCCCCATTTTTATGAACCCACTTGATTGAGGCTGGGTGTGCCCCAGGAGGATATCCAATCCCAGGATCGCCCCTTCCCCTCTCCCCCCCCCCCTCCACAGCTGAAATGACAGAATAAATAATATTCCGCCACAGCCGGGATTCGAACCCAGGATCCGGAGCACAGTAGACTAGCGCTCTATCCACTAGACCACGCCGCTCCTTCCCTTATTAGATAGTAAAAAGTCCCCGAGTTTTCCGCAGGACATTCTTAAATAAAAAAATATATGAAAATAATTCATATAAACAATTTATTTATTTATTACAAAACAAAAAATTTGACATAAAATTTAATTTGCCATCTGCATTTCCTTTGCAATAAGCAAATTTGTGGACTGCTGACGCAGCGGCTCATCACAGCAGAGTTCGTTAAGAGATCAGCATATCTCTTGGCCACCGCCTGCGCAGTCGTCGGGGTGGGCTGTAAGGATTCGTAGAGCATTTTAATGTTTCTGTAAGAGGGTTGGTGTTGTATGTTAGTCTTTGGTGGAAGTTGTATTGTTCTGTAGCAGTGGCTGAAATAGTCGGAATGTTTAAGTCGTTATGTATAACGTCATTTGTTACGTAGAACGGTGCGTCCACTATTTTGCGCAGCACTTTCGACTGAAAATACTGTATTCTTTGGATACTTGTTGGTTTAGCAGAGCCCCACAGTTCTATCCCGTATGTCCAGATTGGTTTTAGCAAAACTTTGTAAAGAGTTAGTTTGTTGGTTAATGATAATTTAGAGCGTCTGTCAAGTAGTCTAGATAAAAGACCGTATCGTCTGTTGAGTTCTTTGCGTTTTTGTCGAATGTGGGTACTCCAGGTCAGTCTTTTGTCCAAGTGAATACCTAAATATGGAATTTCGTCGGAAGGTGGAATAGGAATATTATTAAAGTTAATGGGAGGAGAAGGTTTGTGGTTCAGGGTGAACACTACATAAGCACTCTTGGACTCGTTCATCTTTATTTTCCACCTAGAAGCCCAAGCAGAAATTTTATCAAGGTGGTTTTGGAAGGATATTGCCGCTTGTAAAGGATCCTTATCTGAACAAAGAACAGCTGTATCATCAGCAAAAGTAGCCAAAAGAGTCCCATTGTGTTGGGGAAGATCTGACATGTAAATGTTAAACAATATTGGTCCTAAAACACTGTCCTGAGGTACACCTGCCTTAATTTGCTGAATGTCTGAGAGTTCGGTCCCCACTTTGACAGAAAAATGTCTATCCGAAAGGTATGAAAGGAATATTAAATAGAACGTAGGTGGAAGTAAAATTTTCAGTTTGCAAAGCAATCCTTCGTGCCAAACCTTGTCGAAAGCCTGATTAATGTCAAGGAAAACACCTGGACAATATTTTTTTTACTCTAGTGAATTTGAAATGAAATCAACTAAACGATGAGATTGTTGTATAGTGGAATGATGTTTTTTAAAGCCGAACTGATGATTGGGTATAAACTTTAATATTTCAAGAGAACCTAAACGGTGAAGAAGTATTTTTTCGAATAATTTTGAGAACGAAGAAAGAAACAAAAAACAAAAACAATAAACAAAAAAAAATCTAAGAAGCCAGTTAATAATAGCGAAAACTGTGAATGTAGATAAATAAAAAAAAATGTATTTCGTAAAAATTTCGGATAGTAGCATATAAATCTGACATTTTTTGACGGGTTCATTCAATAAATCAAAACTGATTCGAAGAATCAAGATTTGATTTATCATCGCTTTGCAGGATTAAGAAAGATGTTAAATATTAACATTGCAATATAGGATTATAACAATAAATTGTAAAAAGTTACAATTATTTTCCTTGTCTTCTTATAGTAAAAAAAAAAAAAAATTATGAAAATAATTCGTATATATAAACAATGGCAATAAACCATAAACATCTGAGTAAGAACTAAGTGTTTAACTTTTTATGAGAGAAGTTGGTTCAGGGTGCAGTCAACTTAACACACAATTAAGCATAAACTTATGTTATAGGGTCTTCTTCAGGGTGGTTGTGTGAGCTGAGAAGGCGTCAGTCAACCTCGTATATATATATATATATATATATATATATATATATATATATATATATATATATATATATATATATATATAGCATTTCCAAGTCAAATTCAACCTTTTCCAAGTCAAATTCAACCTTTTCCAAGTCAAATTCAACCTTTTCCATTTCAAATTCAACCTTTTTCGATTTCAATAAAATAATAAAAATAAATTAACATGATTTTATGGTTATTTTAATTACACATGCTCAAGTAAAGGTTTATTATAATTTTTTCGTATTTATTGGATACAAGGCTCACTAGCTGCGTTCCCAAAGGTTCGTTACCGTTTATAATATTAATTTCAATATTATTTCTCGCTCAAGTAAAGGTTTTTTTAAGGTAGTTTATTAGAACCCCCGCAGCGCAGCAACTAAGCCTAATAGCGAATAAATACGACAAAGTTATAATAAACCCATATTTGACCGAGCGCGATTAAAATTAATAGTGTAATCGGTAACGAACCTTTGGGAACGCAGCTACTGAGCCTTGTATCCAATAAATACGAAAAAGTTATAATAAACCCATATTTGAGCGTGCGCGATTAAAACTAATATAATAATCGGTAACGAACCTTTGGGAACGCAGCTACTGAGCCTCGTATCCAATAAATACGAAAAAGTTATAATAAACCCATATTTGACCGAGCGCGTTACCGATTATCATATTAATTTTAATCGCGCTCGCTCAATTAAAGGTTTATTATAACTTTTTCGTATTTATTGGATACGAGGCTCAGTAGCTGCGTTCCCAAAGGTTCGGTACCGATTATAATATTAATTTTAATCGCGCACGCTCAAATTTTGGTTTATTATAACTTTTTCGTATTTATTGGATACAAGGCTCAGTAGCTGCGTTCCCAAAGGTTCGTTACCGATTATAATATTAATTTTAATCGCGCTTGCTCAAATATGGATTTATTATAACTTTTACGTACTTAATTGTGTGTTAAATTGACTGCACCCTCAACCAACTTCTCTCATATATACACACATTCATCCATTGTCACTTCATGTTTAACTTTTTACTTTCACTTACCAATAAAATATATATTATATATATATATATATATATATATTATATATATATATATATATATATATATATATTATGGGAAAGTATCAGGTTACTGTTTTAGAAATTACAAATTAAAACTTTAATAAAAACTTAACTATCATAATTTCGTTTGAAATAGATAAATCTATGGATGAAAATGATGAACGAAGCAGTCAAAGGCAATGTTTTAGAGATTTGTGTTGTCCAAGAAAGCTAATTTGTGGTTTTGGGCCGGCTGTCTGTTATAATGAATTTGGCATGTAAGTTTGTTTTTTTATGATAAAAAAAACCAATAATTTTTTTTTTTTTTTTTATAGTCATTATTTCATTTTTTTAGATTGATTCAGTTTATGGAATCTTGCAAACAGAATCTTCGCTCTGGAAAGAAACTATCAAAAAGTGTTTAATAAAACTTTATTTGGTATTAAATCATGTAGATATGATATAAGTATGCCAGCGAATCCTGGGCCCTCACCACTAAACATAAAAGCCAACCCCAGGCTATGGAGATGCGCTACTTGAGGAAAGTTGAGGGTAAGACGAGGAGAGATAGGATGAGAAATACCATAATAAGATCCAACCTTGATGTCAGACCGGGCGAGGATATTGTTGAAGAAATTCAGCTAAGATGGTACGGCCATGTCTCAAGAATGTCGGAGGATCGCGTGGCAAAAGCAACATATGAGCTGAAAGTAGAGGGAAGGAGACCAAGAGGAAGACCAAGGAAGACTTGGGAGGATGGGATCAGGAAGGCCTGCAGAAAAAGAGATATAGATTGGAGATCAGCAGGGGAAATGGCGCAGAATAGGAATGCCTGGATCAGCCTCTACAAGCGACCCTCTCATGAAGAAGAAGAAGATATGAACAAAGATAAAATTAATTGAAACAACGTGAAGAAAAACTATCCTTTTAAGGTATGAAGCATTAAGAAATAATTTTATTTTTTTAAACGACACTTTTACATGTGAATTATTTAAATAATTGTTTATTATTTAAGGCAATTTATTATGTTTGTTATTATAGCTGCATTATTAGTGCATTTGTAAATATGTATATATTAGTCATTATAATTCATTATTTTTATTTTTTTTTTTATTTATATTTTTACTCTTTATATTTAAGCCTCAATTCATTCAAATGATTATTTCTGTGGCGGTCGTGAATAAGTGGTTAAGTCAAAATCTTTCATTTTACAGGTGAGGGACTTAAATTTTTATGTAATGCCAAAATAGAGTTATTAATTACAGCTTTCTTTCCACCTGAAATTTCTTCCACCAAGAAATTTCTATAACCAATTTAAAACGACGCAGGAGAAGGTCTGAGGGAGCGATACGTGAAGTTTTTCACGACCGCCACAGATTTACAGGTACCAAGTTTAGACTTATTACTTTCTTCCTCTTTCTTCCAGTGGCGCGACAGGCCGTGTAGACCCTGGGCCTCGTGGTGTAAACTCTTGCGAGTTGACACTCATCGTTTCACGATGCAATTTTTAGTGTAGGGTCATCACTCCCTACGACTAATTTTGTGAGTGGCCACCCTTTGGCTGACGGGTCTCACATACCCGGGGGCGAGGTTGTGAGTGAATCCACATTTTTTACACCCTTATAAAAGCCCCGTCGGGACTAGGATTCGAACTCAGAACCTGCAGCATGAGAGACTAGCGCGCTAGCCACTCAGCCACGGGCTCTCCCTTATTACTTTCACTTACCTATATATGAAATATATAGTAAGGGAAATAATTTAGAATATCATCTTATTACCATTGGTAATTAACAGCTAAATATGCAATTTGAGCGAATTCGATAAACAGCTAAAGGAGAAAAGTGCAAACATATTTTTTTTATGCATTTTTTGTGTTTTTGAACAAAAGAATAGTAATATAGATGTATAATATACCGTTGGATAGATAAAGATTTTAGAAAAAATATTATTTTTTAAACTGAAACTGATGAAAAAACAGATTTTGTAGATAAAAACATAATAGATTATTCAATAAAACACATGTTTCTATTGAAATTCAAAATAATTCCATTCTTTTATAATTTATTTGTATCTTTAAATATATTTAAAAATTCTTAAATTGATTTCAACAACATAGATAAGGGAAAGTCGTGCGTTGGGCGCACCGGATTTTTTACTTCCAGTTACCTATAGTGTTAAAGAATTGATTCAGTTTTTCAATTTCAATAGAAACATGTGTTTTATTAAATAATATATTATATTATTATCTACGACAGTCAGTTAGTTTTATCGGCATTTCATCACTTCTCCGTTAACGTTTACAACTTTCTGTATAACATAATATTTTTTCTAAAATCTTTAGCTTTCCAACGGTATATTATACATCTATGTTACCCTTTTTATGTTCAAAAACCGAAATATTCCATGAATAAATATGTTTACTCTTTTCTCCTTCCGCTGGATATCGAATTTGTTCAGCTTATGCATTATTCTGTTTTAATTAATGCTAGCAAAGATGATATGGTGAATTTTCTCATCATTGTCTTAAGTGTTCTTTTGGTTGAATATCTGTTCGATAAATATTAGGCCGTTCTACAAAAGAAGTCTTGGATATATATTTTTTTTTAATTTATTAAATTTCTAGACATTGCAACGTTTCAGCCTCAAGGGCCATTTTCAAGCCCCTGTAATCAATTAAAGTTTTATTGCATTTATACATTTTTAACATCTAATATCAACACATAATAAATTATTTTTAATAAATACGTTATATGGATATGCATGGTAGGTATTTATTAAAAATAATTTATTATATGTTGATATTAGATGTTGAAAATGTATAAATGCAATAAAACTTTAATTGATTACAGAAGCTTGAAAATGGCCGCAGAGGCTGAAACGTTGTAATGTCTGGAAATTAAATACATTTAAAAAAAAAATATATCCAAGACTTCTTTTATAGAACGGCCTAATATTTATCGAACAGATATGGTTAATTTATCCAAATCTACAAAATTAAATGTACTTCAGAGGAAAAAAATTTGAACTATAGACATTTAAGCTCTGTCAGCCTATTTCAATCAGAACGAAACCTACACCGTGTTGAAGTTCATTAAATTGTACATCGATGTAGGGAGTTTAATCAAAATCGTTAGAGCCTTTTTTGGAGAAAATCGTAAAAAGGTGCAAACTGCATGGTGTAAAGTAGATCTTCCGGTCTGCCGATTTAAAAAAAAAAAAAAGTTACTCTAACATCTCGGGCGTATAGGTCTCTTAAATATGAAATTTAAGTTTCGTACGACTTTTTGTGTTTGCGCTAGACCACAAGCACACACGGACACACACACAAACCTTTTTGCGGGACTTGGTTTATTGGACTCAGGGGACCCTTAAATGTGTGTATTTTCGTTGAGAACTGGAATTAAAATATTTTCATGATCGCAATACTTTAGCTTACTGCATATTTCATATTTAAAAAGTACAAGGAAATTTCGTAAGGAAACTTGGTAAATTGTATTCATGCATGAAAATTCCAACTTTAACCTATAATCGCAAAACAAATCTCGCTCGATATCCCACCATAAATCAACTAGCATCTAATCCACAGTTGCAAAACTCTTTTCCAACTCAGATCTGAAAACAGGATTTAACGGTCTAGACACAATAGGTTTTTTTTTTTTTATTTTAAGTTGTACGGATTGACATTTGTTTTATGGCTGGTTAATTATCTTCATTCTAGGAAGATTTGATCCAAGAATTTGTTTTGATGCAACATAAGGAATTCATTAGTCGAAATCGTGATTGGAAAATTAAACAGTACTAGCACTGGAATACTGTTTGTTTGTTCGTTTATTTAAGAAAGAAAGTAAATTTTATTCTGGGACCTTCAGTCCCCTAAGAATAACAGAAAAGTACAGAACTGTGACTTGTGTCTGGCACAGAAACAAAAACATAAAAGAAATACAAACTTAAGATATAATATTATTAAAAAAATAAATACGATTACTTAGTATGCATATATCTTTATAATTATATAATCATATATGTGAATCTGAAGATATATTACAATTGTACTGCTTATGGTATAATAAGGTCATCGAGAAAAACAGAAGAAAGAAAGAGAAAGATGAATATATATCTAAAACATTGTTTACATATTTGTTGTGGTCCACATTTTAAAATGTAACATGACCACTATTCTAGCGTTTTCTTTACAATCAATCGGAAGATGGATGAATGAGAAGATGAAGGACCAGTTTGCTTTTAAATGAGGTTAAAGAAGGTGCTTTGCGTATAGGGGTAGGTATGGAATTCCAGAACGATGTGGCACGCAAACTAAATGATTTTTTAAAGGATGATGTTTGATGAAAAGGAATATATAGGTTAGTGGACTGGGATCTTGTATTAAACGAATGTACCGATGAACAAGGGATGAGTAGGTCAAGAATGTAGGATGGATTTTTCGTATTGAAAGTACGGAATAGAAAAACTCCCAAGAAATACTTTCACCGGGAAACTGGATAGAGCCACTTCAACTCGGCATACCTGTCAGAAACGCTGGACCGCCTAGGGACCCCGAAGATGAATCTACTGAAACATTTCATAATATTTAATGTCACTTTATGCTACTGTGGCTAATCGGACGAGGCTACAGTGGGAGTCCTACAGGGCCTAGCGGAATAGGCATGTGAAATCTGCCCCTGGGTATATCACAACCAATTTTATATCATTGATTTACACCTATGAGAAACGACCTTATGCAAATTTTTAGCTCCTTAATCCTTATTGGAGGGAAGTTATGGAGGGGAAAAGAAATGTTTTCTCCTGAACATCTCAACCGATCTTCACGAAAAAAATATGTTATTGATTTTATAAAACAGTTTCAAAAAAATAATTTTTATTTTTTCCCACGACAATGTTAATCAAAAAAATTTTTTTTTTAATTTTAAAAAACATATTTTCGGGTTATGATGGTTTGGTACACCTCCGATTTTTTGCTTCTTTATTTCATTGGTGGGTCCTTCGTAATATATTGTTGTTGTTTTTTTCAATTTTTCGCAAGTGTACCCATGCTTTTTTTTTTTTTTTTTTTTTTTTTTTTTTTTTTTTTTTTTTTTTTTTTTTTTTTTTTTTTTTACTTTTCACCATGGGCTGCACTTGCGATAAAATTGAAAAAATAATATATTACGGAGGGACTCCAATGAAATAAAGTAGCGAAAAATTTGAGGTGTACCAAACCATCATAACCCGAAAATATTCATTTTCGTGGAAAAAATAATTTAAAAAGATATATTTTAAAACCGTTTTGTAAATTCCATAACATATATTATTTTTCGTAAAAATCAGTTGAGCTGTTCAGGAGAAAACTGCTTTTTAAAAAATAAAAACAGGTTTAAAGGAAGATTGCAATTGATATAAATAAAACAGTAAGTTTCTATTTCTTCCAAAAAAACGTTTATCACAGTAAAACTTTAACGAGTCAACGTTTTGGGGACCTTCGCCATCATCAGGACTCACTAGAATACATTAATAATTAATAATTATCATCAAGATACACTATTTAATATAATAACTTAAAAACATTAGCAACATTTAAATAACAATGTTACATAAAAAAATATTTTTTTATATTTACCTGAGTTGTCTAAAAAGTTAAAAATCCATTTCTTAATTAAAAATGTTGTCAAAAACATCTTTAAAATAAAATTATATTGCACAGGGAACAATAATCATCCCACCTCACATATTCTTTGGCCCCTTATGGATTACGGTCATCCTATTTACTGTAAAGGTACACTGAATTATTATTTAAATAGGTCAACAATGCAATCCTACAATTTTAACTTTTCTATTGCATCTGCATAGTGAGAACTTAGGTGTTTTGAATCGGTTTTATAATTTATTGTATTTTTTATATTTTTGTTTATGTATTTGGGTTCTATTAAAACTATTTTTTTCTATTTCCAAAATGTTAGGTTTTTCAAAACCAAAATTATGGTTAAGTTGAATACTGTGTTGTGCCAATTCTGTGGTGTTTATATTTTTACAATTATTGCTATGCTGTTTTACTCTAGTTGTTATCTCAACCTCAAAAAAGATAACACGGGGCAGATTTCACATGCTTATTCCTCTAGGTTATTTTGCCTGTCCAGGTTTAATTAGGATAGGGATATTTAACGAGTACCTGACATCGCACAGGCTTGAGACCACTATATCACGTCTCTTGCGAAAGACGGCATAAACAAGGATTTTTTAATCCCTTTAAAAAATCCTATAGTTACTTGCCATGTTTGAACTCCACGCGAGTGAGTCGCGACCCCTCGATATATTGCTCAATATTGGATAACTATCGATATTTACAAGTAATTTATGAATCACATGTCCGAGATCATGATCATCAGTTTCAAGTGATTCAGAATGATTTTAATGCGCCTCAAAATTATCTGATTGTTTTTGTTCTCAGATTCATTTTCTAATTCTAGTGCACTCAATTAATGTGCCACTAATAAATCACATTGGGTTTAAAAGATTGATCCACCTAATCTTAATGTTGTCTACTCCTGATTTATTTCAGGTTAATCCCAGGAAATTATATCAATCTTTTGGCTTCGACAAGGCACGACGAACCATGGTGCAACTCTTGGAGATATTGTTACTCCTGATCCTCGTAACTTCCACAACTCCTTTCCTTATTGGAAATCGTGAGATGGTACTTCGTAAAACCGATGAAAAAGGTGAGTAAAGGGTCTTTTTTACATTAAGGTTACCAGTTTACTTTTTATCACCAAATGATCAATGTAAAAGTAATCGCTTTAATTAACCACTAAGCCAAGGTAAACAAGAATAAACTTTAATTAAATATTTATTTTGTTTGTTTATTTAACGTCACTTTATGCCACTATGGCTAATCGGACGATGCTGCAGTGGGAGTCCTAAATTTTGCCTATACAGGTTTAATCACAATCGCACAGGCTCAAGACCTCCTTTTTAAGTCTCCTCCGAAGGACGGCATAACTAAGGCTTTTTTAGGGGCCACCCATAGCATAACAGCTTTCTATGCTAAAGGTCGCGGGTTCAAATCCACAAGTGATCCTAAGATTTTTAAATGGGAGTAAAAAATCCTTTGTTATGCTGTCCTGCGAAGAGGACGTTAAAAGGTGGTCCCGAGCCTGTGAATGTCAGGTACTCGTTAAAGATCCCTATCTTAATAAAACCTGGATAGGCAAAATTTAGGACTCCCACTGTAGCATCGTCCGATTAGCCATAGCAGCATAAAGTGACGTTAAATAAATAAACTTGGAAAGGTTAATAAATTTGTTCGAAACATGGCTACAACTGATATACCTAACATACTTCGGCATAGGCTGAAAAGGAGTTGGATGAGGGACCTGAAAAAAAATATCGTTGTGCTTAATGTCAGGAAGGGTATGTTTGTGGCTACAGTCTCCATTGGCTCACACCAGTGATGCGGCTGAGATAGAGGCATCTGGTATCTCTTGGATTCCACTTTTTTCTCCACAAGTGGAGGGAAAAGCGCAGTTTAGGGTCCCTTTAGCAGTTGTACGTGTATATAGTTATGATTGTTTGAATGATGTTTATTTATTTTCTAACTTCTTATTTATCTCAATTATAGGTTGTTGTTTTGTTTTTTTATTTATTATTATTTTATTGTATATATATGAATTTATTTATTTTTGTATTTTATGTAATTTGACTATTATTATTATTTTCTGTATATATTGTATGAATGTGGTTTCATATCACTATTACTATTGTTCATTTTGTAACAAGTTGTAATATATCTCAATAAATAAATTTAAAAAAAAAATGTCAGGAGGATGCTCCACTGGGTGCTGTCTCCCTCAAACCTGCCCATGCTATGTTTACCATATTTGTGAAATACAACCCATTTGCTTATTGTATTTATTTTACAGATGCAAAAAAAAAAAATATATATGATCATTACATTTAAAATAGTCATTTGGTGATAAAAAGTAACTGGCAACCTTAATGTAAAAAAAACCCTCGAAAAATGATAAATTACAAATTAAATTAAAAATTAACAATTTTTGTACTATTTCAAAGGAGCAGATCAAGACAAGGATGAAAGGATGGTTGGAAGTGGGCTAAGGATATGTAGTGAAGGCTTTTGTTGTCCAAAAAGTCAAATTTGCGGTTTTGGCCCTAGCTTCTGCTATAATGAATATGGCATGTAAGAAAGAAATCTTTTTTTTTTTTTTTTTTTATTTAATGATATAAAAACTAAATTAATTTTATCCATTCAATTATTCTTTTTAATTTTAGATTGCAGCAGTCCATGAAAACCTGTTAATACAATTGATGACCTGGAAGAAACTGAGGGTAACCAACCTTTTTTTTTTTCTAGACAGAACTTAAAAAATAAAATTGTTTTACTCGCTTAAAGGTCCGAAGTTTAAGAAGAAAAAAAGAAGCGATAACTAAATTTTCTTAACCTTTCAACAGATTATATTTAACACAAGGACTATTCAAATTTTAGTATTATTCTGTTCAAATCAGGGTTGTATTTTATAATGATTTTTAAGGCAATGTTAATTTTCGGGAATATTTGAGACGTTGATTTCCAAAAGGTTCTAAAGAACACTTTTTTAATGAATTAATATTTTGACATTTTGTATTCCGATCATTTAGCTCTATCTAAATCTTCTATTTGATTCTATCTAATGAACACTCAAGTCCATTAAAAATTCGATTTATAAATGCAATTATTTTTCTAAATGTACTAATTACACATTTAACTTTGTTCCAAATCATACTAAAATACTTCATGCCATAATTTTAATTGAGTGTTATTAATATGTAAAATGGGAGCGGAATGGCCTAAAGGATAGAGCTCTAGTCTATGGTTCTCCAGGTCCTAGGTTCGAATCCCGGCTGTGGCAGAATATTATATAATCTATTAATTCAGCCAGGGGGCGACCATTGGGTATGGAGACCCTCCTGGGGCAGACTCACCCTCTTTAAAGTGGCTTTCCAAATTGGGGAAAAACCTGGTGGTTGAGTATGATCTCAGCCTAATCACCTCCTTGCAGAGCACTGTTACTCCTATAAACAGTTAGGAATCTCTATTTGTACTTAGCCGAAGAACCTTCATGGATTATAGGGGTACAGGTCTTTTTTTTAATATGTAAAATAATAATGCTAGATTTTAATATGAAAATAATCATTTAAGTTGGTTTAATAATATAATAATGAGAGATTTAGGCGCTTTCTGTAAAATTTTCTATAATAAATATAGTACCTTTTGGAATTCAACGTCTCATTTGTTGGTTTACATGTTAAGAAACGCAGAAAATCATTACACAATGGTTTATTATTTACGACATAACAATTTAAATAGCGTTGTAGCCAATTAACTTATAAATACAGAAATACATTAATCAAATGGCTTAAGAAAAATAAACATGATACTCTCAATTTATATTCAATAAAAATGGCCCATCATCAATGCTATGTTCAAAATGCTTTCTCACTACTATTTCAATGATTCTTTTTTTGTTTATTAGGGAATTTAATTTTCTATCATAAAGTACTATTTGGTATTTATTAATTCGTATGGCGGATAGACAGATCATAAGACCTCAAATTTTGGGGTAAAGAAAGAGGTTTTTTTTTTCTTGATCGATTAGAAATCTTTATTATAGAAAATAATAAACCAAAAATGCAATATAACGTTTATTGGTTCAATTGAAATAGATGAATCGACAATGAGATTAAGAATATATTTTTAAATTATTACATGGTGTATTATTAATATTCAAGAGAATTTTTTTATTTTTGGGGGTGGGAAATCGATTTAACATACCTTCTAAAATTAATGAAGCCCAAGAGATTGTAATAATATACTACAAATACTCACAAATATACTTATAGGTATTTAATATTTATTTATTTATTTCTTTGGAGCGGTTTTATGTCCAACCAATAGTAATGAATTTCAACTGACATCATTTCACATTATTTTTATTTAGGCTTTTGCCTCTCCCAAATTAGTACAAAGGGAGTTCAGCTTTTAAAATATGATTTTTCTCGAATAAATATTTTAAAAAACACTATAATACCCATAGACATAATATCTCAATAATTTAAATTATATGAAACCAGTATTATAGAAATTATACAAAACAAAGAACAGATAATTGTGAACTTTAAAGTTAATATTTTTGTTTTGTTTTTTTATTCAGAAACAATTCTTTATTGAGTAATATTACAATCAGTCCAATTTAGGACATTTCTAATAGTGATAAAATACAAAATTCACACAATATATACAAAACAATAAATTTATATTATAATAATACTATATACATATATATCAAAATCAATAAAAATATATACAAAAGTCACTCCTACCTATATACAATTCTCAAGCATACAGCACATTGAGTGGAGAATCTAGCCAATGCTAGAACTCCAATATACATGTTACAAGAGGTCTCGAGGCCACTGCCGTTTCAACCTTCTATGGGGATGGTAAGGGTGTGTGGAGCTGGATAAGGATTGAGCTAGGGGATTAGGGTGATGGATAAGGTTCTGATAGAATTTAGAGAATTTTAATGGTATAATGTCTAAAATAAATGGAATATTGAGGTTGCGGTGTAAGGTATGGTTGATGACATAATAAGGAGCATTAACTATTGTTCGGAGGACTTTGGATTGAAAGGATTGAATGCATTTGATGTTATAAAATTTGGCTGTCCCACACAGTTCAAGTCCGTAGAAAAAGTTAATAATAAATGTTCTTTATTAAATTTTCTAATATTTATATTATACCAAAAGATGTAAAATTACCTTTTTATTTTATTTATTATTATTTTTTTTTCATACCCTCTGGTTTTATTTTTTCACAAAATACAATACAAATATGATATGTACACATTGTCACAGATATTTGTCCTTCTATTACCCAAAGGTATTCTAAGGAGGATTTCTATGTGTGCTGCATGTACTATTAACATTTCAAGTTCATAACAATACAACTTCTGTTCTACCTTTTTTAATTCACATCGGCTTCAAATAAGGGACAGAAACACAATATGTATATCAGGGAGATAAATGTCAATAATAGATTTATTTTAATGAAAAATTATTTTATTAATATTAATTATTATTATTATTATTAGTGCGATATCTCCCTAAAAGGAAGGCGCTAAGCACTTATGACTCAATTTTCTTATTTCTTGTTCTTTTTGTCTTGCCAGTATTGTCGCATTCTTTGGCTGAACTTATCTTTTCTTTCTTCAGACCATTTGGGTCTGTATGGTTTCTGATTGTTTTGCTCTAGAGTTACTTCCATGTGTTTACTTTGTCTCTAAATATGTTTCTGTCTTGGATTTCCTTTTGTCTTATGTCTGCTCTTCGAAAGGCTTCTCGTGTCTGTTTGATCCAGTTCGTAGTGCTTTTGAGTGTTGCTGTTGCTTCATGTATTTGTCGTGTCAGTCTTGTTTCAGGTAGTCTTTGTATGTGCCCATAGAATTTCAGCCTTTTTTTTCCTGATGTCTGTCTCGATGTTGGCGTGTTTTTCTGTTGTTTTCTTGCTTTGCAGTCTGTATCCATCTTCTGTTTTTCTTGGTCCTAGTATCTTTCTGATGATTTTCCTCTCCTCAATTATTAATTATTTATATTATAATTGTTTCTTGACATCTGTATGCCATTTTGTCCCTTCACTTTTCCTTTTTCTGCCTATTTCATTAATTTTCTCTATTTTTTTTTTTCATTAAACTCCGCATATATTTCTAGTTTTTATTGCCTTGTTTTAGTTTTACTTTTATCATTAAATAATATTTGATCATTTGATATTAACTGCTGACTGAGTGAAATGTATTTGTGACTAAATTAAGGATTCTTTTATTACGGGTATCCTTAAATTAAAACTTTTTTTATTTCTTCTTTTCTCTCTTTGGTATAATTTAATGGTTGCCTACAGACTGAACTGATTGAAATTATGTAGTTAAATATGTTTAATATATATAGTTTTATATTTTTAAGTATTATGTTGTAAAATTTATGTGAGTTATTTTTTTATCTTTTTAGTTTATTTAGATTATTTTTTAAATTAGTTTTTGTTATGTACCTGTATCCAAATTTATGGTTTACCTTTTTTTATTTATTTGTATATATTTATCATTCTATTATTTTATTTTAATACCTACATTTATGTTTATCTTTATTTTTATAACTTCATTTTTATTCACTATTATTTACATACTTTTTTATATATTTTTATAGTTCATTATTCTTTATATCAGCATTTATCTATGTATTTTCATGTTCGCATTATTTTATATGTAAATTTATAAGAAACTAATGTAAATGTATGTTGAAAATATATTATTTGTATTAGTACCATTTTTTTTTTTTTTTTTTTTTTTTTTCATCATTCAATATGTAGTTGTGTTTTCACTTTTATTGGATATTTAACAAAATTCATTAAATTTTTTTTTTTATTGAAACCAGATTAGATGTGAAGTGACTTTTTTGTCTTAGATGTCATAATTTATAAATTGGGATTTTGATTTCGAAAAGGTTCTTCAGGGCATTTATTAAGAATTTTTTTGAAATCCAATAAATTAGGTACTTATAATTAAGCCCACACAATCGATTCCTTTCCCATTGAAATATATAAGGGCAAGTATGGTAAACCTGCCCCCATTTGCTTTTTTGAATCAAACATGAGGGTCACTTTGGTGTCCAATAAAAATAATTCACCTAAATATATAGCTTTTATATCAAACAGTTTTTGAGAATTAAAAAAAAAAAAAAAAACTCTTTTTTCGATTTTAATATCTTTTTAATAGTAAAATTTTAAATTAATTAATGATTATTTTTTACCTGATTCTTAGGAGTAAATTATATGAAAAAATGATATGATCATGTTCTTAAACAAAAAGCTGATTTTTATTGGAAGAAAGAAAATCAAAATATATATTGTTTTAACCTTTTCAAAAGGTGTCAATTACGAATGTTAATTCTGAAAATGCCTCTTATACTCCTCTATACATAGGATTTCTTTTCGGAGAGTGAACAATATGAAAACAATTAAAAACTCATTTTTTTTTTCTGAAATCTTGCATTTAACTTATATTTCTCATTCTTCTTCTTCATCTTTCCTCTCTACCACTACAGCAGTGTGAGGGGGTCGCTTGTAGAGGCTGATCCCAACCTATTCTTATCCAGTGCCATTCCCCTCGCTGATCTCCAATCTATATCCCTTTTTTCTGCAGGCCTGATCCCATCCTCCCAAGTCTTCCTAGGTCTTCCTCTTGGTCTCCTTCCCTCTATTATTGCACTTGTTCCATGAATTTTTAACAATATAATATGGATAGAGTACTTTTTGGAAGGAAACATGGATAGGCAGCCCCTGTATCAGGCTTTGGATATGGCAGGTTCATAGCCTGTCTGTCCTAGAAAACATCAATGAAACAAAACAAAAGTAGTAGAGACGATCAGTATATTTCTTATTATTATTGAAAAATGTGTAAACAAATATTTCCCAACAAAAATTCAGAACTTATGAAACATTTTCAATCATTTTATTACAAAATATTTATCATAACGTTATCATATTTACCCGAAAATATATATATATATATATATATATATATATATATATATATAGATAGATAGATGTATAGTACTATGGGCATGTAGTATCCATTAGAAAGCTAAACATCTAGAAAAAAACATTATCATATACAAATACACAAATATAATTGAGATGTTGATTTCCAAAAAGTACTAAAGGGCATTTTTTTCAAAGTTGAAATTTTCACATATTTGTATTCTAATGGCTTAGTTTTATTTGAATCCGTCATCAAATTTTATCTAAAAAACATAAAAATCCTTTAAAAAAGTATTTAAAAAATGCATTTCATTCCAAAAGGTACTAAATACACATTGTATTTCATTCCAAAAGGTACTATATACATGTTTCGTTCCAAAAGGTACTATATCCTATGTAAACAGATATAACCTTTCCTATCATTTCCTTCCAAAAGGTACCATATTTTCTACTATACGCAGAAGCCCCTAATCCCGTTACATATCACCGTTAATTTATTGTTTTAATCATTTTATGCATTTTTATTGGTTCACTTAGCACGTCTTGAATCATCGCTATTATTTTAATCAGTGATTTTAACCTAATAATCAGTTTTTAGGCTATTTGAAACAACTTAGTTGCGTCACTTTGGTTCTTTTAGGTTGTCAATTAAAGTTTTTTCATAGTATTTCTTCTTGCAGCAACATAAATTTGGTTTAAAATTTTTCAGAAACTCACATTTTAATAGAATAATGGTATTTGATGCAGCAAATAGTAGGAATTGGCATTCCACGAACTTGCTAAATATGTGAAGAAAATCCGTGCCTGATCTAACTTAGTAGTCGATTTTTTTATGTTAAATAAAAGCTCAAAAGTTATTATTTATCAGTATCTATGGTTAAATATTGTTTACACGTCGTTAATAATATAGTTATATTTGCTAAATTCACACAAATAGTAAATACAAGTTCAAAACAAACTTCATAATTACATACTTTCTTATTATAGTGCCATAAATAGATAAATTGTCCTTTGAATATTCACTTTCTTTATGAATAATAGATAATCAATGTAATTAACCAACAAAGAAAGATATTTCTCAGAGGGAGAATAAGGAAATATACATAATTTAGTAATTAACGATATAAAGACGTTAGTTATCGGTAATGTTGTATCAGGAAGGTTATAGTGACTGTTACCAACTTACTGGCGTTATATTCTTCCAAAAAGTACTATACCCATGTTTCGTTCCAAAAAGTACTATTATATCCATATTATATTGTTTAAAATCATCGGAAAAGTGAAATAATTTGGAAAAATGAGTTGGCAACACACTTAAAAATCCACTTTTGATTTTAATAAAAAAAGAATCACGTAAATTGGTCCAATAATAAATAAATGACAGATTTTTGCGTTTCCTGTAAAATTTTCTAAAGTGGATATAGTACCTTTTGGAAATCAATCTCTCAATTGTAAACCTTAATGGAGAGAGATGAAAACCTAACAGATTTTATACGAAATATAATAATATAATAGGCTTTTTAATAAAACAAATTTTTCAATCGAAACCCAAATTAATTAATTATTTAACATTTTTACTTTTACTTGTCTATATACTCCATCTCTAACTATATTTGCAAATTCTTCAATTGAGACGTTGATTTCAAAAAGGTACTATATTCACTTTAGACAATTTTACAACCAAGATCTGTCATTTAATTATTTGGTCCATTTAATATTTTTTTTTATATTAAAATATAAAGTTGATTTTTAAGCGTGTTACCAACTTATTTTTCAAAATTATTGCACTTTTCCCATGAATTTTTAACAATATAATATGGATATAGTACTTTTTGGAACGAAACATGGATATAGTACTTTTTGGAAGGAATTAAAAGGGATATAGTACCTTTTTGGAAGAATATAACGCCAGTAAGTTGGTAACAGTCACCATAACCTTCCTGATACAACATTACCGATAACTAACGTCTTTATATCGTTAATTACTAAGTTATGTATATTTCCTTATTCTCCCTCTGAGAAATATCTTTCTTTGTTGGTTAATTACATTGATTATCTATTCTTCATAAAGAAAGTAAATATTCAAAGGACAATTTATCTATTTATTTAGAAAGTATGTAATTATAAAGTTTGTTTGAACTTGTATTTACCATTTGTGTGAATTTAGCAACTTTATCTATTATTATTAACTACGTGTAAACAATATTTAACTATAGATTGTGGTAAATAAATAATTTTTGAGCTTTTATTTTTCATTAAAAAATCAAAACCATCTACTATTAAGTTAGTTCAGGCACGGTTTTTCCTCTCATATTTAGCAAGTTTGTGGAATGTTAATTCCAACTATTTTCTGGACAAAATACCATTATTCTATTAAAATTTGAGTTTCTTAAGATTTTTATACCAAATTTATGTGGCTGCAAGGAGAAATACTATGAAAAAACTTAATTTAATTTGGAACCTACGAGAACCGAAGCGAGGCAATTTGTTTAAAACAGCCTAAAAACGTATTATTAGGTTAAAACTATTGTTCAAAATTATAGCAGTGATTCAAGACGTATTAAATGAACCAACAAAAATGCACAAAATAAGGAAAACAATAAATTAATGGTGATACATTACGGGGTTAGGTGCTTCTGCCGAACAGTAGGAAATATAGTACCTTTTGGAATGAAATGAAAAGAAAGGTTATATCTGTTTACAGAGGATATAGTACCTTTTGGAATGAAATGAAATGTGGATTTAGTACCTTTTGGAATGAAATGGAATGTGGATTTAGTACTTTTGGAATGAAATGGAATGTTCAAATAACGTTTTAAAGGATTTCTATGTCATTTAGATAAAGTCTGATGACGGATTTAGATAAAATTAAACCATTATGATTATGTCAAAATATCAATCTCTAAAAAAAAAGTCCTTTAGTACCTTTTGGAATTCAACGTCTCAATTAATTCTAACAACGGAGATAAGTGAAAGTAATGAGTTGTGCGCACCAGATATTTTCTGTTAAAATTAAAATTGCAAATAAATAGCAACAATGTTTTTAAGAGCATTTTATCTATCCTTAGGTTTTTTTTTCTACTCAGATATGTCGAGGTATGGTTGTTATAATGGACAAGAAAGGGTATCAGAAGGCCTTGACAATTACGTATTCATGCAAGGAAGAGAGAAAGATGTAGATGGTGCTCGCCGTGGTAGAAGCACGTACCGCAGCACCGGGTGAGCGGTTACTCTGCCAGGTTGGGAGCGAATCCACACATACCAATTAGCAGAGGAGACTACCTAGGATGGGTTAAACCCTGCGTGGTAGCAGCACTACAGTAGTGTTGGTTAGGAGGAAAGAATTCACTCTGCGTGGTAGTAGCACGACAGTAGTGTTGGTTAGGAGGAGAGAATTCACCCTGCGTGGTAGTAGCACGACAGTAGTGTTGGTAAGGAGATAATAATTCACCCTGCGTGGTAGTAGCACTACAGTAGTGATGGTTAGGAGGAGAGAAGGTACGTGAAGGAAGTTAAAACAAGATAAACCACATCTTGTTACAAATGTAGAGTTAATTTGACCTAGGGAGATACTAGGGTCATCTCTTGGGGATGTTAGTCATCCATGTCGATAATTGACGGTGGAGAGCTATGCTACCAACGTCTAGTCCCTAGGTCAATTTACCTTGACAGGTTTATATATTCTTATAAATCAGTTACATAAACACAAATATTTACAATGATATAAATGAGTTACATTCTGCAATATTATTAAATTGTCTTCATATACTAGGCCGGTAACCCATGTGGCAAAGGATTATATATGTGTATGCATATATATATATATATATATATATATATATATATATATATATATATATATATATTACAATAATCAATACAAAAGGCATTGTTAAAACCATGTCAATAAAAATAATATTCAAGAAAATTCCTGATTTAGAAGACAAAGTTATATAATCAATTAATCTATAGTCATATCAATCGCACTGTTGTTTGCAAAGGTCTTTAAATATGATTAAAACATACTAAAGTGTGTCAACAGTTTTTTCTATTTTATTTTTAAATTGTTATCCCTATATGTAACAATGCGTCGCAGAAAAATACTCATTGTAATTTCAACACATATATAATATTACGATCGTGAACATTTTCGAATTTCAGTTTTTAAGAGAAATACACAAAAGGCCGAAAAGTCCTTATGCGTGTGCCTGTGAGTGTGGCAAGTCCAGCATGAAAATTAAAAGTCGTAAGGAACTGAAGTTTCATATTCATTACATCTATAAGCCCGAGATGTTACAGCAACTTTTTTCATCAAAATAAAGTAACCAGAAGAGCTACTTTTTACCTTGCACTTTGAACCTTATAATGATTTTGTTAAAAATGGCTCCAATGATTTTTATTCAACTCGATATATCGATGTTAAATTTAATGGGCTTTAATATTATATAGGTTTCATTGTGAAATGGCTGACTGGGCTTTAATGCCGATATTTTAAATTTTCTTCCTCTAAAGTATATTTAATTGTATATATTCGTAAAATATTACCATATCATCATGTAATCATTGATAAAAAATCTGGTGCGGGCAACACACGACTTTCACTTCCGTTTTAAAAATCAATTAAAGAATTTTCAAATACAGTTTGTTTATTTATTTAACGTCACTTTATGCTACTATGGCTAATCGGACGATGCTACAGTGGGAGTCCTAAATTTGGCCTATCCAGGTTTTATTAGGATAGGGATCTTTAACGAGTACCTGACATCGCACAGGCTCGGGACCACCTTTTAACGTCCCCTCCGAAGGACGGCGTAACTAAGGATTTTTTACTCCCATTAAAAAATCCTAGGACCACCTGCGGGTTTGAACCCGTGACCTTTAGCATGGGAGGCTGTTACGCTAGCCACCCAGCTACAAGTGATCCCAATTTAGGACTCCCACCGTAGCATCGTCCGATTAGCCATAGTAGCATAAAGTGACGTTAAATGAATAAACAATAAACAAATACAGTTTGAGATAAAAATAAGTGAAACTATTAAAGAATCAATTAAATTGATTTAATATAGAAACATGTGTTTATTAAAAAATCGATTGTATTATTATCTAAAATAATCAGTTAGTTTTATCGGCTTTTTATCACTCTCTATTAACTTTTAAAAGCTTTTGTATGAAATAATATTTTTTCTAAAATCTTTAGCTTTCCAACGGTATATCATACATGTATATTCCTGTTCTTATGTTCAAAAACGAAAAATTGCGTTAACAAAATATTTTTTCTGTTTTCTCCTTTAGTTGGGTTCGAATTCATTCAATTTATATATTTACCTGTTTTTCATCAGTACTAACAAGATAATATAGTTATTTTTATAGAATCAACAAAATTAAAGGTACTTTAGGGGTAGAAAATTTAAAATATCGGCATTTAAGCCCTGTCAGATCATTTTAATTCAAATGAAACCTACATGATATTAAAGCCCATTAAATTTAACACCGATATGGCGAGTTTAATCAAAATCGTCGGAACCGATTTTGAGAAAATCGAAAAAAGGTGCAAAATGCATTCTATAAAGTGGCTCTTCTGGTAAGTTCATTTTGATGAAAAAGGTTTTGTAACGTCACGGGCGTATATTTGTCTTAAATATGAAATTTCAGTTTCATAGGACTTAAAGATTCCGCGTAGGAGTTACCACACACACACAGACCTTTTTGCGGGACTTGGTTATTTGGACTCGGGGGACCCAAAACGTGTATTTCCGTTGAAAACTGGAATTCAAAAATTTTCACGATCGCAATACTTTCCCTTACTATATATAGTAAGTGAAAGTAAAATATTTTATTATCAAGGTACAAAATCACCTTCTATTCTATACTATTCTATAAATTGCACGATCCTGTGCGACGGTTATAACCTCCCTCTTCAAAAATAACATATGTTCCATATGTTTATTGTATATTATAAGTTTATGGACTTACAACAACTTTATATTAGCTTGTTCGATTTCTTTTCTAAAACATTGCTCTTTCCAACGTTATATTATACGGCTATGTTACTACTTATATTTCAGAAATAATTTTTTTATGACTTTTTTATATACAAATAAGAAAAGCCAGATTTCAATTTATTTTGCTTATAAACCTTCAGAAAAGAATGCCCTAAATCTTTATGAGAACCGTATCAAAATCCATCTTGTGGTTTAGAAGGAGTTCACGGTAACCGAGATTGCGTTATCATTTTATATATACGTATAGAGAAGATATATTTCTTGTTATAATTTTTTCGGATTAGTTCTTTACCTATTTAAGCGGATTAAGGTATCATTTATAACCGATATGAGTTAATTTTAATCTTTATTGATTCCATTATCTCCGAAAATATTTCAGAGAGATATCCAGAATAGCATGAAGACAGAATTATTCGACAATTAGCGAAGGGAAGATGGGACCCTACACTGCCTTTCTCATCCTCATCTTCGTTTCTTCATTCGCATCTATTGTTGCTGCGTCGAATTTCGAGACCATAAACAATCCAAGTTCGTAAAATTTTATCAATTATCTTTTATATTTATTCGTTGAAAGAAAAGAAAAATCTGGTGCACGCAACACACGACTTTCACTTACCTCCGTTATTTATATCAATTTAAGAATTTTTAAACAAATTTAACGAAAATACATTGTTAAAGAATTATTCACATTTGATTTTTATTGAAAGATGTGTTTTATTAAATAACCCATTATAGTATTATCTAAGACAATCAGTTAACATCTTAAGTTCAAAAAATAAAAATAAACATCTGGTGAGCTCAACACACGAATATCACTTAAATCCGTTGTTAAAATCAATTAATTTCTTTCTTTTTTTTAAATAGATGTAGAAATATTAATTGACTGAATAAATTGTTAAAGAATTAATTTACTTGAATTTCTATTGAAATATGTGTTTTATTAGATAATCTTTTATATTTTTAACTACAAAAATCAGTTAGTTTTATCGGTTTTTCATCACTCTCCATTACCCTTTACAAATCCGTTTATAAGATAATTTTTTTTCTAAGATCATTAGCTATCCAACGGTATATTATACATCTATATTACTATTCTTGTGTTCGAAAACACAAAATTTGCACTTTTCTCCTTTAGTTGTTTATCTAATTCGCCCAACTTTCATATTTAGCCGTTATTTATCTATAATAATAAGATGATGTACCTATTTTTTTTTAAATATACAAAATTTATTTTACTTAAGAGAAAGAAAATTTAAAATACCTGCATTTAAGCCCTGTCAGACTATTTCAATCAGAATGAAGCTTACATGATGTTAAAGCCCATTAAATTTACATCGATATAAAGAGTTTAATCAAAATCGTTAGAGCCGTTTTTGAGGAAATCGTATAAATGTACAAAATGCATAGTATGAAGTAGCTCTTCTGGTTAGCTGATTTCGATGAAAAAGTTGCTGTAACATCTCGGGCGTATAGCTGTCTTAAATATGAACTTTCAGTTTCATAGGACTTTTTGTTTTTGCCCGGGAGTTACCACACACACTCACAGAGACCTTTTTCCGGGACTTAAATTATTTTATTAAATAATATGTTATATTATCTACGAAATTCAGTAAGTTTTTTTCGGCTTAGAACTACTTGGAGCGTCCGGCGATGACAACGCCATCCAGTGTCCAAGCGGTGAAACAATTGCATTAAAAAAATATTTTTTCAGTTTTCTCCTTTAGTTGGATATCGGGTTCGTTCAACTTATATATTTACTATATTTTATTCATGGTAATAAGATGATATGGTTATTTTTATAGAATATACAAAATTAAAGGTACTTTAGAAGAAGACAATTCAAAATATCGGCATTTAAGCACTGTCAGACTATTTTAATCAGAATGAAACCTACATCATATTAAAGCCCATCAAATTTTTCATCGATAGAGCGAGTTTAATCAAAATCATAAATTTTTGAGAAAATAGTAAAAAAGCGCAAAATGCGTAGTATAAAGTGGCTCTTTTAGTTCGCTGATTTTCATGAAAAAGTTGCTGCATCATCTCGGCCGTATAGTCATCTTAAATATGTAGTTTCAGTTTTATATAACTTTTTGTTTTCGCGCTGGACTTACCACAAACACACGGACACACTGACCATTTTGCAGGACTTTTTTCGTCTCGGGGGGGACCCTAAAACGTGTATTTCCGTTGAAAACTAAAAAATTCTAAACTTTTCACGATCGCAATACTTTCTCTTACTATATATTTCATAAGTGAAAGTAAAAATATGTACAGAGTTTTAGAATCAGTAAAGCGCGATAAACAGAAAAAAGAAATTGATCTTTATATTTAAGTCACAAATTATAATAGATTTGTAATTCCACCAAAACCCTGTTATTGTTGAAGATAGAGAAAAATCGAAAGAAAAAACAACGCATGTTCAATGTTCTTCTTTGTTATCATGTTTTATTTGTATATTTTAATTGTTATTGATAGATTTTTAGGTATTTAACGTTAATCTTATAGATTATTAACAATTTTAACTGTATAAATTTTATTTTTTATTATACCTTTGTATCCTTATATAATTTTCATGTTAAAACTGTTAGTTTGATTATTTTTGATGTGACAATACTTTGTACTTACAGATAAACTTGTTCCTTTGCGCCTGAAGATGGCATTTTAGCCGAAACGTCGTGCATTAATTTTTAATAAAAGAGTGGGGAAGATATAGGGAAGCCCGTGGCTGAGTGGCTAGCGCGCTCTCATACTACAGGTTGCGAGTTCGAATCCCAGTCCCGGCGGGACTTTTATAAGGATGTAATTAAATGGGGATTCACTCACAGCCTCTCCTCCGGGTATGTGAGACCGGTCAGCCAAATGGTGGCCACTCACAAAATTAGGCGTAGGGAGAGATGATTTTACACTAGGAATTGCATCGTGAAACGTGAGTGAGGAGTTTACACCGCGAGGCCCAGGGCCTACACGGCCTGTCGCGCCACTGTGAGAAGTGGGGAAGATATAAATCAGCCTCCAATTTTATTCAAATAATAAAACATTTTTTATAGTTAGCAGCGTTCTTTTCCGTAAAATTGTGAGGAACCCATATATCACTTCGAGAAACATATCCTGGAGTCCCCAAATAATTTAAGACACTTGCATGAGATATGTTAACCGTTTGTGCAGCGGATTTTCGTTTTCAGAAATAAAAAGTCATTTAACGACGAAATTAAATTTGAGCAATCAAAATACCACTTAAATACAAGGAATTTGAAGTAGAAACTGATGCATAAAAGCACCTTAACTAATCCCCTTTTACTTTCACTTACTATGTATAGTAAGGGAAAGTATTGCGATCGTGAAAATTTTTTAATTCCAGTTTTCAACGGAAATACTCGTTTTAGGGTCTCCTGAGTCCAAATAACCAAGTCCCGGAAAAAAGTCTCTGTGTGGTAACTCCCGGGCGAAAACGAAAATTCTTATGAAACTGAAATTTCATATTTAAAACAACTATACGTCCGAGATGTTACAGAATCCTTTTCATCAAAATAAGCTGACCGGAAGATTTACATTATACCATGCATTTAGCACCTTTAATGGCTTTAAAGATTTTGATTAAACTCCCTATATCGAAGTAAAATTTAATTGGCCTTTAATATGATGTAGGTTTTTTCTGATTGAAATAGTCTGACAGTGGCTTAAATGATGATATTTAAAAATTTCTTCCTCTAAAGTACCTTTAATTCTGTAGATTCTATAAAAATAACTATATTATCTTTTTACATTGATAATTATTAGCTAAATATGCAGTTGAGCGAATTTGATAAACAACTAAAGGAGAAAACTGAAAAATATTTTTTCATGAATTTTTTTTTTAACATAAGAACAGTAATATAGACGTATAATATACCGTTGGAAAGAAAAAGATTTTAGGAAAAATATTGTCTTATACACAAGGTTGTAAAACTTAATATAGTCGATAAAAATGACTGAATATTTTAGACAATAATATAGTTTTTATAAAACAGATGTTCCTATATTAATTCAATGATTTTGATTTAACTCACTATATCGATGAAAAAATTGATGGGCTTTAATATTATATAGGCTTCTTTCTGATTGAAATAGTCTGACAGTGCTTAAACGCCTATATTTTAAATTTTCTTTCTCCAAGGTATCTTTAATTTTGTAGATTTAAAATAATCAGCTTATTAGAATTGATAAGTAACGGCTACATATAGCTTTTTTCAGTCAAATTCATAATTTTTTCAGTCAAATTCATAATTTTTTCAATCAAATTCATAATTTTTTTCAGTCAAATTCATAATTTTTTCAATCAAATTCGTAATTTTTTCAGTCAAATTCATAATTTCTTGTAACATTTTATAAAGTTAATTTAATGAGGTTTTGCTACCAAGAACTTAACATTTTTAATAAATCTTGTTGTTTTTCCATTTATCGTCACTTTATGTTACTGTGCTTAATCCGACGGTGCAGCGGGAGTCCTAAGTTTTGCCTATCCAAGTTTACTCTTAAGTAAATCTGGGTAGGCAAAACTTAGGGATCTTTTACGAGTTCCACTTATTAAATCTTTTTAGAGTCATCTGTGGTGCACAAATATAGGTGGATCTGCTGGTTTTAGACTTGCGACCTTAAGCATAGAAGGCTGTTATGCTAGCCACTACTCCACAGGTGACCCTAAATGCATTCAACAAGGTGTTTGAATCTGCCGGGTTTAAACACGTGACTTTGGACATATTAATCTTTAACTCCTTGCTGAATACATCCAGGGTAACCTGTGGATTAGTGGTTAGCATAACAGCCTCTTTTAAAGGACGAAATAACCAAGGATTTTTACTCCCTAAAAACAAACATAGGGCCATCTGCCGAGTATGAACTCGCGATCTAGGGAATAGAAGGATGTTATGCTAGCCACTACTCCACAGGTGACCCTCGATGCATTAAAAAAAAGTTTAAATCTGCCGGGTTTGAACCTGTGGCCTTAGACATATTAATCCTTAACACCTTTTTGAATGCATAAAGGATCACCTGTGGTGCAGTGGCTAACATAACATCCTTATATCCACTAGATCACTAGTTCATACCTATCAGATGGCCCTATATTTGCTTTTAGGGAGTAAAAATCCTTGGTTATTTCGTCCTTTAAAAGAGGCTGTTATGCTAGCCACTAATCCACAGGTTACCCTGGATGTATTCAGCAAGGAGTTAAAGATTAATATGTCCAAAGTCACGTGTTTAAACCCGGCAGATTCAAACACCTTGTTGAATGCATTTAGGGTCACCTGTGGAGTAGTGGCTAGCATAACAGCCTTCTATGCGTAAGGTCGCAAGTCTAAAACCAGCAGATCCTCCTATATTTGTGCACCACAGATGACTCTAAAAAGATTTAATAAGTGGAACTCGTAAAAGATCCCTAAGTTTTGCCTACCCAGGTTTACTTAAGAGTAAACCTGGGTAGGCAAAACTTAGGACTCCCGCTGCACCGTCGGATTAAGCACAGTAACATAAAGTGACGATAAATAGATAAACAACAACGAGTTTTAATAAAAATATTAAGTTCTTGGTAGCAAAACCTCATTAAATTAACTTTATAAAATGGGTACAAGAAATTATGAAATTGACTGAAAAAAAGTATGAATTTGATTAAAAAACTTATGAATTTGACTGAAAAAATTATGAATTTGAGTGAAAAAATTATGAATTTGACTGAAAAAATTATGAATTTGATTGAAAAAATTATGAATTTGACTGAAAAAAGCTATATGCAAGTTGGGCGAATTCGATACCCAACTAAACGAGAAAACTGAAAAATATTTTTTTAATGCAGTTGTTTCACCGCTTAGTCAATTGATGGCGCTGTCATCGCCTGACGCTCCAAGTAGTTCTCCAAGCCGGAAAAATTTACTGAATTTCGTAGATAATATTATGACATATTATTTAATAAATCACATCTTTCAATAAAAACCAAATGTAAATAATTCTTAAACAATTTATTTTCGTTTCTAAATTTGTTTAAAAATTCTTAAATTGATATTGATAACAGAGGTAAGTGAAAGTCCTGTGTTGCGCGCACTAGATTATTTTCTCTTCCATTTTGAGCAAACTAAATACCACTAAAAGATAAGGTATTGATTCATTAAAGCTTCTTAACTAATCCTCTTTTAGAATATGTAAACATTATTGACCAAGCAAACATGATTTTATAAACACAGAGAGGGCTAAATTGAAATATTAAAAAACACTCAAACTTATTTTACAGCCTGATAGATTGAATTCATGTAAATAACTAAAAGATAAAATATTGAACTTACAGCATTACCGGACAGAGGAGTGACCCACTGCACGTCCAGTCTCTGCTGCCCGATCCCATTAAAGTGCGGACCTTCCGCCTTCTGCTACAACGTTCAGAAACGGTAAGGGATACATCTTAGCTAACATTTATATCGTAATTTTATTATTATATATTTTAACAGTTTTATTGGGTTATGTCACATGAAATGTCCATTTTCAAGGTAAAGGATTTTTATTAAAAATACGATATGAAAACAAGATAATTTTATTCCAAGTATTTACCTTCTTTTTCCACACATTTTTCCCAACATGACAGCAACTTTTTTATCCCCGAACTGAAAAACTCTGAGCTTTGAAGTGAAACAAAATCTGAAAACGCACTTTTCACTTAATCATCATTTTCCTTTGAAGAATTTGTCTAAATTCCTTAACAGGTGGTAATAAGAACTTCATAGACCAGTTCTTTCAATTTTTGCACGGTATGTTTTGAAACATGGGGCTTGCTCCCGCTCTGTGAGAATATGAGGTACCCATGTATCGAGCTTTTTTACTTTCCCAATACACTTTAAATGTCAGGAAACGGTAGATGCACTTGCATTTAGTTGTGCTGAGAGTCCTTTAACTGTTTGGTAGGGGTTTCCTTCTACTGTATTTTTGAGGACATCGTTGTCTATTACGGACGGAGGTCTTCCTCGGGGCAAGTTTTCCAAGCCGGTATTAAAACTTCGCAAACCAACGGCGAATGGTCCGTTCATTAACACTCCCTTCCCCAAACGCCTTGCAAATATTTCTAGCGGCCTCAGCTGCTGAATGGCCGAGTTTAAACTCGTACAAAAATATTACTCGAAAATCGCATGTTTCTATGTTCATATTTGGACATGCTAAAATGTGGGTAATTGATTGGGAAGCTAATGTTTATAATACAAAGGTAGAGGATAAGTAACTGTTTACTTTAAATATGTAAACATTCGGAAGAAAACAACAGAGACCTGCAAAATCCTTTATGTATCTCAGAAACTATAAAAACGGACATTTCATGCGAAACAACCCAATATTTTACTATTTTATTAATTTCACTTACCTATATGTGAAATACACAGTAAGGGAAGGGATTGCGATCAAAAACTTAACCTTTTCTTGTGCCACTACAACCCATGAAGAGTCTTGGGCCCAGTAACGTATAAAGGTTAGTACTGTTTCAAGGCCAACGGCCGTGCAATGAGGTGATTCGGCCGAAATCACGCTCAGCCGCCAGGTTTTTTTCCCCATTTTGGGTACCTTATAGAGGTTGGGTCTGCCCCAGGAGGGTCTCCATACGCCAGGAACGTCCCCCGCCTGAAATAACAGAATAAATAATATTCCGTCACAACCGGGATTCGAACCCAGGACGCCGCTCCCTGATTGCGGTCGAAAAAAATTTCGAATTCGAGTTTACTCCGAAAATACACGTTTTAGAATCCAATGAGCCCAAATGACCAAGTCCCGTAAAAAGGATCTGTGTATTAGAGTTTTTTTTTTTACGTGGGTCGGTGGAAACCTTCAAAAGGTCCTTACCTATCCGTGTGTGGATTTTTACCCACTAAAACCACCGCCCTACACCTGTTTCATTCCTCCCCACGGGACTGCCGCTAGGCATTACTTCATGAAGGAAATGGCTGAGTGCTGCTTCATTTCTTCAGATGATTTTCATACGGTTAGTCACGTCTTCTGGATCTCTTTTCCTCTCTCAATCTCTTCAGGACAAATACGGTGAATTTCTTCACTCTCACGTCCCAATGATCTTCCGATCGCAGCATTAGGCTTACTACATTATCTGGTGTGATCGTTCCTCCACACACCCTCACCAATGTGCTTCTTTCTTCCACAAAGCGAGTACAGGTGAAAAACACGTGCTCCGCTGTTTCCTCGACAGTTCGGCATGCAGGGCTTTCTGCAGTGTTGTCCAGTTTGAATCGGTACTGTTAGGCTCTAAAGCATCCATGTCCGGTCAAAAGTTGGGTAATGTAGAAGTCCACCTCACCATGCCGGCGACCAAACCACAAGCCCACATCGGGTATTAACCTGCGAGTCCACCTCCCGGAATCTGCAGCCTCCCAACGCTGTTGCCACTGGTCGATAGTTATTTTCTGCTCCTCCTCTCGAGGAACGTGTAATCGTCGTTCATAGTGCCTGCTTCTTTCTTCAACAAGGAGTTCCACCGGCGGCATTCTGGCTATCACACACGCTGCCTCGTAGGAAACAGTCCGAAAAGCACTCAAGCATATTCTGCGATAAATGGAAACCATCTTCTCCGTATGATTTAGTACCCATCGCATCTTTCCAAATGGGAGCGCATATAACATAATCGAGGATACAACTGTAGCAAGAAGCCTTCTGCATCTTTCCCTGGGTCCTCCAACGTTTGGCATAAGGCGTGCCATTAAGGATACTACTTTAGCAGATTTCGTGCTGATGTATTCGGTGTGAGCATTGAAGCGTAGAGCGTAGACGTGCATCAATCATGACTCATAGGTATTTTAAGCAAGACTGGGAACGAATTTCGTGCCTACCCACCGTGATAGTGATGGATTCAGCTTGTTTTCTACTAGTTACTAGGAGAACCTTGATCTTGTGGTCTGCAAGTTGTAGGCCTACCGAAGACAGCCAACCTCGTACCGTAGCAATAGCCTGATTAGCGATGAGGGTAACTTCCTTCAAATGCTTCGCCGCTACTACAACTGCAACTTCATCTGCGAATCCTACAACTGTGGCCCCCTCTGGTCATTATCAATTTAAAGATTGCGTCGTACATGACGTTCCACAGAAGAGGCCCTACTACCGAGCCCTGCGGAACACCACCTGTCACCTCGTATCTCCTTTGACCAATGTCTGAATTATAGAGCAGAACTCTATCTTTGAAATAGTCTGTGATAACTCTCATAAGATAGGCTGGCACCGCCATAGTCCGTAGGGCATTTAGTATACAGGTCCATCTTGCAGTGTTAAAAGCATTCTTGACATCCAGAGTGATGATTGCAGTATTACACTTGGCACCTCTCCACCACCACCTTGCTCCTGCGATTGCTTTACGGGCAGTCTCGACTACCAATCCAACTGGTACAACACCATAGACCGTAAAAAAGGTCTAGTAGAAAAACTAAAATCCGTCGACATTGTGTAAGCATGTATAAACAAATATTTCTCACCAAAAATTCATAATTTCATTACTTATGAACTATATTCAACCATTTTAATACAAAATTAAAAGCTATTGTTTTTCAAAACGTGCACTAGTAGATTAATTTTCTTTCATCTACTAACGGCAGGCCAGCGCTCTATAACACCGTCTATTTAGTCACTATCAATCATTTCTTACAAGATCTCGCTTGTTCAGGTGCTCTTAAATTAAAGTCAAAACGCAAGATTTCAGGAAAAAAATTAATTTTAATTTGTTTCATATTGTTCCACCACTTTGAAAAATTCGAAAAAATTGTTGAGTACAGAGAAGCATAAAAGACATTTTATGGGAAAATTCGGTGCGTGACACCTTTCAAAAAGGTTTTAAAAATATATTTTTTGATTTTCATTCATCTACTAAAATTTTTTTTTTTTTATTAAGAATCATGATTATATAATATTTTTAGTCGTTGACGTTTGGAAAATGATTTTTTAACTCTTCAGTTATAACCGTTTTTGATTTTAAAAAAATAAAACAAAAAAAAACATATTTTTTTCGATTTTATAATCGTATTTGTAGCATTTCGAAATTAGTTTATGATGCTCTTTTATAAAAGGTGTCACTCACCGAATTTTGCCATAAAATGTCTTTTATTCTCCTATAAACACAGGATTTTTTTCGAATTTTTCAAAGCGTTGGAACAATATGAAAATTTTTTATTTATATTTTATTAATTTTACAACTGTATATTACATAAATACAGTAAGTAAAAGTGATGAATTATAATAAAAGGCGTAAAAGGCATGTGAAGAAACTACCCAGCGGTAGTACTTCGATGTTTATTTAAGTAAGTAGATCCCGAGGCCATCTTCTTTTCAATCGCCTCGGAGGGTTGTCAGGAATATGTGAGGTTGATATGGGAGAGGGTTTATATGGTGGGGAGTTTGGAATTAAAAGTGGTATATCTGGTACGAGAAAGGTCTGCCACAAATGGGATATTAAGGTCGTTATGGGTGATTTCATTTGTGACGAAATAAGGAGCATTTAGGATTTTGTGAAGGATTTCGGATTGTAAGGATTGATGCGGGAGGAATTAGATGGCTTAGTAGAGCCCCAAAGCTCGATTCCATATGTCCAGGTGGTTCTGATGACGGTAATATAAATGAGCTTTTTGTAATAAATTGGAAGTTTTGAACGTTTGTCGAGTAAGCGTTGTAATAATCGGTATTTACGGGCAGTTTCTTGTCGTTTTAGTCTCGTGTGAGGATTCCATGTAAGACGTTTGTCAAGATGGAGTCCTAGGTATCGGATTTGTTCAACAGGTATGAGTGGCGTATTATTAAAGGATACGGTAAGGCAGGAGGTCATCGGTTTTCGACGAAGGGTAAAGGTAATTTGGTGGGATTTTTTTTAATCCTCCAATTCTGACACCATTCCTCAATGAAAAAATTAAAACATTTTTTTCCTGAAATCTTGCGTTTTAACAAATTTATTGTTTTTAGATTATTTAAAAAAAATTATAGAAAATTATTTTTTAACCCAAAATATATCCTCACTAGAGAATACCTGAACAAACGAGATCTTAAAAGAAATGATTGATAGTGGCTACATAGGCGTGGTGTTATAGAGCGAGTTTGAAAAACATAGCTTCTATCTAATCATTTTGTAGTAAAATGATCGAAAATGTTTCATAATTAATGTAATTCTGAATTTTTGGTGAGAAATATTTGTTTACACATTTTCAACGATAGTAAGAAATATAAGGTTAAGTGCAGAATTTCAGAAAAATTGAGTTTTCAAATTTTCTTATTGTTCCACCACTTGAAAAATTTGAAAAAAAAAAAACTCTTGTGTATAGAGGAGTATAAAAGACGTTTTTAGAAAAAAAAATCCGTGATTGACGCCTTCCAAAAAGGTTAAAAATATATATATTTTGATTTTATTTCTTCCGCTAAAAATCGGCTTTTGTTTAAGAATCATGATAATATCATTTTTTCATGTATTTGACTCCCATGAATCAGAGAATAATCACCTAATTAATTCCTGCAAGTCTTTCATCCCCGGGATGGTACGTCCTCTCGCTGCTCCAAGTTTTCCATTGTAGTCATTATACATAGATCTGGGTCTGCCACGAGGTCGTCTGCCTTCCGGTCTGGCTTTTCGGGTGTCGTCCATTCTACAAACATGCCCATACCATTTAAGTTGTCTTTGTTCCAGCACGTCACAGACTGATCTGACACCCAAATCCTTACGCACTCTCTCATTCCTGATGTAATCCCTTCTTGTCTTTCCTACTATTCTCCTGAGGAATCTCATTTCAGCAGATGTGATGTTACTCAGGGTACTGCTGAGGGTTGTCCAGTTTTCAGCTCCGTACAGCAGCACTGGGAGAAACACAGATTTAAATAACCTAATTTAGGCCTCCCTACTAACTACCAGCTTGCCTATGATTGTTACTTTCACTTACTATATATAGTAAGGGGAAGTAGTGCGATCGTGATAATTTTCAACGGAAATACACGTTTTAGGGTCCCCTGAGTCCAAAGTGTTTTGTGTGTGTGTGTGTGGTGTGTGTGTGTGTGTGTGTGGTGTAACTCCCAGGCAGAAACGGTAAGTCCTATGAAACTGAAATTTCATATTTAAGACAACTATACTCCCGAGACATGACAAAACTTTTTTCATCAAAATGAGCTAACCAGAAGAGGCACTTTATACCATGCATTTTGCACCTTTTTTCGATTTTCTCGAACATGGTTCCGACGATTTTGAATAAACTCGCTATATCGATGTAAAGTTTAATGGGCTTTAATATCATGTAGGTTTTATTTACATAAAAATGGTCTGACAGGGCTTAAATGCCGATATTTTAAATTTTCTTCCCCTAAAGTACCTTTAATTTTGTAGATTCAATAAAAATAACTATATTATCTTGTTAAAGCTGATGAAAAACAGGTAAATATATAAATTGAATAAATTCGATAGCCAACTAAAGGATAAAACAGAAAAAATATTTTTTTAATGCAATTTTTCTTTTTTGAACATAAGAGCAGTAATATACATGTATGATATACCGTTGGAAAGCTAAAGATTTTAGAAAAAATATTATCTCATACACAAGCTTTTAAAAGTTAATAGAGAGTGATGAAATGAACATAAAACTAACTGATTTTTTTAGATAATAATATAATAGATTTTTTAATAAAACATATGTTTCTATATAAATTCGATTTAATTAATTCTTTAATAGTTTCAAGTATTTTTATCTCTAACTGTTTTTGAAAATTCTTTTATTGAGGTAAGTGAAAGTCGTGCGTTGCCCCAGTCCATTGGCCTTCGTCACTCGATTTAGGACCTCCTGAGCTATTTTGACATCACTACTTATAATGGTTCCGGTGTACGTGTAATTATTCGTTGATTCTAGGGGTTCTCCGTTACATAAAATCACAATCTCTGCATTTTCTCTTCCAACACTCATCACTTTGCTTTTAGTTGAGTTTATATGCAGCCCTCTTTTTTCTTTTTTTTTATTTTATTTTATTTATTTATTGTAATTTACAACTGTATTAAAGAACACAATAAGTAAATATGAGGAATGAAAAAAAAAAAAATGTCATGAAAATGTCTTGAGAAAGAACAATCCAGTGTTAGCACTTCACTAACTATTTTAACTCAGTAGGTCCCGAGGCCACCTTCTTTTCAGTCGCCTTGGAGGATTATCTAGGATATCTAAGGAAGATAAATTACGGACAAGTGGATTTGTATGGGCAGGGAGTTTAGAATGAAAAGAGGAGTATCTATCACGGGCTATGTCTGCAACAAATGGGATGTTAAGGTCATTATGAATGAGTTGATTTGTAACAAAATAAGGAGCATTCAGGATTTTGCGAAGGATTTTGGATTGTAAGGACTGGATGCGGGAGGAATTAGATGGTTTCGTAGAGCCCCAAAGCTCGATTCCATACGTCCAAATAGGTCTGATAATAGTGGTGTAAATGAGTCTTTTGTAATATACTGGAAGTTTTGAACGTTTGTCCAGTAAGTGTTGTAGTAATCGATATCTTCGAGCAGTTTCTTGTCGTTTCAGTCTGGTGTGAGGATTCCAAGTAAGGCGCTTGTCAAGATGGAGACCTAGGTATCGGATTTGCTCAACAGGAGTAAGGGTAATGTTATTAAAGGATACTAGGAGGCAGGAACTCATCGGTTTGCGACGAAGGGTAAAGGTGATTTGGTGGGATTTGTTAGGGTTTATTTTAATCCTCCAATTTTGACACCATTCTTCAATGGCTGTGATGTGGGACTGAAGTGCAGCCCTCTTAACTTGAGTTCCTCTTCCCATTCCACCAATGATGACTGGAGAGCCTCCTGGGAGTCAGCTATGAGGAGTGAGCTATATCATTTTCATAGATGATGTCTTGTACCAGCACTGGTATTAGGTTCCAATACCCCACCACTGCTCTTTGGGTCCTCCTTTTGCACACCTTCCATATCTCGTCCTTAAGAAGGATAAATAGCAGGGGGCTTAGACTATCTCCCTGCTTTACTCCTTATCCTGTGACATTTGGCCATTAAGTCTCACAATCCCTTTGGATCTTGGTAAACTGATCTGATAGCGCTCACCAGGTTTGATGTTACTCTTCTTGTTATCAGTGTGTCCCATATCTCCTGTCTTAGCACTGAATCGAAAGCTGCCCTCAAGTCAATAAACGCTAGACAGACTGCCTTGCCCCAGTCCCAAGCTTTTCCTATTATCATTCTCAGGGAGAAAATGTGGTACCGTGTCTGTCTCGAAAACCCTTTCATTTTAAAATCTAAAAATTTAGCTGAATTATTTTTTATTTGACGCTAAACTGATTCCCCAAGTTTGAATAAAAAAAGCCACGGAAACAGATTTACCATACTTACTCGGCTATACCATTTTCTGTAATCAAGCCATCAAAAAATATTTCACGATATATCATTAGTAATATAGACGTTATTATGACTTTTCAAGATTATAGAAAAGTTAACATGGGAGTAAAATCCTTAGTAATGCCATCCTTTGGAGGAGACGTAAAAAGGTGGTCCTGAGCCTGTGCGATGTCAGGTGCTCGTTAAAGATTCCTATACTAACAAAATATGAATAGGCAAAATTTAGGACTCCCACTGTAGCATCGTTGGATCAGCCATAGCAGCATAAAGTGGCGTTAAATAAATAAACAATCAAATTATGTATGTATAACCAACTTACCATTTATTTTATCACAAGTTATTTTTGAAGACCATAAATACGCCCCATATATATATATATATATATATATATATATATATATATATATACATATCCTTTCCTCCTTCCCACCTATTACAAGCCACGGAAATGCTTCAAGAGGATCTGAATCGAATCAGCATTTGGGCAGCGGACAACAAGCTTAATTTGAACACTAAGAAGACCAAGGCAATTGTAATAGGTTCCAATCCCCTCCTTAAGACACTTCCACCGATTCCCACTATGTTTCTGAATAATAATCCAATACAATTCCATCTTTCCGTTAAAAACATCGGGGTTACCCTCGATCAAACCCTTTCCTGGAAAAAACATGTTTCCGAAATCTCCCGTCGTACATTCTCCAACTTAAAACTTCTGAATTACCTCCGTCCCCTTCTTCCTATAGAAACCCGTAAGCTTTTGGTAAGTTCCTTAATATTTCCCCACTTCGACTACTGCTGTGCGGTGTATGGAGGTGTCTCTGGGGATCTCGAGGCAAAACTAAAACGAATGTTTAACTGCTTTATACGTTTCATCTTTGGGATATCCAGAGACACCTGTGTAACTCGTTTTTACGAAGAGTTGAAGTGGCTTTTCCCTTCCTACCGCCGTAAATACTTCCTGGCATCCTTCCTCTACCAAGTTATCCAATCCCGGTGTCCGTTTTACATCTCAGATCTCCTTATATTCAAATCCTCCGTTCGTTCCCGTTACACCCGCTCACGGCCTTCAGATCTGTATATAACGTCCCATCGATCCGCAGCTTTCGATAGATCTTTCTTAATACGATCCGCCTCCCTATGGAACTCCATTCCCCCTAATATCCGTGACTCCCAATCTCTCTCCACATTCAAATCCTGTCTATTTAGCCATTTCCTATCAATCCAATTTCTAAATAATCCCAAGTAGATGCTAATTTCAAGAATAATTAACTAATAAATAATAGAACAGATTTACTTATTTAATTATCATTTTCAACAGTAAATTCAACAGCAAATATTTGAAAACATTATCTTTTCAAAGATGCAAGATCAAATTATAAATATGTTTAAAGAAGAATAGTAATTTCCATTGTTTTTAAAAACTGTGTACATACATGCATATGCTGGTGTGTGTATGTGTGTATATATGGGTGTATGTATGTACGTGTGTATGTGTGTGTGTGTATGGATATATATACATGTGTGTGTGTGTATGTATGTATGTGTATGTATGTATGCGTATGTATGTGTATGTGTTTATATGTGTATATATATATGTGTGTTTATATATGTATATGTATATATATTTCTTTTATCTGATTAAATTTTTTTTTATATAATTTTTTGTTTCTCATGTTAACATACTTTTATTTTTCTGGTTATACATTTTTATTACAATTTAGCTTTTAATTTATTTTATTAGTTCATGTTATTAGTTTAATTCTTTTCTGTTTTTTAGTCATTTTACTCTAAGACTCTAGTCTTAAGTCCACTTTTTTATTTCCTGTTATGTTATTCTGAAGGGACTTGTCCCAGAATAAATAAAGAATTATTATTATTATTATTATTATATGATAGGGGAGGCTGTGGCTGTGTAGCTAGCGCGCTAGTCTACCAGGCCAAAGGTCTTGAGTCTTACTGTCATTGAAAAATGTGGTAAACAAATATTTCTAACCAAAAATTCAGAATTACATTACTTATGAACCATATTCAATCATTTTACAAAAAAATGATTAGATAGAAGCTATGTTTTTCAAAACGTGCACTAGTAGATCCATTTTTCCATTTCCAAAGGTTTTGAGTTCAAATCCCAGTCCTAGGAGGACTTTTTCAAGCATATAATTAAATGGGGATTCACACACAGCCTCTCCCCCGGTTATCTGAGACACGTCAACCAACTGGTGGCCACTCACAAAAATAGTTGTAGGGCATGATTACCCTACCATATAAAATATCATCGAGAATCGCGAGTGTATTCTCCCAGCAGATTATACCGCGAGGCCAAAGGCCTACAGGGCTTGTCGTGCCACCAGAATAAAGAAATGATTATGTATATATCTCTTCTGATGTACAAACTTGATTACGGTATAAAGTTAGGATCTGGCTCTACAAAATAATTTCTTATATTATTGTATTGTACATAAAAGAATCTACACATTGCAGAATATTTTATGTTGATTATTTTATAATTATTCGTATTTTTATTTTCAGTCATCGAACCCACATGGTGTCCTGTAAAAGAGGAATTCTGAGCAGATGGCCTTTTTCTCTCTTCGGTTCCAAGCATCACAATCCTAGGCGTTTTCATGGGCATGGGCATCAACAGGGATTTGCACATGCACTTGCACATAAAATTTTGCATGGACATGGTCATGAACATGGACAGGGAAATAGATTTGAACAGGGATTTGGATTAGGACAGCTATATAGACATCATCAGGGACATAGACTTGGTCAGGTACATGAACATGATCAGGGACATGGACATGAACAGGCACATGAACATAATCAGGCACATGAACATCATCAGGGACATGAACATGGTCAGGTACATGAACATGAACAGGCGCATGAACATGAACAGGCGCACGAACATGAACAGGAATATGAACATGGTCATGTACATGAACATGAACAGGCACATGAACATGGTCATGTACATGAACATGAACATGGACATCATCAGAGATATGGACATGATCAGGCACATGAACATGAACAGGAACATGAACATGGTCAGGCACATGAACATGAACAGGCACATGAACATGAACATGAACAGGGACATGAACATGAACAGGAACATGAAAATGAACAGGAAGATGGAGTAAAATAAAGAATTTAAATGATTTTCAATCCTAGCCACATCATCTTATATGTTAAACATTACTGTTCATTTATTAATATATATATAAATAAAACACTGCAAATTATTACACAATGGTTTATTATTTCAAAATAACAATATTAGAGTATTACTGTTATATACCTGTTAAAAGGCAATTAACTGATATGAAAAGCAATGAATAATTCAAAGGAAAACGGCATTTCAAAACGTAAATTCAATTTAGATGAGGAAGATGGTGGGGGTCGGTCATAAATTAGAAACACACATTTAAAACAAGTGCTATTTTAATTATGTGCCGACGTTTCGGCCTACAATCTGGGCCATCATCAGGGCTAAAAGAAACAAGATAACAACCAATGTAATTATAGACTTAATAATCCGTTAGGTATATAATAATAATATGACATTAATATATTATAGCTTTTTTCAGTCAAATTCATAATTTTTTCAGTCAAATTCATAATTTTTTCAATCAAATTCATAATTTTTTCAGTCAAATTCATAATTTTTTCAGTCAAATTCATAATTTCTTCAGTCAAATTCATAATTTTTTCAGTCAAATTCATAATTTTTTCAATCAAATTCCTAATTTTTTCAGTCAATTTCATAATTTCTTGTACCCATTTTATAAAGTTAATTTAATGAGGTTTTGCTACCAAGAACTTAACGTTTTTATTAAATCTCGTTGCTGTTTATCCATTTATCGTCACTTCATGTTACTGTGCTTAATCCGACGGTGCAGCGGGAGTCTTAAGTTTTGCCTACCCAGGTTTACTCTTAAGTAAACCTGGGTAGGCAAAACATAGGGATCTTTTACGAGTTCCACTTATTAAATCTTTTAAGAGTTATCTGTGGTGCACAAATATAGGACGATCTGCTGGTTTTAGACTTGCGACCTTCCGCATAGAAGGCTTTTATGCTAGCCACTACTCCACAGGTGATCCTAAATGCATTCAACAAGGTGATTGAATCTGCCGGGTTTATACTTTGGACATATTAATCTTTAACTCCTTGCTGAATGCATAAAGGGTCACCTGTGGAGTAGTGGCTAGCATAACAGCTCTATATGCTTAAGGTCGAAAGTAGCCACTACTCCACAGGTGACCCTTTATGCATTCAAAAAGGTGTTAAGGATTAATATGTATAAGGTCACGGGTTCAAACCCGGCAGATTCAAACACTTTGTTGAATGCATCGAGGGTCACCTGTGGTGCAGTGGCTAGTATAACATCCTTATATCCACTAGATCACTAGTTCATACCTATCAGATGGCCCTATATTTGCTTTTAGGGAGTAAAAATCCTTGGTTATTTCGTCCTTTAAAAGAGGCTGTTATGCTAGCCACTACTCCACAGGTGACCTTGGATGTATTCAGCAAGGAGTTAAAGATTAATATGTCCAAAGTCACGCGTTTAAACCCGGCAGATTCAATCACCTTGTTGAATGCATTTAGGATCACCTGTGGAGTAGTGGCTAGCATAAAAGCCTTCTATGCGGAAGGTCGCAAGTCTAAAACCAGCAGATCGTCCTATATTTGTGCACCACAGATAACTCTAAAAAGATTTAATAAGTGGAACTCGTAAAAGATCCCTATGTTTTGCCTACCCAGGTTTACTTAAGAGTAAACCTGGGTAGGCAAAACTTAAGACTCCCGCTGCACCGTCGGATTAAGCACAGTAACATGAAGTGACGATAAATGGATAAACAGCAACGAGATTTAATAAAAACGTTAAGTTCTTGGTAGCAAAACCTCATTAAATTAACTTTATAAAATGGGTACAAGAAATTATGAAATTGACTGAAAAAATTATGAATTTGACTGAAAAAATTATGAATTTGACTGAAAAAATTATGAATTTGACTGAAAAAATTATGAATTTGACTGAAAAAATTATGAATTTGATTGAAAAAATTATGAATTTGACTGAAAAAATTATGAATTTGACTGAAAAAAGCTATATAGGGAACGTAAATAAAATTAAATGTAAAATTATAATAAAATGACAGTTATAAATGGGCGATGAAGAGAGATCCTAATCAATAATAAAAAAGATACTTACTTGACTCTGAGACAGTGCCTAAAGAAGTGATGTTTTTCTGTTTAAAAAACGCTCATTGCGTGGAACGGAAAATATGAGAACTAAAATGTTCGTTAGAGCTTTTCCAAGAAGCTATGTTATGTTTACTGATTCGATTGTTTGTTGAAGAAAAAACTAAAGGATTGGCTAATGATTTTTTTAAATACATATTAATAATATAAAAAAGCAGACTGAGATTAAAAAAATGTAGAATTAGTGAAAAAAAGAAAAAAATAGGAAGCGAAAAATATATAAGTATGACTATAAATGGGAAGATGTAAGTAATAGTGACGAGGTAAAGATTAAAAGATATTAGGTAATAACGAATGACGATTAGGTAATAACGAATGACGATTAGGCAATAACGAATGACGAAACGTCGGCACATAATTAATATAGCACTTGTTTTAAATGTGTGTTTCTAATTTATGACCGCACCCCCAACCATCTTTCTCATCTAATTTCTCAACGGTCATTATAAAAAATCCATCATTATAAATTTAATTTAATTGCACTAAGATAAAAAAAAAATTGGTATTCATTTATTTATTAATTAGGATAAAAGATTTTTTTTTAATTCTTTATTCGGGTTCTACGCATCATGAAACGTAAGCCCTCAAATTATAAGGGAAATGTAACTTTTTTTTTTTGTTCGATTACAAAGGTTCATTATTGTAAATAATAAACCAAAATCATTTATTCAGAATCTTGGAAATCATTATGATTTCTCTTTATCTTCTATAAGAACCGATTTTTGGTGGAATTACGTCTATTATATCTATAAAGAAGGATAGCAGAACTGTTGGAAAAGAAAAAATACAAATGTTTCCAAGAGGTGTTAGGTGTCGGTGCCTTGATACCGAGGGATCAACTAGATTTGTGGACATCTTGGTATTTAGTACCACAGAAAAGGAAGCACTGATAGTGGATCCCAGGATAGGAGTTTGACGAAAGAAAATTTTCAGTCACGGGACTTTGGTTCGGAAGCAGGGGGACCATCCCAGTAGATACTGGATCATTTTTGGAGAGGTATGGATTCGAAAGAAAACAGTTACAAAACGTGGCGGAGACCATAATCCTGGACTCACTGGGAATCCTACATCACCATATATATTGAGGCTAGGCTCGATTTGTCCAAGAGGCCCATCGATATGTCCAAGTGTTTCTTTTTGGCAGAATCTCCCTCTATTTGTACCTTTAAAATTGTCTTCAGGATTGATGCGGTATGCTGTGTACGCATAGCAACTCAGCCAAGTTGAGCAGCAAATCGGAATTTCTCTCTGTGATTTGAATATACAGATCAAATTTTTCTTGTTTATCACACTTTACTGATTCTAAAACTGGGAACACAGATCGAACCAATAGAAGTAAGGTAGGTAACGTCAGCCTATTTACCAAGATTATTTACAATATAATTTAATTTAAAGCTATATTAAACCCAGAGTGTTTCAGGATATAGGAAAATCGGGAAAAAGGAAGAAAAATTAATTTTATATTTTCTAAACCTAATTCCTAGCAAAACATCTATTTCATCAAACATTTTCTGTCTCAGCTTATCAAGGACATTGTTCGTGTATATCAATGATTTATCAATCATTCGAACAAAACCATTATTTCTCAAGCCGTAATAGTAATAGGCTTACCGAACCCTAAGAAGGTTCGATGCCGATTCTACCAAACTTCGCCTGCACAGGCTCGTACAATGTTCGCTGGTCAAGCCCAAGCCCCCGAGATCAGCCTTTATGCAATCCTCCCATCGACGCTTCGGCCTACCTTTCGGACGCCTACCAGTCGGTTCAGCGAATACCAACTTTCTCGGAATCCGTTCCTCACTGAGCCCAACAACTTTACGCACTCATTTGAGTCTCCGCGTTGTGCAACCTTCTTAACTCCCCAGTGGTCTCAACTCTCTTTGGACCAAATATTTTACGCAGTACCTTATTTTCGAAAACCTTAAGCCGTTGTTGATCCTTCAAAGTAAGCAGCCACATTTCACATTCGTAAAGAACCGTTGGAAGAATAATAGTTTTATAAATTCTAACCTTTAAGTTTTTAGACAGAAGCCGGGAGCTAAATAATTTAAAACTGAATAATAACACGCATTTCCCGCTTTTAACCGGGACTTTATTTCTTTCTGGATTTCATTTTTTCTTGTTATCATTGAACCTAAATACTTGAATTTCTCTACGTGTTCAAAAGTATGCCCTGATATTTCAATATCACCAAGATAGCCACCATTTCTGCTACTAATTATATATATAGTCTTATCGGTATTTAATTCGAGTTCTATTTCTTTAACGGTTTCTAAAATCTTTAGCTTTACAACATGACTGTTTTTATAGCAAAAAAAAATTGCATAAAAAATATGTTTGCTCTTTTCTCCTTCAGCTGGTTATCAAAGTTGTTTATCTGGTATATTTAATCATTTTTTATCAATGCTAATAATATGATATGGTTGATCTTTGGGAATGTACAAAATTAAAGGTACTTTATCGGAAGAAAATTTAAAATATCAGCATTTAAGCCCTGTCAGACTATTTCAATCTGAATGAAACTTACTTGATACTACAGCCAATCAAAGTTTACATCAATATAGTGAATTTAATCAAAATAGTTAGACGTTCTATGAGTAAATAAAAGGAAACCGACGATTTCCAAATTTACCTGTCCTTCCCACCCTCAGATCTATTACTAGCAGCTGATAAGCTACAAAATGATTTAAATAAAATTAGTCAGTGGGCCACAGATAACAAGCTAAAGCTGAATGCTAAGAAGACTAAGGCAATCGTAATAGGTTCAAGTCCGCTCCTTAAAACTCTCCCTCCCATTCCTACACTTTTGCTAAATAATGATCCAATAGAATTCCTTCACTCCATTAAAAATCTTGGAATCACTTTTGACCAAACCCTCTCCTGGAAAAACCATATTTCTGACATCTCCCGCAGCTCCTTCATCACTCTAAAGCGATTAAATGGCATCCGTCACCTCTTTCCTCTAGAAACCCGTAGGCTACTGGTTTCCTCCCTAATATTCCCCCACTTTGACTATTGCTGTACGGTGTTTGGGGGTGTCTCTGGAGATCTTGAGGAAAAACTAAAAAGGCTATTTAATTGTTTCATCCGATTCATCTTCGAGATCACCAGAGACACCTCTGTCACTCGATTCTACGAAGAGTTAAAGTGGCTTTATCCTTCCTATCGTCGTAAGTACTTCTTGGCATCCTTCCTCTATCAAGTAATCCGATCCCGCCGTCCATCATACATCTCTGACCTCCTACTATTCAAATCCTCGATTCATTCCCGCAACACTCGAGCACGGCCTTCTGATTTGTATATGCCGCCCCATCGAACCGCAGCTTTCGACAGATCATTCATTATCCGATCATCTTCCGTATGGAACTCTATCCCTTCTCATATCCGTAACTCGAATACCCTTCCAACCTTTAAATCCCGTCTATTCAATTACTTCCTATCCATTCAATTTCCAAGGAATCTCGACAATAACCAATTTTAAATGAGAATGTTCAAATAAAAAAATAAATAAATAAAAAAAATAAAATAAAATAATAATGATAAATAAATAAATTTAAAAAATCACAGAAGCGTTAATATAGAAGTTATTTTTTTTTCTCCTGTTTTTATTTTTGTTTTTTTTAATTAGATAGGAATTGTATATAATTATTTTTTGATCAAAGCTCTGCACAGGAACAGAAGGATAATTTTGTATTTTATTTTATTTTAACTATCATCTAAATTAGTTTTATGTACATATATATTATTTTTTTTTGTTACTCTCGCTCGAATTGGAATGAGAAGTCAATTTATTATATTCAACAGTTTGGTTTTATATGTTATCTTTGTCTTGTGTATTTATTTTTTACTTTATCATTGTATTTTTTTTTCTTCCATTATTACTCTAAGGCATCTAAGACTTTATTTACTTTCATATGTATTATTCTGAAGGGACTTGTCCCAGAATAAATAAAGAAATTATTATTATTATTATTAAATCGTGAGAAGGTGCTAAATGCATGGTATAAAATAGCACATCTGGTCGGCCGGTTTTAGTTAAAAAGATGCTGTAACATCTCATATCATAATAAATCTAACATCATACATATCATAAAAAATCCAAAGATTTTAGAAAAAATATTATCTTATATAAAAAGTTGTAAAAGGTAAGAGAGAGTGATAAATAGGGTATAAGCTTATAACTGATTATTATACATAACATAATAAATAAAAATTTATTTATTGAGAATTATTACAATCTGTTTCAGAACGAAAAATAGTAATACTGATATGAGACCACATTCATACAATATATACAGAAAATAATGATAAAGTCAAATTACATAAAATAGAAAAATAAATTCATATATATATATATATATATATATATATATATATATATATATATATATATATATATATGAATTTAAATACAAGATAAATACAAAGTTGGCAAATAAATAAACAATGATAACTATATACAATATATACAACTGCTAAAGGGACCCCAGACTGGGTTTTTCCCTCCACTTGATCCCAGAGCCTCTCTCTCAGCCCATCACTGGTCTTAGCCAGTAGAGGCTGAGTTAGGGCGCAATAGCCACAAACATACAGACGTAACATAATATTGTTATATGAAATGAAAAGAAATTTTATTCTGGGACAGCTAGTCCCCTAAGAATAATATAAATGTACAATAAAATATTTAAATTCTGGCTATATAAATTTTAACAACATGGTATCAAATTATATAGCATATGGTATACACATGCATGCACACACACACATTCATTTATATACCTACTGTTGGGGCCAGCGGGGTCGTCCTAGGGATTTCCTTACGCTGTGCCTGGTAGCTAAGCTGATTCAAGGATTTGCTTGTTGATATTAATTTATGTTATGTAGAACTGATAAATTGGTGAATGAATAAAGAAATAAGTGAGTACTTGGTAATTGGTATAATAAGGTATATGTGGTACAAAATAAAAGATAAAGGTAAAATTGGTGAGATAATAACAAACAGAATAAGGTAATGTACACGCACTTTTAAACGCACTCCGTTCCAACTGTACTGAACATATGTTTTTTCTTCTTTTTGATAGTAATAATCAGGAACACTTGAAAAGAAATATAAATAGTTATTAAAGAAAGTTTCTGAGGAATTTAGAATACATAATAAAAATGAGGACAAATAAAATAAGTGGCGTAAACACCTACATATTTACACACACATTCACAAACACAAACACATATATATACATATACGAGGTCATATTACCTCAAAGAAATACAGATATTAAAACAAAAAATCTGGTGCGGGCAACACACGACTTTCACTTACCTCGATTTTTAAAATCAATGAAAGAAATTTCTAATACAGTTAGAGATAAAAATACGTGAAACTATTAAGGAATAAATCAAATTAAATTTCTATAGAAACATGTGTTTCATTAAAAAATTTATTATATTATTATCTAAAATAATCAGTTAGTTTTATGTTCATTTCATCACTCTCTATTAACTTCTAAAAGCTTGTGTATGAGATGATATTTTTTCTAAAATCTTTAGCTTTCCAACAGTATATCATACATGTATATTACTGCTCTTATGTTCAAAAACGAAAAATTGCATTAAAAAAATATTTTTTCTGTTTTATCCTTTAGTTGGGTATCGAATTTATTCAATTTATATATTTACCTGTTTTTCATCAGCGTTAACAAGATAATCTAGTTATTATTATTGAATCTACAAAATTAAAGGTACTTTAGGGGAAGAAAATTTAAAATATCGGCATTTAAGCCCTGTCAGACCATTTTTGTCCAAATAAAACCTACATGATATTAAAGCCCATTAAATTTTACATCGATATAGCGAGTTTAATCAATATCGTCGGAACCGTTTTCGAGAAAATCGAAAAAAGGTGAAAAATGCATGGTATAAACTGCCTCTTCTAGTAAGCTCATTTTGATGAAAAAAGTTTTGTCACGTCTCGGGCGTATATTTGTCTTAAATATGAAATTTCAGTTTCATAGGACTTACCGTTTCCGCCCGGGAGTTACCACACACACACACACACACACTCACACACACAGACACACACACACACACACAGACGTTTTTGCGGGACTTGGTTATTTGGACTCAGGGGACCCTAAAACGTGTATTTCCGTTGAAAACTGGAATTCGAAAATTTTCACGATCGCAATACTTCCCCTTACTATATATAGTAAGTGAAAGTAAAAATAGTGAAAATTAAGATAAAAATAAAGAGGCCAAACAATTAAGTTTCTAAAGGCAAGGAAGATTGATGTTCGAGGAGATGGATAAATAGGTAATGTTTGAAGGAGGTTAAGGATTGGCATGTACGAATCCAGATAGGTAAGGAATTCCAAAATGAAGATGCACGTATGACAAAGGATCTCTTAAAGGTAGCAGTTCTGTGGGATGGTATGAGCAGGTTCGAGGGCTGGGATCTTTTGTTGACAGAGTGGACAGAGGAGGGGGGTGAACATATTGTAGATATAGATGGGTTTATTGGTTCTGAAGGATTGGTTAATGTAAGTCCCTAGGAAGTATTGCCGTCGGAATTTTGGGTAAAGCCACTTCAACTCTGCATTCCAGGCTGAGACATGAGAGCGCATGGGAATTCCGAAGATGAATCTAATGAAGCAGTTCATCAGTATCTTCAGCCTCATCTCGAGCGTCTCGGACAGTCCTACAAACACCAGGCAGCCATAATCGAAGTGGGGGAAGTATATTATATCATAAAATATTATATCATTATAATATTGTTCTAAATCATATGTTTCCAACAAAACGGAATAAACGGAAATACCCGTCTTAGGGTCTCCCGAGTCCAAATGACCAAATCCCGAAAAAAGGTCTGTCTGTGTGTCCGTGGGTCCCTGTGTGTGGTCTAGCGCAAAAACTAAAAGTCGAATGAAACTGAAATTTCATATTTATGACAGCAATACGCCCGAGATGTTACAGCAACTTTTCCACTAAAATCGGCTGCCCGGAATTCTACTTTAACCTATGTATTTCGCACCTTTTTACGATTTTCTCGAAAACGGCTCTAACGATTTTGATTAAACTCGCTATATCGATGTAAAATTTGATGGGCTCTAATATGACGTAAGTTTCATACTGTTTGCAATAGTTTGACAGGGCTTAAATGAAGATATTTTTAATTTTCTTCTTCTAAAGTACCTTTATTGGTGTATATTTCATAAAATTAACCATATCATCCGATTAGCATTGCTAAAAAACAGTTACATATAAAACTTAAACGAATTTGATTACCAAAAAATGGAGAAAAAAACAAAAATATTTTGTTAAGAAATTTATGTGTTTTTGGACCTGGAAACAGTAATATAGATGTATAATATACCGTTGGAAAGCTTAAAATTTTAGAAGAAATATTATCTTATACACAACATTGTAAAAGTTAACGAAGAGTGATGAAAAGCCGATAAAAAAACTGATTGTTAAAGAAACATAATGTAATAGATTATTTAATAAAACACGTGTTTCCATTGAAATTCGATCTAATTATTTCTTTAACAATTTATTTTCATCTCTAAATGTATTTTGAAATTCTTAAATTGATTTTAACTATGAAGTAAGTGAAAGTCGAGTGTTGCGCGCAGCAGATTTTTTAATCTAAAAATCTGGTGCGGGCAACACACGACTAAAAATGAGTGAAACCATTAAAGAATTAATTAAATTGAATTAATATAGAAACATGTGTTTTATTAAAAACTCTATTATATTATTATCTAAAAAAATCAGTTAGTTTTATCGGCTTTATTCAATTTTACAAGCTTGTGTATAAGATAATATATTTTCCGAAGTCTTTCTCTTTCAAACGGTATATCATACGTCTATATTACTGTTATTATGTTCAAAAACAAAATAACGAGCCGCCAGACTGCAGCACCATGAACAACATGAATATTCCTTTTCGGGAACCCAAAAAACAGTCAGTTATATCGGATTTTCATCACTCTCCATTACCCTTTACGATTCCGTGTATCAGATAATATTTTTTCTAAAATCTATAGCTATCCAGCGGTATATTATACATCTATATTACTATTCTTGTGTTCTAAAACACAAAAAATTATTAAACAAATATTTATTCATGTTTTCGCCTTTAGTTGTTTATCAAATTCAATCAACATGCACATTTATATGTTAATTATCAATAGTAACAAGATAATATAGTTATTTTTATAGAATCTAAAAAATTAAAGGTACTTTAGAGGAAGAAAATTTAAAATATCTGCATTTAAGTCCCGTCAGACTTTTTCAATCAGGATAAAACCTACATGATATTAAAGCCCATTAAATGTTACATCAATGTAGCGAGTTTAATCAAAATCGTTAGAGCCGTTTATGAGAAAATCGTAAAAAGGCGCTTAATGCATGGGATAAAGTATGACTTCCGGTCAGCCAATTTTAGTGAAAAACTTGCTGTAATATCTCGGGCGTATAGTAGTCTTAAATATGAAATTTCAGTTTCGTACGACTTACCGTTTTGTTGCTAGACTTACCACACACAGGGACCCACGGACACAAACACAGACCTTTTTGCGGGACTTGGTTATTTGGACTCAGGGGACCCTAAAACGTCTATTCCCGTCGAAAACTGGAAGTCGAAAATTTTCACGATCGCAATACTTTCCCTTACTATATATAGTAAGTGAATGTAAAATTCTGGTCGCAGCTTTTTAAAAGGTCCAGCGTATGCAGTTACATTATTTGGAACTGGACTCCGTGGAGTGATTCCGAACGGTTACAAATTAGGATTCGGTTCCAGTAACAGCTCCTCGAGATTCGTCCCATCCCTAATTACAATAAAATTTACTATTACATCAATCGGTCTGGCTTAAAATTATAAGAACGTTGGCTTTTGAAGGCCTATTTCGTTTATTATATGTTTTAAGTTTTATAAAATCTGTATATAGGAAGTTTAAACTCGTAATATTTCTATGATAACAAAGCCGATAATTTCTGAAAGAACATGAACTGTTATCAATCAGAATTTTTTTAAAAGTAAATATTGAGAGAACTTTCAATTGTGAAGTAGAGAATAGTCTCTAATTAAATAGGATTTAGAAATCTTTTTTTTTTTTTAATTATTTAAACTTCAAATTCTGTTTAAAATGCCATGATTTGCCGCCGCTTTTGTAGTTAGTAAATGATTGGTCCGTATCTGATAGTACAAGTATGGCGATGGGTGAACATTAATGTTAGAAATTTGTTATTAAAATATAAAAGACTATATCGTCTTTAAAGTAAGGTAAGGAGCGTTTAGTGTTTAAAATGTCGTGTTTATTAAGTTTCTGATTCTCTATTAGGTGTTTGGTTATATCGTTTCAAAGATGTGTATATCCTATCAGTAGTGATTGATAATGTCTTTCTTGTTGTCAGCGCTTATAAACACAAGAATATGTCAAAACTCAGAGGCGAAGTAAAAAACTTGGGCCAAAATAAGATATTTGAAAACAAAGAAAGTCGCCATCCTTGTGTTCTTTGTAATACAGTTCTCGACAGCAAAGAGGCTCTACAAGATCATTTTAGGTAAGTAAGATCAACATATAAGATTGATTTCCAAAAGATACTACAGGATATTTTTTTACAAAATCAATATTTTGACATATTTGCATTCTAAAGGTTTAGTTCTATTGAAATCTGTCATCTGATTCATTCTAAAAAAACATAAATCCTTTAAAAGCGCATTCCAATTCTTTTCAAAAGGTACTAAATCCTCATTTCATTTAATTCCAAATCATACTTTCAAAAAGTATTGCATCCTTTGTAAAAAAAATAACCTTTCCTTTCAGTTGCTTTTAAAAGGTTCTGATAGGTACAACAGAAAAATCTATTTTCCGTAATATATGTTATCATTAATTTATTATTTAAATTATTTTGTGACTTTTAATTGGTTCATTTAGTATGACTTAAATTGCCTTTATGATTTAAATCAATGTTTTTTTAGCCTAATAATCATTTTTTAAGTTGTTCGAAACAACTTAGTTCCGTTGCTTTAGTTTGTCTTTCTCAATCAATTTAAGTTTGTTTTTTTGTTTTTTTCGCAACCACATAAATATGTTTTTATAATTTTCAGAAACTCATATTGTAATAAAATAATGGGATTTGATATAGAAATTATTAGTTAGATTTAACATTCTCCGACCTTTATATAATATATAAGAGGGAAAATTATATCAATATATTCTAAAAAAAAACTGGAAGATCTCGTATAATATTAAAGGTATATTAACGGGCTGATTAAATCCTTTTATTACATCAAAATTTGACGTTTCGGGATCTTCTCCCATCTTCTGAAATCTGATTTATACCATTTTGAACTTCAATAATTCCTTCAAACATTTTCACTGATGCATAAATTAAAAAAAGAAACTCAGTAAAAACTAGTCAATTAGGAAAAAACATTAAATCTGAGGAGGGTATAAATCAGATCTTTGTCCTCAACTGTTCAGTTGAATTATCGAAGTTCAAAATGGCATAAATCAGATTTCTGAAGATAGGAGAAGATCCCGAAACGTCAAATGTTGATGTAATAAAAGGATTTAAGTTTTTATAGAAGAATTTAATCAGCCCGTTAATATACCTTTAAGAAGGAAAACTGTGCCTTATCTAACCAAATAGGTAAAAAAGGAACATGAAAAAATTAAGAAGTAGAAAAAAGAGAAGCTTAAAAGTTATTTACTTATCAGTCTCTGTAGGTTAAATATTGGTTACATGTAGTTTATTTATAGAAGTTTAGACGGAGATTTGCTATCTACTTATGTAATAAGCAAATATGCTTACAAATGATATGTAAGTGCCAAACTGTATAAGATACTATAAGATAGATTAAAAAAAAACAAATAACTATCAGTATATAAGGTCTCTTGGCCAGTGCCTTGATAGTCTTCTGGGCGGATTAACCGGGTTTGTGGCAGTGAATAGGTTCTGAGTCAGCGGGTTTGAATTTAGGGTCAGTCTGTCTTGAAATTTATTGTAGTGATCAGTGGCAGTTGTAATGACGAATGTAATGTGCTGGTCAGTGTGAAGTGTCTTGTTAGATACATAAAGAGGGTTATTTACAATTTTCCTAAGTAATTTTGATTGGATAATTTTGATGTTTAACATGTTTGCAGTTCCCCATAACTCGGTGCCATAAGTCCAAATAGGTTTTATCAGTACTTTATAAATAGTTAATTCGTTTGTCTAGTAATCTCGAAAGAAGTGCATATCTTTGATTCAGTTATTTCTTTTTTGTTTGAGGTGGTTTGCCCATGCCAGTTGTACATTTAGTGTAGAATATAAATACATTTGATAAATTCACAAAAATTAGTTAAAATAAAGTTTTAAAAAAAACTTTATAATACATTGTAACAAGTTTTAATTTTCCTGCTCTGTTTCCGCCTGGTGTCTTAGAGTTTGAGCTTAATCCAATATAATTGAATGTACAGTGTCGCTGCGTATGATGAGTACCGATGTGATAGAGGGACCCTACAATTTTAACTGTTCCCGTAGGAAGCCTCTTCCTGAATACATGGATGGAAGAACAGTACCGAAATAAGCAGAAGCAGTTTGAGGCTATTCTTTATTTAATTTTTTCGTTGTATTATTTCATACTCATTTGGTGAAAGTGATAAGCACCTATGTTAATTTTTCTTTGAAGATTAATCGATATTATTTTCTTTTTTGGTTTCAAAACTAATTATTATTTATTACTTTTAGTTGGTGTTATGATAGAATTTTCTACCATATTACTTTTTTCTTGTATGCCGCTTGCTAAATAAAATAAACTATAATACTTTCAATTATTTTTTTTATAATGAAGGACTAGGATCCTAAACCACAAAACCATTTCACAGCATTCTTTTTATTATTGAGCATGCTATAAACAAGTAATATTTCTTTTGAATATTCACTTTCTTTAGAAAGAATAGAAACTGGAATGTGTGATGTATTTGGTTGTACAATAAGTTTGTAGGGTTTTTACTGGTGATTTCAATAAAAACTTTTAAATATTATTAATCAATTATATGGTTTGGTTATTCAATCAAAAATCAAATATTTGTGATCAATTATGCTTGAATTTAGTCTTCATCAACAGTTGAATGACCACCAGAGCGCTTTGCATCTTCCAAGTCAAAATTTCTGGTTCTGAACCAAGGAAACAACTTATGGATGATGCTTTCCCCGAAGGCATCTTCACCTTACACACTGCAAGTTTTGTTAACCATCTGTGCTATGGGTTATTTATTTTAATTTTATTTTTTCAGAAATAAAAAATCAATAGACGAAAATGAATTTTTTTTCTCTTCCATTTTGAGCTAGCAAAATACCTTTTAAAGTCTAGGAATCTTAGTTGAGACTGATGTATAAAAGCACCTTAACTAATCCTTTTTTTTGTAATATGTAATCGTTATCGAACAAGTAAAAATGATTTTATAAACACAGATCCTATGCTGATGACACCTGCATGTTATCAGTTCATAAAGATCCATTTGTTGCTTCAAATACCCTTCAAGCCCACATCAAAGACCTAGAAGTATGGTGTCAGAACTGGAGAGTAAAAATAAATTCCAACAAGTCCCATCAAATAACCTTTACCCTTCGCCGTAAACCTTTGACTTCCTGCCCTAAAGTATCCTTTAATAACACTCAACTAGTTCCTGTTGAACAGATCCGATACCTAGGACTTCTTCTTGACAAACGCCTAACTTGGAATCCACATACACGACTAAAACGACAAGAAACTGCTCGCCGCTTTAGGCTACTTTAACACTTACTAGACAAACGATCAAACCTTCCTCTTAACTACAAAAGGCTCATCTACATGACTATTATAAGACCAATCTGGACTTACGGAGTAGAGCTTTGGGGCTCTACTAAACCATAAAATTCTTCCCACATCCAATCCTTACAATCCAAAATCCTTCGTAAAATCCTCAACGCTCCTTACTTTGTCACGAATAAACTTATCCATAAAGACCTTAATGTTCCCTATGTTACTGATTTGGACCGGAACAGGTATCAATCCTTTCATGACAAACTCCATTCTCACTCTAACCCACTAGTTTCAATCCTTTCTTCCTCTTCAATTCCGGATAATCCTCCGAGGCGCCTGAAAAGGAAATGGCAATTATTTGTAATTGTAATAATAAGAAAGGTTATGATGACTGTTACAACCACAGCGAATTTCACTGGTCATGCTCTTCCATACAGTACTATATTCTTTTTAATACTTTCCAAAGACTACTGTATCAGGTTTCTTTCCAATAAGTACTATATTTATATTATATGATCAAAAATTGATAGGAAAAGTGCAAAAATAAGTTATTAACACATCAAAAAAATCAACTATAGTGAGGATGTATAGTCGACTGTCGAAACTATTATCGGTGGAATAATCAGGAGTTAGTCTTTTTTTAAATATTTTAATTTTGCCAACATTTCGGCTCAAGCTTGTGAGTCATCATCAGGGCTACAAACATCAGAACAAAAGAGATACATATTAATGTGATAATGAAATTTTTTTAATGTAGTGACAATGATAACATTTAAAATAAAACAGAAAATATACCAACATACTTAAATATTATAGATACAGATAATGATAATATGATAAACAATATGATGATGATAAGCATTAAAACAAAACTTAAGACTTTAATATAGAAGTAAAAAATTATATATAAACGTACCATTACTCAGCCATGTCCAAGCATAAACTGAGGAAAACCGAAAACATAGGTGGTGGTATGGGTAGGGGCTTATGTAAAAGCCCCTGACGGTATTCCTCTCTAGAAATAAATTTATAAATAGCTTGTCTTATTTTATTTATTTATTTTTTTATTTTATAGTTTTACAAAATTATACAATGGAAAAACAAAACAAAATATGTACAATAAGGCTCAACAGTTGTAACAGAAAATTATAAACACTAGAGGTATCTAAAAATTGAGTTGATAGCATTGCGGAGACTCAAATGGGTGCATAAAGTGGTTGGGCTCGGTGAGGAACGGATTCCAAGAAAGTTGGTACTCGCTGAACCGACTGGTAGGCGTCTGAAAGCCAGGCTGAAGCGTCGATGAGAGTATTGCGTTAAGGCTGATCTGGGGGCTTGGGCTTGAACGATGAACATTGGACGAGTCTGTGTAGGCAGACTTTGATGGTATCGGCATCGAACCTTTGGGTTTGGTAAGCCTATAGTTATTATTAGAGGTGTATGAAAAACGAAAAAAATAATAAAAAAACCAAAACTTCGGCAAAATTAAAATATTTAAAAAAAGACTGACGATTATTCCACCTATAACAAAAACATTAACTGTGGATTTTTTAACATGTTCAGTGCGGTATCAGGTCAATTGATCCTGTGTCTAATTTTCCACTAGTGCTGAGCCTTCTAAGAGATAAACTTCCAAAAAGGTTCAAACCTTTTTCACCTTTGGACCTTTCCAAGAGTTGAAACCAATAATTTCTATGTGTTTCAAACTTCAATAATCTTTTATATTCCGATAAAAAATAGAACGGGGTCAAATGACCCCGTGCAGCACTGAGGTTTAAATTTTGACCTCTCGTGCGGGACATGGTCAAAAGACGGGATTATTCTTCCTGAAAAATGATGAGTCACTCGATGATGAGGGGATGAGAGCCTCATTTTTCAATTTTTCTAAAGTATGAAAAAGGTTATGTTTAGGGGGTGAGAGGGAGATCGAACCTTATTAAGAAATCAGTCATTTCCTGTTTTTAAAATATCATAAAATATAATTTGATGGAGTGAAAATTTGTTTTGATAAAAAAAGAAAAAAATGTATTAATAAGTAGAACTTCCATGAGGTTATTGAACTTTTGAATGAATCAATTAACATCCTGCTGTTGTGATATCCTCACCTAAACCTATGAAGTGGGAAAACAAATGATTTTGCCTAATTTAGAAGGCTGAGTTCATTTAAACAAAGGAAATTAACCCAATGTCGCACTTGTGGATAATTATGGGTTTCTCCTTCTGCACTGAACATGTTAATAAAAAAATAATCAAGGAAATCGGCCAAATAATAATTAAATGACAGATTGTAATGTTACCTGTAAAATTTCCTAAATTGGTTATGGTATCTTTTGGAAATCAACTTCTCTACTAATAATAAAATAAATAATAAATAAATAAATCTCTTTATTTGTTTTCGGGCTAGCCCATACAAATGGAGTTGAGTTGTACAAAACAGTTAAACATAAATCAAAGAAATCTATTACAACTGTACTAAACAAAATACGCTTCAAAAACAAATACATAATAAAAGGCAAAATAAATTGTAACTGTATAAATATTAAACAAATAAATCAATCATAAATAGTTTAACAAATTCAATTATTGTTATTTTAGTAATGTGCTTAAATTATTCTTGAATAGACAGATACAAATTTCTTAGCTTTAAACACTCTGTTACATAATAAAATAAATTTTCAAATTGCTTTTTATTTTCTATTTGCAACAAAAGTTGTACTTTGAGGTCATTGTCAGACATATTTCCAATATACGTCCTCAAGTACTTATTTCTGGACGGGGAGTAAACAGAGCATTGCAACAAAAAATGATTTAAATCTTCTGGTTCGCCTGAATTACAAATAGGGCATTCAACGCTATTATCTGAATAACCATTTTGGAATCCGTAACTGGTAACTTTCAGTTTATTGGGTTGACATAGTCTTAGTTGACTGATCAATCTATGTTCCCTCATAGGCCCCTTTAATTTCAAATAATATTCCCCCATATTTAAGCTACTAATTTTCCTAAAATTAGGATTAAACTTTGAATGCAAAATAGCCTGAATATCTAGGGAAAGATTATGATTATTGAATTTTTCAACAGCGTTATTTAATTCTCTTTCAAATAAGGGTTTACTTTTGATATTTAATATGTCAGCCGCGTCTATAATTAACAATTTATTAGTAAGTTGCCTATACCAATTTTACCTCACATCGACCCTCTGGTTCAACGAATATTTTTTTAAAATGTTTAAACATATTTTCGGTAACCGATCCTCTTTCATTAAGTCTACCTTTCGGTACCAGCGAATCATTCTTCTCTACTAATTATTTATACTAATAATTATTTTTCAAGCTGACCTTTTTTTTTTAATTTTTGTAGAAAGCATGCTAACAAAGAAATAGATTTAAAAGGAAGGACTCTCGGACCAGAGGGTGAATTAAAGCAGACGACGAAAAATGGAGTTTATATCAGAGGTAGCGGATCTCAAGTCAATACGAAAATCAAGTGTGACGTTTGTGGTGAAGAATTCAACTGCAATACGAGGGCAATACAACACAAATTCAGAAAGCATCCTTTCGACGCGGTCAAGCACTATTGCCCACAGTGTGGAATGCAATTCCCCTTACAAGTAAAAATATTTTTTTTCCAAAGGTTTGATTGGTTATCAATCTTATCATTTTGTTTGTAATAACATCTTTTCCTCAGGGACATAGAGATAACCATTTGAAAGAACAACACGATTCTGCTCACGTGCCAAAGAATCCATATCCATGTTACCAATGCGGAGCCATATTCTTCAACAAGGCTGCACATGAATACCATGACAAATCTGCTCATCACAGGTTAGTTTTTACTTAATTTTTTACCTATATAAGAAATGTATAGTAAAGGAAAGATCCTTCAAAATAAACCACAATAGTTCCTATTCATCCCCTTTTACTCAGTCTGCTGGTGTTCCTCAGGGCAGTATCCTAGGATCTGTTCTTTACACAGTCTATACACATGATATCTAAATACATCCTAACATCTATTCTATGCATGATACTTGTGTGTTATCAGTCCATAATCCTACTTTAGCCTCTCAAACTTTTCAATCCCGCATCAGAGACCTCGAAGCATGGTGTCAGAATTGGATAGTTAAAATCAATTCCAACAAATCCTGCCAAATAACCTTTAAGCTTTGTCATAAATCGTAAGGTTTATCTGAATCGTATAACCAGGTAATAAGAGAGGTTAAGGTAAGATAAGAGTATGCCATGCCTTTGACTTGCTGGATGTTTATAAACTTATGGCCAATCTCAACACCGAGCAGTAACCACTTATTTATCTATTACTGGCTCAGATATTCTCTTTTTTTTATAGCCTTTCTTTTACTTTACTAATAAAATTTAAAATTAAAAAAAAAATTATTTATAATAAACATGGTTATATAAATATACATAAAATATATCACAATTCACACTTCACATGAACACATACAAAAATATGTATCTTCAGTGCGGTGCAGGTGGAGCTTACCGGTGAGTATCTGCTTAACTACCAGAGTGGTTAACACAGAGGTGGGTGCGATCCGTTACACACTGATCTGTGGGTATATTAAGGCAATAGCAGACAAATCTAAGACATTTATTTGTATTCTCTCCCATCTATAAATGTAGGTTCCATAGTGGGAAGATGACAGAGGAAGCATCAATTAAGGGCCTTATTAAAGAACATTATAGATAAAGTACTTTAACCAAACCAAATCAGTAACACTAGAACAATAAACTATCTATGTCTTTCTGATTTCAGCTACTCTATCATTTAAAGAATAATGTTTTTTTGTTTTTTTCAGAGTGGTGACCCTGTACAAACAGATCCAGACCCCGCCCCCTCGAAGAAGATCCGCTACAACAACGCCGGAGAGCCGCAGAGCGTGTACTATTGCCACCTCTGCGGACTGGAGTACATCGTGAAGTTCAACCTGCAGAAGCACCTGGAGCGCCAGCACCCGGTGGAGGAGAGGGCAAGCCAGCCGGCAGAGCTCTTCAAGTGCAACACCTGCGACGCTCTCTTCTACAACCAGAAGGCCTATCTCAACCACAACAACTATCACAGGCCCAATGATCTATATGTCACTTCTGAGGAGCAGAGGTATCTTTTCATATTATATCTTTTTTTTAGTATTTCAATTTCATAATTTGTTGTATTGGGTTGTGTCTCATGAAATGTCCGTTTCCAAGGTAAAGGATTTTTATTAAAAATACGATATGAAAACAAGATAATTTTATTCGAAGTATTTACCTTCTTTTTCTACACATTTTTCCCAACGTGACACCAACTCTTTTATCCCCGAACTGAAAAATCAGTTTCAAAAAGTTTTGCTTTGACGAAGTTGTCTAAATTCCTGAACAGGTGGTAATCTGTTGGAGACAAGTAGGGAGAATAGCATTTAGTTGTGCTGAGAGTCCTTTAACTGTTTGGTAGGGGTTTCCTTCTACTGTATGTTTGAGGACATCGTTGTCTATTACGGACGGAGGTCTTCCTCCGGGCAAGTTTTCCAAGTCGGTATTCCCAGCTGAAAACATAGCAAACCAAAGGCGAATGGTCAGTTCATTAACACTCCCTTCCCCAAACTCCTTGCAAATATTTCTAGCGGCCTCAACTGCTGAATGGCCGGGTTCAAACTCGTACAAAAATATTACTCTGATATTTATGAGGCAGGCGGGAAGGATGTAGCCTTTATATAGAATACATATATTTGATTTTGGAATTTGGGGGTAGAGGATTAGTAACTGTTTACTTTAAATATGTAAACATTTGGAAGAAAACAACAGAACAGAGACCTGCAAAATCCTTTATGTATTTCAGAAACTATAAAAACGGACATTTCATGTGAAACAACCCAATATTATATTCTTTTTTTTTTCTTTTCGCGTGATGACAGGCTTTGGAGGCCCTTGGCCCACAGTATGGTTTCTTATGATTCTATATTTCAATTCTCGATGACAGTTATTAAGTACGGTCATCACTCCCTTGGCCTATTTTTGTGAATGGCAACCAGTTGGCTGATTTGTGGAGGTTGTGAATGTATTATATGCTTGGAAAAGTCCTTTAGCTGTTTTGGCGTGGTACACTAAGATGCTAGTCACACAGCCAATGTCTTCCCTGAATTGATATTTCGATATATTCTTTAATAGAATATTTTTGTGAGTGGCCACCAGTTGGCTGATATTATGCACTGTAACTCACTCTATTGACTTGACCATATTGGCCGATTTTTTTTTTTTTTTTATTGCAGTTTACTGAATCTAAAACTCTACATATTTTCTCTATCTTCGAAAATAACTCTAAAATAGAGTTATGGGTATATATATTGGTAAAAAAAAAAATATATTATATTTAAATTAAAACTATTCTCTTCTAAAATCATATATTTATTATCAAATTATTTCAATATTACCTACCATTTGACGTTTCAAAATCTGTTGCTTTATTTTCAAAATATTCTATCCAAACTTCCATATCTGAGACATTAATATAAGTCATTTGACACCAAACTGATCCCCCAAGTTTGAATCAAAAAAAGCCATGGAGACAGATTTACCACAATTACCCGGCTATATCCTTTTCATTAATCAAGGCATCAAAAAATATTTCCCGAAATATGATTAGTAATATAGATGTATGATATACCGGTTACAATTTCAAGATTATAAAAAATCCTTAGTTATGCCATCCTTCGGAGGAGACGTAAAAAGGTGGTTCTGAGCCTGTGTGATGTCAGGTACTCAAAGTATAGTTAAAAATCCTAATAAAACTAAAGGTACTCGTTAAAGATCTCTATTCTAATAAAACCAGGATAGGCAAAATTTAGGACTCCCACTGTAGCATCGTCTGATTAGCCATAGTAGCATAAAGTGACGTTAAATAAATAAACAAACAAACAATAAAAGTCATTCAGGTTTCATCGTAACATATTTCATAGTTATTGCGTCTTTTGGACTAAAAAGATCTGAACATCTTTTAGTGTGTGACAATGAAATCTTATAAATAATTTAATAGGTATTTAAAAAATATATTGAATCATTCTATTAAATGTTGATTGTGGATATAATAATAATAATAATAATAGGCTTAGCGAACCCGAAGGTTCGATGCCGATACCACCAAATTCCGCCTACACAGACTCGTCCAATGCTCACCATTCAAGCCCAAGCTCTCGAGATCAGCCTTAACACAATCCTCCCATCTCCGCTTCGGCCTACCTTTCGGACGCCTACCAGTCGGATCAGCAAATACCAACTTTCTCGGAATCCGCTCGTCATCGAGCCCAACAACTTTATTCGCCCATCTGAGTCTCCGCGATGCAATCAGCTCAATTATATTCACAGGATGCAAGTTCTGCAATTCCGCGTTATGCAACCTTCTAAACTCCCCAGTGGCCTCATCTCTCTTTGGACCAAATATTTTACGCAATACCTTATTTTCAAAAACCTTAAGCCGTTGTTCATCCTTTAAAGTAAGGGGCCACGTTTCACATCCGTAAAGAACCGTTGGAAGAATAATAGTTTTATAAATTCTAATCTTTAAGTTTTTAGATAGAAGCCGCGAACTAAGTAACTTAGCAACTGAATAATAACACGCATTTCCCACCTTTAACCGGGACTTTATTTCTTCCTGGATTTCATTTTTTCTAGTTATAATTGAACCTAAATACTTGAATTTCTCTACGTGTTCAAAAGTATGACCTGATACATCAATATCACCAAGATCGACACCGTTTCTGCTACTAATCATATACTTCGTCTTATCGGTATTTAATTCGAGTCCTATTTCTTTACCGGTTTTTATTAACACACTTGTATTTAGTTGTATGGTTTCCGTGTCTTCACCTAGCAGTACCAGATCATCGGCATACCCCAAAACCGGAATCTTGTCACCCATATTTAAGCCTTTCTCGGTACACATCACCTTTTCTATGACATATTCTAAAGCTATATTAAATAACACAGGTGAAAGGGAGTCACCCTGTTTCAAACCCGATCGCACCTCAAATCTCTCGGAGTAATTATGACCGATTCTAACTTTATGGAATGTTTCCGACAAACACATCTCTACTAGGTTTACTAACTTTCTAGGTATTCCCAGTTCAATCATGATGTTATATAGCTTCTGACGGTCTATTGAATCATAAGCCTTTTTAAAATTGATATAAAGTTGATGGACTACACCGTTGTATTCCAATTTTTTCTCTAATATTTGACGTAAGGAAAATATTTGGTCAATAGTCGAGCGATTCCGCCTAAAACCACATTGGTAATCTCCGATAATTTCCTCAGCGTATTCCGTGATTCGACTAGTTAGAATTGACGAGAATATTTTATAGCATACTGGGAGAAGGGAGATCCCACGATAGTTGTTAAAATCCGACCTCGGTCCTTTTTTGTGAATCGGAATAAGTATTGATTCTTTCCATTCTTCGGGCATTTTTTCAGTTTCCCAGATCTTTTTAACTAAAAAATTTATTTTGGAAACGCTTTTCGCACATATTTTGACAATCCCTGTCGAACCAAGGTTTGTTCTTTTTATTTTCGATTTTTCCAAGACATAAATTACCGACCTCTTTAATATTATCCCTGATCCCTTCCCATAGTTTGTTTACATCTTTGTGTTCCTCGTCTGAAGATTCCAAAGCTTCGAACCGATTTTTTACTTCTATCGCGAATTGTTTTCTAATTTCGAGGTTGTTCAATTTAACTAAATCAAAATTCTCGGGACGAATATAGTTCGGTGTTCTCTTTTTTGCATTTAGTTTTTGTCGAAGTTTCGCGATTACTAATTCATGATCAGAACCGCATTCTGCACCCCGATACGATCTCACGTTAATTATACTACTTTGCCATCTTTTTTGTATTAAAACATGATCGATTTGATTCCGTGTTTGTCCATCCGGCATACTTATGAATATCCTTATGTTTAAATGTAGTACTTTTGATTACTAGGTTTTTCGAAATGGCAAAGTTTATTAGTCGGGTCCCATTATCATTACTATATTCGTGCAAACTTTCTTTACCGATTGTAGGACGATATACTTCTTCCCTTTCCACCTTTGCGTTCGCGTCGCCTAGTATTATCTTAATGTAATTTCGCGGTAACTTATCGTAAACCGACTCTAGTTTATCATAAAATTCGCATTTTACTTCATCATCACTGTCTTCGGTGGGAGAATGAATGTTTATAAACGCGATTTTAAACCAACGCCCTTGAAATATAGCAACCGATATTCTTTCACTAAAGAACTGTACGTCCCGTAATGCGGAAAGAAATCTATTCCTAATCAGAAACCCGGTACCTAGACAATAATTAACGCTCCCCCCATACCAAATAGTATACTTTCCTTCTGTTAACGAACCCTCCCCTGGCCAGCGAACCTCTTGTAATGCAACGATATCTAAATGGTACCCCTTAACTTCATTCGCGACCGACTTTAACCCACCTGCCGTATTTAAACTTCTTACGTTCCACGTCCCTATTGTTAGATCTCTAATTTTCATCTTGCGCCATGATACCCCTGAAGCAGTCCCCACCCGGAGACCCGAATGGGGGACTAGTTTACCTCCGGATAATGAGCGTTTTACCTCAGAGGAATCCATGACTTTTGGTGATATTTTGTGAACTAAAATATGTGAGTAGGGCGTTCGAACCTACGTCACACCCTCCAGCAAGCCTGGGGGGCCGCTCTCATTGTTGGTCAGCGAGTCCATTGGACTTAGCCGGGAGGAGCTTCCGAGGAAATTCCACCGACCATCCCCACATCTGCCACCCGTGGGACGCTCCCCATACGCGCTAATGAGATCCGCGCGAGGTGATTGTGGAAAATAAATAAAAAATGTTAATAAATGATTTAGGACCTATATTCATGTCTCAGATGTAGAAGTTTAGATGCATTATTTTGAAAATGTAACAATATACATTGAAATGTCAAATGATAGATAATATTGAAATAATGTGATTCGTAAATATATGATTTTAGAAGAGAATAGTTCTTATTTAAATATAATAATCAATATACTCTTTGTGCATAGTAATTTTAATATAGATAAAATTTCAATTTTTTTCTTTTTCTTTTTTTTTTTTTTTTATAATTAATCGCAGTGTCTTGTTTAGGAATCTAGGGAAAAACTTCTGTAGTTTTCCCCCATCGCCTGTGCTCTGCATTGTTGTAGATGACCCACTTTTCGTCACCTTTCTTTATTTGTTTGAGGAATGAGTCCCTTTTGTGCCAGTTCTGAATTGTGTTGCAGATTGACCAGGCGGCAATCTGGCCTGGTTTGCCCCAGTCAGTTTGGGTGGGTCCCAAACATCGAGGCTGGACCTGTTGCCAAGCTGTTTCAAATGCCTTTGAATGGTTTTAAAATCTATTTCCAGTGTCTCCGCAATTAGTGTACCTGTAGAGACTGCCCTGATTTGTTTAGAACCTCGATATCACACAAATCAACCATGGTGAAGCGACCTCTGGGAGAGAGGTGTATCTTCGATACCCGTATCTTCGGAAGGAAACTGGTCAAACCATTTTTCAACAGTATCTTCTGTTAAGCCATCATCCCTTATACCTTACGTACATAATCTTTTGTTGTGTTTCTGAAGCCTGCTTGACTTTTTACTTTCACTTACCTATATATGGAATATATTATAATATACTTATTTTAAAAAAATTATTCTTTTAAGAAAAAATTAATTATCACAATAATATTTACTTCATTATTATTCATTTACACTCTCAGGGTATGATATGGGTTCTTGACAATCAGGCACACAATCTTTTATATAATTATGTAATCATAATAATAATAACTTACAAAATAATACAAACAATGTGCAGGCTAACCAAGATCCATCATATTCATACATCAGCTCCTCACTCTCTCAAGCCCCCCTTGAAACTCTTGGCCTTTACCTGGTAGGTACCTTTTTTACCCTATCCTACCTGCCAGAGACCTTTTTCCTTAGCATCCAAAATGGATGCTTTGTTTGTTAACAAACAACCAAATAGGAGCTGTTATTTAAATTTCACTTTTATCCTATAGTTAGCCTGCCTAACACAATAATCAAGTAATAAATAAATAAATACTATAATTATAAAAAAAATGTGTATATTACAATATAGTAAGGGAAAGTATTGCGATCGCGAACATTTACTAATTGCAGTTTTCAACGGAAATACATGTTTTAGGGTCCCCTGAGTCCAAATGACTGAGTCCTGCAAAAAGGTGTGTGTGTGGGTGGTAACTCCCGGTTAAAAACTAAAAGTCCTATGAAATTGAAATTTCATATTTAAGACAACTATATGCCCAAGATGTTACAGCAAATTTTTTATCAAATTCAGCAAACCAGAAGAGCCACCTTATACAATGCATTTCACACGATCTCAAAAACAGCTCGAAAGATTTTGATTAAACCTGCTATATCAATGTAAAATTTAATGAGTTTTAATATGATGTAGGTTTCATTCTCATTGAAATAGTCTGACAGGGCTTAAATGTCAATAGTTTAAATTTTCTTCCTCTTAAGTATCTTCAATTTTGTACATTCAAAAAAATTAACTATTTCATGTTATTAGCATTGAATAAAAGCCGCCAAATATATAAGTTGAATGAATTTGATAATAAACTGAAAGAGAAAAGTGCAAAAGTATTGTTTAATGTAATTTTTGTTTTTTTAAAGACAAGTACCGTATTATATATGTATAATATACCGTCGGAAAGCTAAAAATTTTAGAAAAAATCTTATTTTATCCACAAAGTTGTAAAATGTAATGGAGAATGATGAAAAGCTGATAAAATTAACTGATTGTTTTAGATAATAGTATAATAGATTATTTAATAAAACGATAAGACGATAATAAGACTATCGAAAATAAATTTAATTAATTCTTTAAACTAATTTCACCTCTAACGGTATTTAAAAATTCTTAAATTGATTTTAACAAGGGTGGTAATTGAAAGTCGTGTGTTGCGCTCACCAGATTTGTTTAACTAAAAAGACAAAAAAAAAAAAAAAAAAAGCACTTTACCCTTTGACATATTTACTGCACTTTAGCACCAGTAAAAGTAATTCTAATGAAACCAAACACAACCGTTTCAAAGAGCCTGCTTGCTCTATCTAATATCTATCATTATTGTCAAATAAGGCATAAAGAACTGGAAATATTTGAAAACACTACTAACCATAATCAAACAAACTTTCTACAATCCACCTAATACTTTTATAATTCTGTATCTAATTAAAATTTTTATTTATTTCTACATCCAGGATTATTCATTTTTTATTTTTATATTATTTTTTTATTTTTTTATACTTATATGTGTTACATTATGTTTATTATTATTATTGCTTTTTTTTTAAGGCTCCAAACAGTGACTCGCGTGGACCAAGACTTTGACATCCGAAGGGTGCAGCCGGCCGCGGAGAGATATATCCCGAGATTCAGGCGGAGGAGGGTACCTCTGACACCGAGCAGTAAGTTTGTAAGTAAACTTTGATCTATATTCAGTATTTCAGTTTTATTAAAAACAGGTTTTTAATTTCGATGAACTTGTATCTTCCCATCGTATTTCTCAAATCTTATCGTAGTTATCAAATCTTATTAGTGGAAACTTGGCTTAGCAAAACATTTTGGGAGAAATAAAAGATATTATTTAATTGTTTTTAGTTTATGAAGGACGAGATGGTTGGGTGGCAGTAAAAAAAAAAAAAAATTAGGAAATAGTTAATAGGGTGTATAAAAAAAAAAAAAAAAAGACTGTTTTTCAACCAAATATTTGTATTATTATTTCTTAGATTTAAAATACAATTAATATTCTAAGTATAGTCCATTGTTATCTACTGTCATATTGATCATCTGCTAGCCGATTGGTCGAAATCACACTGATACCATGGTATCTTGGACCACAATTTCAACTTCCACAAAATTTTCAATTTTTTTCCTTGAAGAATTTGGGCCATAGATAGAAACCAGTAGCAGTCCAATGGTGTTAGTACTATGTATCGGCCGCTATTTTTCTAAGGCAGCGGTGACTCCGAAAGTGTATTAATTTTATAAAACTATTGGATTTCTTTTCCTAAGGTATCATGATAATCGATTCATTATTGGGATCAGGTGGCATAAAGGGGAATAAAGTGATTAACTTAAAATACACATTTATTTATAATACAGAACATATTATTACACATACAAATACACAGTCATTGTTCATTATCGAGAATACTTAGGTTTGTTCAGATATACCACATAATATAACATGGAATAGGTACCTTTGGCTTGACCCCCAACTTCGTCCGTGACTCCCCAGGTAGAGAGCTATCTCTGCTCTTAGAGTGGAGGGGTGTGTTTTTTTACATAGCCTTTCTAAGAAACCTTCCTGCTTGTAGCACAGAAACTGTTTTATTTTTAAATTATTTCTTTTCCTCCAAGTATTCTGGATACATAGCACCAGGTCAGGACTAAATGATGGATGATGCAGGAGTTTGAATCCATGAAATCCTTTATAATTTTCCTCCTTCCTGAAGAACCTTATCAATATCCATTAATGGTCGCCCCAAGCCCTTCTTTCTTCCAATGTCCTATCTCCACTGCCAAATTTTTCAAACCAATGCCATGCATTGCGCTAGTCAAAGACAACTTCCCCTTCATATTTAATAATTTAAGAGTTGCTTCAGCAGCTGTTTGCAGTGTTGTTTCATTTTGTTGTCATTTACAAAGGTTCATTATTGTTAATAATAAACCAAAATTTAAATTTGTACAAATATGTAGTTAAATGTTAGCCCTAATCCAGTAGGGGCAGAGAATATGTGGTAGGTTACTTTAAGCCTTTTTAAGTAATTATTCTAAAAATAAATAAAATTATTTATATGGGAGAAGTTAGTTCAGGGGGCAGTCAAAAGAACACACAATTAAGATACAAAATTGATAAACTGGTGCGGACATTTCAGCCTAAATTATAGGCATTCTGGGGGTTTAAAGGCCTACAATTTAGGCCGAAACGTCAGCACCAGTTTCATTAAGTTTATATCTTAATTGTGCGTTCTTTTGACTGCACCCTGAACTAACTTCTCTCACTTACTCACACAGTCAACCATCCTCACTTCACTAAAATTATTTATAAATTAATGAAATTATAAAATGAACAAAGGATGAATTTTTAAGAGGTAAAAAGTCTTTTCATGTAACATTGTTAAATGTTCTAATATTAAACGTAATTTGTATGTGATAGTTCGTATTTATTATTAGTAATTTTAAGGTTGCGAAGAAACCCCAGTTTTAGAGTTTCAGAGATAACATTTTTCAAAAGACATCCAAAATTTCCATGCCAACTCCTGAAATTTATTCCTATTAATTTTATTTGTTTAATGTATTAAAACATGTTTTCGGCATCGAACCTTCGGGTTCGGTAAGCCTATTATTATTATTAAAACATGTTTTAATTATTTTTTTTCTTATAGATAGTTAATAAGACAAGTAAGGAAAAAGAAGATGAAGAAATGTCTCCGCCTCCGAATTCGGACTCTGATTCCGATCAAGAACAGAGTTCGCAAAAGAATCGGAAAGTGTATGAAAAAAATAATAAAGTTACCCCCGATTCCAAAGAAAACGAGCAAATTCCACAGGAAGAAAAGAATGTAAATGAAACGCCAGAAGCCAAAATTGAAAACCCTGTTCAGCGAGTCCTGTGAACGCCAGAATTCTAGTCAGTCGAATTGTAACACGGTCGTGAAGAGGGTATCGATTATTTATTTATTTATTCTTTATTCAGATCTGTTATTTATTTAAAATTGATTAATATTTTAAGAAGAAAAGAAGCTTTATTTAATAATTATTACCTGCAACTAAAATGTTAGAGGTATTTATATTTTAATGGAAAAAAAAAAAAAATTATACTTAAAACCAAATAACAGGAATTTAATTAAAAATTGAATATTTATTTTATTCTATAGTCGATGTGATACGTTACTTATAATGACACCAAATAGTTTTGTTTTAGTTTGAATTTTTTTTTTTTTTTTTTTTTTGTTATATCATTACTATTTATGGTACTGTAATATTTTGTATAAACCAAAAATTAGTCGTTATTACGCCTAGGATATAGGAAGGTGGTGTTTGATAAATTTAATTTATTGCACAAGCTTTGAATTTATTGCATAATATGTAGTCATTTTTCATTTTTATTTTTATCTTTATAAATTGTCATACTGGCCAATGGAGAAGATACATGTAGTGAAATTCAAAATTTAATTTTGAAAAATCACTTTTCGTACACTGAGTATACTTTATCTATCAGTCTGATTTTAAAATTTTTGAGTTACCATAATTTTTTATTATTTTTTTCTGATAAAGTATATTTTAACCTAAAATATAATACATACTTATTATATTAATAGACTGTTTTTATTATATTTAAATTTATGTTTATATTAACTATAGTTGTGTTGTTTTGTGGATAGACTACTAGATTACTTTTCTTCTGTAGTAAGATAATTATGTATTCAGTTATTTCAGCCGTGGGTAGACCCTGGGGTGGGAAAACCCTCCTGGGTCACACCCATCCTCAGTAAAGTGGGTACCCAAAATTTGAAGAAAAAGGTTATTCCCTGTGTTTATAATATGGATAAAGAGGTGACTTTTATTGATTTAATGTTCTTTTGTTATATCATAAATTTTTTTCAAGAAAAAGGTGTCTTATCTTAAAGAAACAATTGAATCTCCCCATGAAAAGCTAAAATAAGAAATAGAAAAGAATTTGGCACAGGGAGGAATCTCTCAGATTATTATTTGTGCGAGATTTTATGGAAACAAAGTAACAGTAAAAAACATTTATTTTAACAAATATTTGAAGACATGGCTGCTTTTTTTTTCCAGTTTAAATTCACATTTAGTTGTTGTTGTTTTTTTACTTTCATCTACCTTTACATGAAAGATTTAGTAAGTGAATGTATTACGATCGTGAATATGTTTGAATTTGAGTTTTCAATGGAAATACATGCCCCCAGAGTCCAAATGACCAAGTCCCGCAAAAAAGTCTGAGTGTTGAAGTCTAGATCGATAAGTTGTATGAAACTGTAATTTCATATTTCAAAGTATACCTGAAATGTTAGAGCAACTTTTTCATCAAAATAATCTCTTTACACCATGCATTTTGCACCTATTTACGATTTTCTCAAAAACGGCTCTAACGATTTTGATTAAACTCGCTATATCGATGTAAAATTGAATGGGCTTTAATATCATGTAGGTTTTATTCTGATTGAAATTGTCTGACAGGGCTTAAATGCCGATATTTTAAATTTTCTTCCTCTAAATTTCCTTTAATTTTGTAGATTTTATAAAAATAACCATATCATCTGATAATCATTGCTAAAAAAACGGCTAAATATACATGTTGAACGAATTTGATAACCAACTAAAGGAGAAAAGAGAAAAAATATTTATTAGTGCAATTTTTGTGTTTTTGAAAATAAGAACAGTAATATTATCTTATACACAAGCTTGTAAAAGTTAATTAAGAGTGATGAAAAGCTGATAAAACTAACTGATTGTTTCAGATAATAATATAACACATGTTTCTATAGAAATTCAATTTAATTAATACTTCATTAGTTTCACTCATTTTTATATTTAACTGTTTTTGTTAATTCTCTAATCAATTTTAACAATGGAGGTATGTGAAAGTCGTGTGTTTCTCGCACCAGATTTTTATCATTTTCTTTGTATTAAATTAAAATAAATATTTCATTAAACTATATTCTTGCTTACCTAATCATATGTTGATTAAAGTGATTACTTTTACAGTAATCGTTTGGTGATAAAATTTAACTTACAGTCTTAATGTAAAAAAGACCATTCTTACCAAACCCAAGACCATTCATGGGTTGTGGAGGTACAGGTTTTTTTTTCAGTAAGTCTAATATTAATATTTATGTTGGTCATCTGTGGTATAGTGGTTAGCACTACACCAACTTCTATGCCTAAAGTCACAGATTCCTTGGTTAGTTATACCATCCTTTTTAAGTGGAGATAAAATGGATGTCCCAAGCCTGTGCGATGTGAGGTACTCGTTAAAGATCCCTATCCTAATTAAACATAGATAGGCAAAATTTAGGACTCCCACTGTAGCATCGTTCGATCAGCCACAGCAGCATAAAGTGACGTTAAATAAATAAACTAACAACCTAGTGCTCTATCCACTAGACCACACCCCGTATCATGGAGGCGTTTTCCAATATCTTAAGAGTTTTAAGGATTTTCTTTAAACTTTACCTTATATTTCTTCCTTGACTGTACGTAACAACAACATTCTGCTTATATGGACTTGTGACTACAAAAAAAAAATCTTCCTTCTTGAACATTTTGAGTGGTTTCTTGTTTCACTAAAAATGTTAGATAAAAAACTCATCGTTCGACCTGCTTTTCTCTTCCCCTTGGCCATGTCCTACGTTTGACTATGGACTATGGCATAGAGTGACGTTAAGTGAATTGACTTACAATTTCTATTGTATAAGAAGAGTGAATCAATGCTTTTTTAAAAAGTATTCACTCCTTGTTCCTTCTTCTCGAAATTTAATATTTATAATTGCAATTTAACAAGAAAAAATGAAATCCAGGAAGAAATAAAGTCCCGGTTAAAGGCGGGAAATGCGTGTTATTATTCAGTTCCTATATTAGCTCGCGGCTTCTGTCTAAAAACTTAAAGGGTTAGAATATATAAAACTATTATTCTTCCGACAGTTTTCAGAAACGTAGCCGCTTCCTTTGAAGGATGAACAGCAGCTTAAGTTTTTTGAAAATAAGGTACTGCGTAAAATATTTGGTCCGGAGAGAGATGAGGCCCCTGGGGAGTTTAGAAGGTTGCATAATGCGGAATTGTGGAGCTTGTACCCTGTGAATATAATTGAGTTGATAGCATCGCGGGGACTCAAATGGGCGAGTAAAGTTGTTGGGCTCGGTGAGGAATGGATTTTGAGAAAGTTTATATTCGCTGAACCGAAAGGAAGGTGTAGGTAAGGTAGGCCGAAGCATCAATTGCGGAGCAATCGGGAGGATTGCGTTAAGGCTGATCTTGGGGGCTTGGGCTTGAATGGTGAACATTGGACGAGTCTGTGTAGGCAGACTTAGGTGGTATCGGCATCGAAACCTCGGGTTCTGTAAGCCTATTATTATTATTATTATTTAAAATAAAGCCTTCTTTAGATTAAAACCTTAGTTTCATTTACTAGACTTTTTTGAGATGTTATTCAAGATTTTCTTCTTGTTTCTACCAAAAAATGTATGTTTACTTTCATTGGTCAGTATGGCAAAGTAACGTTGTGTGTTTTAAAATATGTTTTGTGCCATAAATTATGTTTGCATGATCATAATCGTACAATTATTATGTACAGGTTAAGTGTATTTATATTCTAGTCATTATTAACTGGTCTATTTAAATATTGAAGCTATTATGAGAGTATAATATATAAGTTAAGGATGAAACAGGATAAAATTAATCATATATAGTCAGTGTTTAGAACTACGTGATGTCATGAAAATATAATTTTAGACAACTGCAAAGGTATCTATATATCTCCTATATTGGAAAAATAAATTATTTATTATATTTATTTTATTTTATAAACCATTTTCTAGATATTTATTTAAATATAAAGGTCTAATCAGTCTAAAATTATCTATTTAAATTAAATAGTCTAGAAACCTAAATTAATTGCAGTTACCTATATTCTCCAATTACCATCAAACTTTTCTTCTTATGAGAGTTTAGATGGTTTTTTATGTTTTGTTTTTTAATTATTACCAATACAGAGATAATGTATATTTAATTTAAGATGTGTAATAGCGTTTTTTGTTGTTGTTTTATCGAACACATGTTTTATTTATTAATTTTTTTTTATTGAGTGTAGGAAACATATATTAAATTATACCAAGAGGATCTATTATTAATTATTTTGTTAATTCTCAAAGGTTTGACATCTCTTTTCAAACTAGTCTGCAAGATCGGTTAAAAAAGAAAAGAAAAATTCTCTCTGAATTATGAATGTGTCAATCTATAACCTAATGTTTTTGTCAGTCAGGGAGGTATTGAGTTTGCTTACCAAAATTTACAGTGTGTATGGCGATGATGCCATAATAGAAAGCACCGTACTTAGGTGGTTTGCTCGGGACGTTTTCAACTGTTGACGAACACTGAATTCAAGTGGGGTTACCTGTAGCATAGTGGTTAGCATAACAACCTTCTATACCCCAGGTCCCGGGTTCAAACCCGCAGGTGGCCCTAGGATTTCTTAATGGGAGTAAAAAATCCTTAGTTATGACGTCTTTTGGAGGGGAGTTAAAAGGTGGTCCCGAGCCTGTGCTATGTCCTATCCTAATTAATCCTAGATAGGCAAAATTTAGGACTCCCACTGTAGCATCTTCCGATTAGCCACAGCAGCATAAAGGAACGTTAAATAAATAAACAAACAAACCACTGAAATCAAGCATTGGTCACAGACAACCCTTTCTCTTCAACACGGGATATCGCAGAATATAATTGGTTTAAAATATTTATAATAATCTGAAGTTTTAATTGAAATCACTGGTAAAAAACTTATTTTACAACCCAATAACTTTTTTCATCCAAACTTATATAACTGCTAAACTGTATGATCTAAGTGACAAATAATATTCTCCATTAAATTTCTGATTAAGAAACTCAGCAAATTTTCAATCTGAGGAACCCCCCAAAAAAATGCATGTTACATACATGTTAGAGTGTGAAGAAAACATGATTTTTTTCTCATTGAAACCAATGAAAGTGTCAAATATTGTCTGACAATGGAAGTGTCATCAAATATTATATCCAAGCGACACCAACAGAGCTAGAGTCTGTCAAACTTAGGGTGAGAAAAATTAGTCACAATGAAAGTTACAGACCCCAGTCCAAAGACATACCCATGTCAATATATATATAATTTCAAGATATTGATAAAACCTAGTCATTGCTACCAAGACAGTCTGTTTCAATCCTGTTGTCTTAGAAAGACCAGACAAATGTCATTACTTTTATACTTTTTTTTTGTTATTCTTAGGTGACTAATACCCCCTATTTGCTCACTTAATATCTATTTAGACTTACTTTGAAGGATGAACTACGCCTTAAGATATTCGAGAATAAGGTACTACGTAAAAATATTTGCTTCCCATATTCCTATAATTTTAAGAGCAAACAACAAAATTATAGAAAAGTGGAAGCTGAAATTTTATGGTGATATGATGTGAAAATTTACTTTTTACAAAATAAGTAATGATTTTATCTATCTATTTATCTGCGTGGCTCTACAACCCTTGGTGGGTCTTGGCCTCCTCAATGAGCCGCCGCCAATCTGCCCGATAAGTAATGATTTTACTTACTTTTATTCTCTAACCTATATTTAAAATATATAAGAAAGTATTGCAATCTTGAAAATGTTTGAATTCTAGTTTTCACGGGAAGTCCTCATTTTAGGGCACACTGAGTCAAAACAGCCAAGTTGATGATATTGATATATCCAGGCTACATGTTTTTTTTTTTGTTTTTTTCCACCCCTATCTCGCCTTTGAAGGCTATACAGGGGTTTCTCGGACCAGGGGGTGAGGGTGGGGAAATTAATGCCGAGATAAAAGTCCCCTCTGGTTCCGAGAGTTGAACTCGTAACCGGATATATATTTGATTGAGGATATATGTTTGAACATGTGCATGAATTTAGGATTTTTGATTACTAGAATTGCTGGAGCCCAAGACAGAGCCATCTGGCAGAGGCCTAGACTTCATAATGGGTCGTTGCGCCATATGTATGTATGTATGGTAACTAGAATAAACAATGACTCCTTTAGGCAACGCCTTCACGTCGAGTCAACCCTGATGAAGGCCCACATTGTAGGCCGAAACGTCGGCACATAATTAAAATAATACTTATTTTAAATGTGTGTTTTTAATTTATGACCGCACCCCCAACCATCTTCCTCATAGAATAAACAAAGTTCAGGAGGAAATGAAGAAACAGTTTGAGTAGATGCATGTGATTATTCAGTTGCGAAATTACTTAGCTTGTGGCTTCTGTCAAGAACCTTAAAAGTTATAATTTATAAAACAATTAAAATCCTGTCTGTTCTATAGAGATTGGAAACGTGGTCGCTTACTTTAATGGATGAACGAAGCCTTAAGATATTCGAGAATAACATACTATGTAAAGTATTTGGCCCAAAGAGAGATGAAGCCACTGGAGAATTCAGAATGTTAAACAATGAGGAATTGCAGAGCTTGTATAGCATTGTGGTGACTTATATGGGCATGTAAAGCTGTTGGGCTCTGTGAATATCAAATACCAAAAAATTAGTATGTGCTGAACCGAGAGGTAGGCCAAAGAGTCGATGGGATTGTGTTGTCTGATCCTCGGGGGCTTGGGCTTGAGCGGTGATCATTGGAGGAATCTATGTAGGCAGTATTTAGTGGTATCGGAATTGAACCTTCGGGTTCGGTAGGCCTATTATTATTATTAATGAAGATGATACAAAAACACTTCTCGATTATATCTTCAAAGAAAATGGTTTCATATTTACTGAGATTAAAAAATAAAAAAAAACTCCATGCAAGCAAATATTTTATCTATAACTAATAATTTATCTATGTGTATTATAGTGTAATTAAGATGAAGGTTCTTTTTTAAGTGATTATATTTAAAGAGAATTCATAGACTGTTATGGATCGAGAGGATTTTGTACGAACATATCTTGTAAGTGGGAAAATTATGAACTTAATCTTGTGTTTTTTTTTTTTTTAATTTGAAATTAGGAAAAATATATATGTATATGAAAATACTCCATTAAAAATTTCAATGTCTATCGAGTACTTAAGTGTATGTTTTGTCCGTAGTTTACATCTATAGGATTCCTTGTGTACTGTAAAACTCCAGAAAGTAAAAATGTAACATCCTTAATTGTTATTTAGTCAAAAAAAAAAAAAAAAGGAATTGATGTTTTCTTTGAATGAAATAAATGTGGTAAACTGTCATTTGTTTTTTTTTGTTTTTTTTTTCCTCTATATTCATATAATTTTAAGAGCAAACAACAACAAAACATCCTGGCTGTATGGAGAGCTCCGATGCCAAGAAGAAAAAAAAAATTATAGACTTGTGAAAGCTGAAAGTTTATTGTGATATGATGTTATAATTTACTTTTTACAAAATAGAATAGAAAAAAAAACTTTATTCTGGGACAATGTCCCTTAAGAATAACAATTATGAACTAAATAATAAATTATAACTGGCCAAAAACAATATATAACTACAATTAAATAACACAAGAATGAAAAAATAATAATAAAAAAAAATAAAGAGTCATAGTGTCATCTCTATTTACAAATTCTAGAAATAAATAAAAACGAATAAACATAAAATGTAACTTTTACGTCTCATTAAAGTAAAATTCACCTTACATAAGTTGGCATGATAGAAATTAGCTTACATCTGACTGAAGAGAAAGGAAGTATTGAAAGAGGAGGGATTTAAATGATGATAGGGAAGGAGCATGACGGATGTTTGAAGGGAGAGTATTCCATAAGGCAATGGACCGGGCTAAAAAGGAGCAGTCATATTTTTTGGTTCTATGGAAAGGAGTGTGGAGGTCGGACAGACGGGATCTTGTTACCTGGTGATGGGTTGAGGATTTAAATACCAGAAGGCTGTAGACATAAAATGGATGGTGGGAGTTTATGATTTGATAAAGGAATGATCCAAGGAAATGTTGTCTTTGAAAGTTTGGGGTTAACCACTTTAACTCGTCGTAGAGGTGGGATACGTGCGACCCTCTCAAGGTACTGAACACAAATCTTAAAAAGCAATTCATAATCCTTCTCAATAAGTGATGATGTTTCTCACTTGCCTATGTATAAAATATGTAGTTAGGAAAATTATTGCAATCGTGAAAGTTTTCGGTGGAAATACTCATTTTAGGGTCCCTTGAGTCCAAATGACCAAGTCCTGCAATTGACCAAGAAACATTGATTTCCAAAAGATACTAAAGGACATTTTTTATGAAGTTGATATTTTTACATATTTGTTTTTCTCATAATTTAGTTATATCCAAATGTTCTACTTTATTTTATCTAATGAACATTGAAGGACTTAAAAACCGTGATTTAGAAATGCAATTATTTTCTAAAGGTAGAATTAGACACTTTGTTTTGTTCCTAATCATACCAAAAAAATTTCATTCCATAACTTTAAAATAGTGTTATTAATAATAGTAGAGAAATAATTTTAGGTTTTAATAGAATAGAATGAGTTTATTTCCCCATACAAATAGAGCCTGGTCAGGCTATACATTACAAGCAGCAATTAAAAACAATTATAAGTAGTAAACATGAAACGGAACAAATCACAATAGGATAATAGATAAGTATTAAACAGCACAGTAGAATAAACAAAATAAACAGAAAGTAACAAATTATTTTTATATAGGTTTATACAAATTGTTTTATGTTATATAAAAGTATTAAAGTATTTTAGATTTTAAATAGTCTTTGAAATTAATGTTTTAATATATAGATACATATACTTAAATACATTTTAAATTAACATCGGAGTGAATGAATATTAAATATTAAGATTTTAAATGAGCATTGATATAAAAATATAGTTAAAAGAATTGTGTGAAACCAGATTATGGATTAAAATAGTTCTTTGCAATAGTTCAAGCATTATCTATTACATAAGCATTATTATGAAACATTGACTAGGTACAGTATTATAAATGTTATTAATAGTTGGTTATTTTCTAATATAGCTGGTAATTGTTAATAAATTTTACTCGTTTATCACAAATGATCTTAGTTTTAAGATACTAACTAAATAATAATACAGTAGTTTGACTTTGGTTGGGTCATCAATAGTTAATATTGTAGGAAATAGGCTTTCTGCTATATTATTAGCATGAGGGATGTAGTGGTTTCTAAGTGCTGAATATATTGGACAGACTGCTATTAAGTGGTATGCGGTTTCCTATGTGTTCATATTGCATATTGTACAGATTTCTTTGGGGTTTATATTGTAGGTGTTTGCATGAGAAAATTTGATATGGTATTTTCCAGAAAGGCAAGCTTGGATTATTATTTTCAACATCTTAAACGGAATATTATGAATGGTTTGATAACTGTGGCTGAGTGAAGTTTGTTGGTAAAGAATATTGTAGAAAGGGTTGTATTGACTTGATGCTAACGATTCGATATCTTTGTTGTGTAGTAATTTTTTAAATGATTCAATTATTATTGTACTACTATTGCTTTGGAGAGTAAATGGATTATTTCAAGAAGTATTTCTGAGCTATCGGCTTTATCTAAAATATTATATATTTGGGTAAACCAGTTATATTTTGCAGATGGTCAATTGTAATGAATCTCACAACACATTTTATTATTTTTATTGTGGAATATTCAAGCCCAAATTCTAATCTTAAGAGCCAAAAAGGAATATTTCTATTTAAATTAAATAACCTTTTAAAGTAATTTAACTGTGCTTTCTCTATGTCATCTAGATATCTGAGACCCCAGATTTCTATACCTTAAAAAAGTGAACTAATGTAATGGGTAATGGCTTTGTTTAATCGTATCCTACTTCCCTATTATTCCATCTTAGACCTACAGATATCAAAAACTTTACCTATTGTGCAGGCTATCTTAGATTTAGTGTGTTTACAGGCCTCATAGAAGAGACCAGAAGAGGATAAAGGAACGCCCAGATATGTGTAGTATGTTACTGTTTCCATTAGTTCTCCGTCATAATAGAAGTTATTCATTTTTTTCTGTTTTCCTTTATGGAAGATTATTTTTGTTTTTGAATGATTTACTTCTAGATAATTTTTTTGTCATATGAAGAAATAATTCCCAGCTTTTTATTAGTATCGACATAGGAATATGAGAATATAGCCATGTCGTATGCGTAATAAGAGCTCAATACATTAAAATTCGAATTTAGTTGAATACCGGTAGCGCCTTTTTTAAAGAAGTAATAATCCATATCGGATATATATAAACAAAAAAGGTAAGCAGATAGAACTTCTCTCTGTAATACCCCTTTTGTCACAGCTATTTCATCAGAGAGCGATCCATCTGTTTTTATTCTTATTGCGGCCCGTTCATAAAGATTTCTTATAAGCCGAATAGTTTTCCCACTTATTCCCAACAATCTTAATTGGTACCATAGAATATTATGATTTACACAGTCGAAAGCTCTTCTGTAATCAATGAAGATAACAAATAAATCACTGTCCGAGTATTCTAATTTCAGTTGTGTTAGTGCATTCATTAGGAATAAGTTATCGAGGCATGATCTTCCTTTCCGAAATCCGAAATGTGTTTCCAGGTAAATTCCTTTTTCATTTTCCCATGTTGTTAATCAGTATAACAAAATTTGAGTAAACATTTTCAGGAGACTGTTCATTTAGGAAATTGGCCAGTAATTCTCGGGTTGATGTAGGTCTCCTTTTTTATATATCATAGTTATATTTTATTTTTTCAGTATGTTTTCAGTAGTCAAGCTTATATAGAATAAAGATACTACGTAAAGTATAACTGCCAGTTCTGAGGTAAGTTTTTGAAAAAATTATTCAGAATATTATCAAGTCCAGGGGATTTACCAGATTTTATTTTATTGAATATGTGATTAATTCATCTAGTGTGATTTCCCGGGCTAATATTGGGTCTGTTGCTGTTAATATCAGATGAAGACTTATAGACCTTTGTCTGTAGAAATTTTTGAAATATTCACTCCATATTTCGGGAGTTATAGGATTGGATGTAAGACTTAAAAGACGTGATTTAGAAATGCAATTATTTTCTAAAGTTAGAATTAGACACTTAGTTTTGTTCCTTATCATACTAAAAAGTTTCATTCCATAACTTTAAAATAGTATTATTAATATAGTAAAGAAATAATTTTTTATTTTCATATGAAAAGAATCAAAAAAGTTGGTTTAATATAGTTATGAGAGATTTTTATGGGTCCTGTTAAATATCCTAGAATGGATACAGTACTTTTTGGAACTCAACCTCTTAGTTGTCCTTTTATGGCTGTGCTACATGATGATTGGGACAGGAAAGTGTAAGTTGAAAGTATATTTCATTATCGTCCACTTTTTGTAGACAAGCCATGAGCTAAGTATTTTGGAACAAAAAAATAATAAATTTTCCACATTTATTTTCTCTTAAATATTGTTTTTCTAGTTATGGTAGAACCCAAATAATTATATGTTTTTAATATCATTGAAATTGTAACCATTTCTACTACTACTCATATATTTTGTCTGATAAGTATTTGTTTAAAGCCCCTACCTTCTTTGCTGGTATTTACACACTTAAAATATTTTTTTTTTTTTTTTTTAAATAGTTTCTGCATCTTCACCTAACAGTGATCTATCTAGTAGTAATAAAACCTATCACTATGGTTTATTAGATAGAGCACTAATAGTATTGAACGCCTGGGTTCGAACCAGTCTGTCTCTGTGCCAGATCCAATTCTATATGAAGTAAAAGAAAACTCTGGTGGCCTAATCACCTCCTAACAGACCAATGTTGGTCTAGAAATAAATAGTATCTCTCTGGGTACTGGACATTTTTTTTTCATGATTGGTTGTAGAGGTAGTTTTTTTTTTTTTTATTATAAAATTATGATATAATACACCAACAGGACGAAGAGAAGAGAAAGAAGGCATATTTAATAAATTTAAGGCAGAAATGTGGATAATATAACAATATAGAGCTTTATTGATAAAACAATACAAAATCAAATACAATTTACAATATGTTTTAAAGAACAAAAATTTACACCTTCATACAGAGTTGAGCTTCTTATCATTAACTTTTTTTTTTTATTCTTTATTTTATTTATTTGTTTGTAACACGACGGTAAACATAATAATTCAATAATCCAAAAATAATGTCTGAGCTATCAAAATATATATTTATATCATCATGTAACCAACACTACAATATCTATCACAAAATATCTATGCCACAAAAAAAGAAAAAAAAATTCACCGACAATAATAAACATGCACACTTAGTATTCTCACTTATTATTATTAATTTTTTTTTTACATTTTTGTATAACCTTATTTAATTCATATTATTATAAATAAAACTAAACACTTGATAAATCAACAAAATTAATATTAAATCCCAAGACAGAAATAGTTACAGAATTTCAGACTTAAGATATAATTTTTTTTTTATATATATGTCATGAGACAAAACGTCGATATATATAATAAACAAAAGGTAGGGGAAAAACAAACATAATATTTACAATAATTAATAATAATCCCTATTCTAAATAAATTGCTATCAATATAATGATGACTCTTTGACTACTTCATCCATATTATATATGGGCTATATAATCCGATATATAGCAGTATATATAGAAATATATACATCATATACTTAATTAATAGGAAAATATTATTCATGCCATAACCAGAATTTGACAATATTCCAAAGAAAATTGAAATACCATCAATTTTCAATCTCAATTTTTTTTTTTCAACATCATTCCGTAATTTTTAAACACAGCAAAATTAATTGTATGTTAACAAATTACACAAATATGTTTAAAATATATAAAACTTAAGAACATTCAATTGTCAACTCTGACCAGGCTAAAAACAACTTACACAGAAACACATCTTCTTCATTACTTTTTTTTTTTTAAAGAAAAAGTTAATAAAATATACCGAAAAAAATACCTTAAAATCCAAATCTTATTTACAGCCTCATTTTTAATACAAAGAAAAACAAAAAAAAAAAAAATCAAGTCTTTAAATAAAAAAATATAGGAATGCCATAAGACTCTGTAACATAGGGAAAAGAACTTTCTTATTTAATGGAAGCCCAAACAACTTCTTATTTTTTTTTGTCTTTTTTAATTCATTTTTTATTTTTTTAAATTATTGATAACGCTAAATTGAAGCAGGTAGGTAAGTAATTATACTTGATAACCCACTAGGCAAAAAGATGAATGTAACAAGTTGATAACTAATATGAATGAAGACTAAGGCTTTGGCACCCTGATCCGAGTTGAAACGTAGGATATAGTAGATTATACATTACATTACATTCTATTATATAATATAAAATGCGCATGTTTATTATTCGGTATCCCTTTCACTCTTAGTCGCCTCTTCATCGGTTCTACCCCCGTCCTCGCTGGTCGTACCGCAACAACTTCCCTGCTCTGCAATCACCGCAAATCCATTTACAACCAGCTGTTCATTTATTAATACCACCTGAAAAAAACACATATACCTCGTTTAATAAACTTGTATAATTATTTATCTAAAATACAAGTATACTAATAAAATTGAAAGAGAATTATAGATAGCATAATATGATAATCAATACATCAATTTCTATAATGTTACATTTTTGATGAAAATGCTGAGAGAAAACAATTTATTTATAAACCTAAAAACCTAACCATCTCTACATTCATTTTGAAGAACTTAACTATGCTTGACATTTTCAAATAGAGTAGATACTTATTTAAACTTTTTACCTGATTTCCGAAACTTGAGTAAAGGTATACTAGCGGGGCACCATCTTCAGCGTAATCGTAGACCTGAGCGTGAAGTATCTGTCCGCAAGTGAGGCCGTGGACAAACAACTTAGCCTCGTCGCTCCAATCTTCACCTGTCAATAAAATGTAAACAATAATTTTAAATTTTACTTATACAAAACATAACAACACAGCTAATTAATAACATCTTAGGTTGTATCTACAATAGTAGTAAAAAAAAAACTATTATGAAAAATTGAAAAAATATAAATAGGAAAATATCCTTTCCTCATATTTTTAGTTTCGGCCTGCTGTGGCCACGTTATTTGAACCACTTGCTTTAATTTTCCCCAATACTCAATCATTCTTATTCTGTGAGCCTCCTTTCTTCCTTCAGTCCACTTCTTGCCAGTTTTCAGCTTTGGTCTTTCTTAGAAGCACTTGAACTATTTCCTGGAGAGGATCTTGTTTCTGGATGTCTTTAAGTGTGATTCCTATTTCTAGAAGGTCCTTTTTAACTTGATGAACCAGGGTCCCTTGGTTTTCTTGTCAACAAAGTAGGATAAGATTTCTGTGAGCTCATGCGTGTTGCATGGTCATACAAATTTATCCTACTCTTCCCAATGGCTCCTGTTATCTCCCATCCATACAGTATGGGTGGTACAGTACGCTGTTATGTCGTCTCCTGTACTCACCATTTTCTTTGATTGGTACATGATCGCTTCTTTCTCAGAGTTATCAAGTACGAGGTAGGTACTACCCACTGACTTATGTACTTAAACTTTTCCACCAGCTGTATTTTGCTCTGTTCCATAATGAGCTGTCTTGACTGGTGATAAACTCGGTTATTTTATTGTAAAAATATTTGGAGGCCGGCTTTTGCTGCTTTCTTCCCCTCATATTATTAAAATATTCTATATATTATACAATCAATAAAAGATATATAACTCACCGGCAGGGGCTACGTTGGCCAGATAGCACTCGACGGCCTGGAAAGGGAGAGCAAGGAGGTCCCCCCTGATTTGCCTCAGGTCTGTGGCCGCAACTCGGGAGTAGCCACCATAGTCCAAGTACTTGACGGTGCAATGGAGGCCGTCCTCTTCCACCTGCATGATCTGGGCCCTGTACCAGCCCTCCATCGCTGGTGCGGCGCACACTGCGTCTGCAACAAGCAAAAGGAATTTAATATCAAATGTAAAAGCTGTAAGCATGTGATAGATTACTACCTCATGGCACTCCACTTTCAGCATATTTATAATAACCATATGACATAATATATGTATTATTGTAAATGCACAAATTTATGAAAAATCTGTAAGTCCATAATATGGTTTTATAATTATAATTTTCAATGAACATCACTTTCTCAGAGCAGAAACTGACAAGCGAAATCACAATTAATTTTTCTACAATAAATCTAATTTCCATACCATTTGGCAACATTGTTTTGTTATATTGTTGTACTAAAGCACATTATTCTCTTCAGCTACTATCTGACTCAAAAATGGTTTAATATTAATATAAATCTCGGATCTGCACAAGAAAATAGAGTGGTATTCACAACTATAAATACATAGTATCATTATTTACAATGGGAAATACTAAAAATTCATGTATTTTTTTATACACCTGTGAATCCAAATAATTATATATGGTATCTATTAAGGTGTCCTATAGGATATATATATACACAAAACTAATAGAGGATGTTTGTTGTTTAAGGTTGATTGATGACTGTTTTATATATCAACCTTTATGCTCAGGAAGCAATAAGCTATTATACCTCTTTCCAAAATTGTTGAGACATTTGCTAAATACACATTGAGAATAAAACTAATGGAATACTCTAATACTTTATATTTTATTTCAACTTATACTTTTTATTCTTTTCTTATTAACTTCAACTTTTCTCAACTCTTCTTAAGTAATTAGGTATCAATTTAAATTTAACTACAAGATAACTTCACATTATCGAATCTATATACAGGTACTAACCCATCGCTATAGACTATAATGTGATATTACAAACACAATCACACTCAAAAATATTTTTTTAAAATTGACCAGAGAGTTACCATAATTAGAGAGTACACAAAGAGATAGATAAAGATCAATATCTTGTCTGAAGCTTCTGACACCTAAGATTTAAAGAGATAAAACCTAGGCAAAGTTAAGGCTCCAAAATATTTTCTCTACCTGTACTGCTTGAAGTAAAAGGCAATATCATCATGCCATTACCCTCAAAAATACAGGAAAAGGTGCTTATAAAAACAAAACTTATCGATAAACACTAAACATAACTCATTAAAGAATAAATCACTTGTTACAAAGGCTTTAAGCAGTCCATATTACAGAAATAGGGAACAAAAAAGTCGGCCATTTGATGTTTAATATCCCTGTGGTAGTTAATCATTAAGTCACAAGAAACTTAACAACTCGTAGACACAGGGCTTAGCTTAAAACCAATAAAATTGGTTTTGAAGCCAAGTTAGCATTACTATGAATTCTATTAACTACAAAAAATTAGCATTAGTTTAATTTTATTAGAATGTATGAACCTGATATAGACTAACCATTAAAACAGAACGTACGATTGTATGTCTTCTGGAGATTACACTCACGTTTCTCGATACATGTTGTAGTGTAGGGTCATCACTCCTTACACCTAATTTTGTGAGTGGCCACCATTTGGCTGACGATGAGAGGCTGTGAGTGAATCCCCAATTAATTATATCCTTATAAAAGCCCTGCCGGGACAGGGAATCGAACTCCAACCTATAGCATGAGAGACTAGCATGCTAGCCGATTATATGTAGAATGTTATATTGATTGTTACATTGATTCAATTAAACCTAAGTTATTGCCATCAATGGTGGTTATCAATAATTTAATTAATGTACAAAGTCAATTACATCTCACAGTCAACCAATAACGAGAGAAGACCATACTTTGAGTTACTGTACCTGTACACACCAAGTTAGTTACATAACAATAAGGTAATGCAACTATTACCATAACATGCACAGGACTATTATTCAAAACAAGATAAATCTACAGTGGAATATAAATGGAAGATAAATCAACTGGACGAAGCTACAGTGGGAGTCCTAAATTTTACCTACCAAGATTTAATTAGGACCTCTCCTTAAACATATATTAAGTAGGACCCATCTTATCTTTAAAGAGTACCTGATGGCATCACAAAGGCTCAGGAACACTATTTTAAATCCCCTTTGAAAAAGAACATACATAACCAAGAATATTTTATATTAAAATTATATCTTATAAAATAAGATAAAAATCTAAATATACATAAGAGTACATAACAACACAAGCACGGGAGCGCATGGGTTTGTTGCATGGGAAAACAAATGAGTTAAGACACTAAACATGGACAAATTACTCCCTCTACCTCTCATACAGGTAATAGCCAATGCTCAGAATAGAAGTATTTTCTCTAATACATTAGAAAAAATATTTTTCCTACATTATTTTTCCTCTTCAGAAGTTGGTGAGTTCGAGTTGCAATAGTGCTGTAGACCTCAAGTCGTAAGACTTTCGGCAGAATGAGTTTCATGACTCAGGGACGCTCCGTACCTCCACAATGGAGGTAGAAGCCCGCGCCTACTGAGTTATAGTCACTACTGTTTTAGTGAAACAGAGTGGGCTACAGTTTTTCCTATATTATTTAAAACCACTGTTCAATTGTAAACAAAATATATATCATTAGATCTTCAGGGTTACTGAAAGAAATAGCATTTGAAACAGTATGACATTAGTCATTAAACAGATTAGTGTTATAAATTACCAGATAACACTATATGATTAAATTTCTTCTATAAGAAGTAAATTTTTAGAAAACGACACATCTTAAAATTTAATTGTAATTATACTTTCAAGGACACCATTTAAAAATAACATCTGTTATTAAATCTCCAAAATGAACTTAAAAGACTCATGATAAAATCTCTTAAGGCAGGCATGAACGTTAATTAAGGTCTGAATAAGGCTTCGAAGCCTTGAAACTATATAAATCATAGAAAAAAATCACAAAACCTTCCTGAAATTAATTTAAACCAAAACATTAAACTTATAATAATAAAACATTTGTTAGGCCCCATTATTTTTTTTTTTTTTTTTTTTTTTTTTACATTTAACCTAGTTCCTATAGAACATAGACAATAAAAACAAAAAGGGTTATTTGCCAAAAAACATGTCACATTAATGAAGTCATCATTAATAAGATTTCATTCAGTAATGGTACCATAAAAATTGATTAATTGTTTCAAAGGCTATAAAAGTTTACCAGAAATTGAAACTGGGAATGATTTTATAGCCACTTGATATTTAATGTACCTGTGGTAGTTAATCATTAAGTCACAAAAACTTAACAACTCGTAGACACAGGACGAGTTAAGAGTATGAAAAATTTAATTTTAAATTACGTTCTATGTAAGACCTTTTTGGATTAAATTATTAACAAGAAAATTTTTGAAAATGATATACTTCTATTAAGTTTCAACCAAACCACTCATTTTTCACTCCATACAAACAGGTAACTATTCACAACTCCAATAGAATACCTTTACGTATATAAAAGTACTAAAAAATATGAAAACAAAGTTTAAAAATAATTATCGAAGAACTATTTACAGAGATAGCTACTGATTCGGTTTAAGATCTCTGAATGTTTATTGGTGGAAGATTATTTATTACTCATTTTGTGCAAAGCAAATTTTCACCTTTAAGTTAATAAATAATTAAGGCACACCATTCTTTGAGTTTCTATACCTGCATACACTCATTTAATGTCACAATACAATACTATTAAATTTAAAAAAATATATGTACAGGATTGCTTAAACAAAATAAAATCAATTTACTTACAATTTACTGGAGCTTCCAACGCTGGTGCTTCTCCCGAGGAATATATCTGAGTCATTATCGTGTTAAGAGCAGTTAGCGAAGCATAAGACGGATGGCATGGCTGTTGTAGGAAAAAGTGTGCTGCGGTTATTAACGATGACAGAACTACATCATTGTTAACGCCTTCGACTAATTGTAACTAAAAAAGAAAAAATATTTGTTAAAAAAAAACATTTACAACAGCGTTTTATAAAAGAGAAGAAGTTAACATATTTAAATAAATGATATAGAGAAAATTTGTTTCTATAATTAAGAGTTTTTTCTCACTAATAATGTTCAAGTTAATATAATATAATATGGTTATCTGTAACTGATAAGTCTACTGGCGATATTAATTAACAAAACAGTTTTAAATATTCATTTTTTTAGCATTGTGGATATAATTAGTTGACCGTTGAGAATTATTGAAGGAATTAGTCCGGGTGGCGGTCATTAAATGAAACAACTGAATAGTTTCAACTATTTTATTGTTTGCCAACGTTTCGACCCCCATTGTGGGTCATCATCAGGGCGTCTGGTAGGTGAGTGGAAACTGAGTTTCCACAATTCAGTTTCCACTCACCTACCAGACGCCCTGATGATGACCCACAATGGGGGTCGAAACGTTGGCAAACAATAAAATAGTTGAAACTATTCAGTTGTTTCATTTAATGACCGCCACCCGGACTAATTCCTTCAACAATTCATTTTTTTATTATTAAAAAAATAAAATAAAACTGTTTAAAACTCAACTGCACTACACGTCGACAGTGGATAACAAGTATAATGTATTAACGGGATATATCTAGTGCTGAGAAGTTGGGTACACTGAGTTCTCACGACTGGGATGCAGCTAGTACTGAACAAGGAAGGGAACTGATTAAACAGGTTGAACTGATTAGTCGGAAAGAAGGAATAATTTAAAAACATAAAAAAGAACAAGAAGAACTGTAAGTCTTCAAAAGACAATGGGGGATAAAAGACATTCATTAAATACTCGGTCACTACAACATTCTGTATTAGGGAAGGGAGGTATTGCTGCCCTACGACGAACATTGTAATAATAAAAAACTGAATTGGTATAAATTAAATATAAAACTATAATGACATTTACTAATATCTCACAAGAAATAATCTATTTTGTACAGAGTAAGCCAACAAAGCCTTCTTGATACAAACAAAAGAATTAATACACAAAAATTAAATTGATATTAAAAATGGTTAAGAACCATGCAGGATTTTCATTTATTTAAATTATCATTCTAATGCTCTAAAAGGAACAAACATAAAATGAATTTGATATAAAATATATTAAATTAAAAACAAAAAAAGTTTGAAACATGTATTTATAATATGAGATGAAAGAGGAAATGGCAACAATTTGTAATTAGGGAGGCCATTGATAACCATAAGATAACCTTCAACAATGGTCAAGATATTAGTCAAGCACATTTAATTATATTAATGCATTACTTTGAATTATTTCCATTATTATAAGATTATTTAAGAAAATGTTTTATTTTTATTTTTATAATGCATTAGTAAAGTGAAATATCATGACATCTTGGAATATAATATATGAACAACCAAACAAAATTATTATCATGAAGTTAAGGCCTGCAGTAAAGGAGTGTTATTTAGAGTAAGTAATACACATTTATTTTAATAATGTATTTTTTTTTCTTATGATGTCATTTGATTTGAATTAAAATATGACCAATTTTTTCAGTATTAGTAAATTTGAATATCTTGTGAATGCTTCTATTTGTTGTATACTAGTTTATTAGTTATATACAAGTTTTTTTCCTGGGTCATTTATAAACAACAATAGTGAAATTTTAACAAACATTCATTAAAATAAAAAAATTGAGACTTTCCCATAACTAAGGTATAAAGATTTGTATTCATAGCATAATTACCTTTTAATGTTTTTTGAAAGACTTGTTTATTTTCATTAGTGTAAATAAACAGTTTATATTATTGTAAATATCCATAAAAAATGCTGTATAATCAAGTTATATACCGCACTTATTGACAGAGTGATTCATAATAACTTGATTGTTAGTAATTTATGATCACTTAACTTAAAATTTATGAATGCATTTAATAAAAAGGGGGAAAAATTAATGTTATATTTTAAAAAATTAAATATTTTCATTGATTTAAGAAGTTATAGAGACAATAAATTATTGATACTCTGACAACAATAGAACTTAGAAACCTTAGTTTTTATAATTCTTTAATTGAGAACTTATGATTGAGAAAGCTATTTCTAAACATTCTACAAGCTTTCGAGGAATTTCTCTCGACTTATATTTAATAAACTAACATAATTAATAAAAATAATCGTATAAAATTGTTCCATTGGCAGCATTTTATAACATTAGAAAGCTGAGATGGAATTACTTTAAGAAGTTTCAAAACATAATGAATGCCATAATCACAGCACTATCATTAATGCTATTTTGATGAATATTTCGGTTGAGTTGATACTGATAAATTTAATTTAACTCGAATACAAATTAGATTTATTGATGTCAGTTCAAATTTTATATGTGATCAAGGGTTATTATGACTACTGACTACTCCCCGTAACAAATGATAAGTAAGGAACAACCTGACCACTTGCCTTTGACTCACCTGCGTTTTGTAGTTTCTAAATTTTAAGAGATTTGAAAACTAGGATAGGTACAAGATAAACAAAACAAATAAGTGATAGTTTTACACAGTTACACAGGATCAGAATAGCTCGGTGGGTTAGAGAACTCAGCTGAATCAGGCCCTGGGTTCGAATCCAGCTATGGCACAATAGCTTCTATAAATTGGGTATCCAAAACAGGGGAAAAATCGTAAAATTACGCAAGATCATAGGTTTATCACTTCCTTTTGTAAACATTAGCTTAGAAACACACAGCTACCCATGACAGTAAATATGTTAACTAAACCTAATCCTATTGGTTATTTTAGTGTCCTAATCCTATATTTCCCCCCCCCTTTTTATGGGTAGTTATATAAATCAAAAATACTTCATCAAAATTTAACTTCAATAAATGAGGTTACAATTAATTTTAAAAATTTCCTGATTAACTAATCATAAAACAAATCATAGCCTCATCTAACGATGCTAACATTAATTATACATATAAAAACATGGATACCTTTTTTCCTTGGCCAAGGTTTCACGCATGAATGATTGAATGATTTTACTAATTCTTTTTTTTGAGGGGTTTAAACAGTCAGGAGAAGGTTCTTATTAAAGAAAAATATAGGAAAGTGAATATATTCTTATTAATATAATTTCTGATAATAATTCTCTATCGATATATATCAAAATGAATACATGCAATAATTCATTTATTTATATAATAAGTAAAATCAATGTCCAAAGAGTTATAACACATAATTGATAAACAATTCATGTAAAGTTTTCTTTATTTTAATATACCTGTGAGAATTAGGGTCAATGGCTATAGAAATAAAAGCACAATACTTAATTTAGATCTCACAGGATGCACTGTCTACATGATTGTTGTATAATCATTAATTAATATTAAAAGAACAATTTGAAAAACAGATAATGTACTTACATGGAAGTCTTCGGGTTTGAGAGGAGAGGTGAGTGAGAGGGTTGAGCTGTACAAAGACACCTTTTCGAACGCTGAGCCCTGTTGGATACCTAAGAGGAAAATTTTTGCTAATTTTCGCTAAAACCTTATTACTATTCCATATTATAAGTAACCATAAAGGGAACAAAAAATATAATTATTTTTTAAATATTTAGCATATCACAAAATCATCTTTATTACTATATTAATATCATTTAAAGTAAATTTCACAACTTCAACTAAAAACTTTTATTTAGTATCAAGACAGAATATTTAAATTAACAATTTAGTCAACAACATTTATATGCTCATTTGAGCCACCAGGATCTTATAATACCGACAGGGTGCAAGCTCCTAATTCCACATTGTGTAACCTTAAAAATTCCACAGTGGCCTTATCTCTCTTTGGACCAGATATTTTAAATTGTAACTTGTTCTCAAAAACCTTTATGTGAGTTCATCCTTTAAACTAAGTGACCACATTTCACACCCGAATAAAACCGACGGGATCATAACCGTTTATTAATTCTAACCTTTAAAAGTTTCTTGTCAGGTGTAATATCGCAACAAAATAATAACATCACCTTTATTTTTTCTCGAATTTAATTTTTTTTTGCGTCATCGATTAAAAATACTAAATGTCTAAATTAATCCACATGTTCAAAAGTTTATTCTGATTATATCAATATCCCCGCTTCCATTACTATTAATAATTATGTTAAAAAAAAAAAAAAATAAATGATTGAGCACCATACCTTCTATTCTTAACTAGATATATTCATAACTTAAGTTGATCAATAACTATTGTATGATAGGTTCTTTTAGGCTCATGAGAATGAAATAAAATCCTCAATAAAAAGTTAAAATGAGCTATAGGCACTTAAATATAAAACATATAAAACAATATGAATTAAGTTAATATTTATAAATACATATGAAAAAAAAAGAGAAAATAATTTAGGTTTTTTTTTTTTTTTTTTTTTTTTTTTTTTTTTACACAGAATAAATCTGATATCATGTCTAAAATGGTGCTTATTAACCATATAATCATTAATACTAGATAAATTTGATCTTCTTACCTTCAATAGCACAGACTTTCAGTTTATTTGAATCTGGATGTCTTTTGATAAATATATTTGTATGTGTTTGTGTTTTAATTTCATTTAAAAATACGCCGTGTCTTCCTATCAATCTTCCAACGATGATCTAACATATAAAAAAAAGAAAAGAAAAAGTTAATAACATGGATTAAATATAAAATAAAGAAGTTGAAAATATTGTAAAAAAAAAAAACTTACCTGAGGCAAAACGAACTCGTATACTGAAGGTGCTTGATCTCCAGCGAGGCTGGATCCACCCGCGGGTGTTCTCGCAGGAGAGATTGCCACGTCGCTCTGCCCTTTACCGCTGTCACTAGATCCCTTAAGGAAAAATTGAAATTAATTAAATACAGAAATATGCATCAATTACGAGAAAATGATTAATCACTAAATTCATTATTATTTCTGTGATTTTAGTTCCCAATCCAATTTTTTTTTTAATGATGTAATCGAGACATAGATTTCCAAAAGGCACTAAAGGAAATTTTTTAAGAAATTGATATTTTGATATATTTGTATTCTCATCATTTAGTTTTATCTAAATCTTCTTTTTATTTCATCTAATGAACTCTCAATTCCTTTAAAAACGCGATTTAGAAATGAGAAAAAAAAAAAAAAAAAGAATCAAATAAGTTAGTTTAATAATATAGCAATGAGAGATTTTCGCACTTCCTGTAAAATGGATTTAGTACATTTTGGAAATCAACGTCTCAATTGTTGACTTGAGTATATTATTTGATGGAGTTGGTTGGTGGTGGTGTGGTCATTAAAAAAAAAAAAATCTTGATAATAAGAAAATCTTTTGTATTTGTGTGCTGACGTTTCGGCCTTCATGGGGGCTAACAAAAAAACAATCAATAAAAACAAAAGGAAATACAAAATGTTAACATAAAAAGATGAAATAACGAAAAATACTTAGGAGGATTTTAGGACCAATAAGAGAAGGGGATGGGACTTACAGTCTATGAGATCTATCATGGATATAAGATTAAATTTTTTAAAATTGGAATCTTGCTTTAGCTTTGGGTTAAAGCCAATATTCACCGAATATTTGAAGAGATCGGACAGTGGGGATGTTAGTGAAAAGACTTCAGTGTCAATTAAATTTTGGATATTGGTCGATTTATTTTAAGTCAATTTTCGTAGAGGAGAATAAACGTGCTAAGTCTGGATGAGAGAGAGTGAATGTTAGAAACTAAGAGACTTTTAAAATGAAATATTTTTATTCTGGAACATTTTGTCTGATAAGAATAAAAAAAAAAAAAAAAACGAACAGGAAAAGTCAAGTTTGTCTGGCTTCATTTACAACATTCACGCCAGCATGGCACATTCGGTCACAGTTGACTATTCCATTAGGGATGTGCATCACAGGCGTCACTTGTTTTCATCAAATAATAAGTCAAATGTTATGTTAAAAAATAACTTTAATTTACTTTTTCTCAACATTATATGTTGTAGGGATCAACAAGCATAAGGCTTTATTTTCTATTTCATAACCTTTAACATTCTCCCTCAATGGACTGGTTTATGGATTTTTGGTGTTGCCAAAATGTCAGCATTAAAACCATTTTTTTTTTTTTTTTTAGAATGATTCCATATTATATCATCCTACTAAATATTGTTTATTTATCCAAAATCTAATAACACTGTTTGTGGTCGTAGTTCTCTGAAACGGCTCAACCGATTTTCATGAAATTTTGTATATATATTTGTCAGGTATGAGAGTCAGCCCTAAAGTATATTTCACACCGCTAGGTGATTCGGATGTCCCTATGCAAAAAAAAAGTTTTTGTATTCTCTTTTATTTGGCTAATAAAAGTACCTATACCTTAATATAATATTAAAATATTCTTAAAACGACTGACTCCAATTATACTACCTTTCATACAAGATGATGTATTATTCCTACAGCGGACTAGTCTTTTAAGAGTCTCTCGAAAAAACAAACAAAATTTCCGTGCAAAAAGTCTAAATGAGCCCCATGTGGTTGGTCCTTCATAGGCCTAAATGATATTTAAAAAAGATGAAATAAGATAACAGTGATTAAGGATGAAAACGGAAAGTTATAAGAATCTGGTATATTGATTTTGGGTGTTGCCGAAACGTGAGCAGCATTTAAGACATTGTTTAATATACTCGCTCCTGATTATTTCTTCCCACTAAATATTTTATATTTATCAGAAATTAATCTATATATTTCAATTAAATTATTGAGGGAGGAAAACTAATAAATAATTTGGATAAACTTACCTCAGAATGTGCATCGCTGAAGTTGCTAATGGATGGACTTGCTAACATGATTTCGGAGGGGCTGTGGTTTGCGGAGTCCCTTTCACTGCCAGACTTCCTCTCGTCGATCTTCATCTGATCGAGTTCGAGGGAGGCCAGCTTGTCGGCCAACTGTCCGGTCTCCTTCATCTTGTCCAACTCCAAGGTATTAATTCCTTCTTTCACCTGTTCACTTTCCTTCTTCATTTCTGGAATAATTTCTACCGTTTTATTATCTTCAACTTCGGCGGAAACGATAGAACAATCCACTTCCTTTACAACCGGAGGTTCTACTATCAAGTCCAGGACTTCTGCTGGCGCGTCTACGACGTCTAACACTTCTGCCGGAGTTTCTGACGAAACCAAAACTTCTGCCAAGTCTAACTCGGCAGCGATTTCTTCTATTTCGATCTCTTCAAGTTCTTCTGAACTGCAATAGTTATCTTCAGGTTCGGATGTGTTCGAAACTTCCGAATCCTGGATAGCCTGATCTAAGAGTTCGGCAACTTCCGAAATTTCACTAGAAAATATAGGTTCTTCTATATTTTCCTTACACAGTTCACTAACAACACAACTGCTAACTAATTCACTAACAACCTCACTATTAATAGTGTCCTCGGTATGAGTTTTGGAATTGTTATTATCTGTGTTCTCGCAGAGGAGAATTATATCTTTGCTAGATTTTTCTTCTTGAGTGCTGCTATCAGCGGGGAGGTGTCGCCCTTTCCGGCGGTTTCTCAACCACAGGATACTTAGGAAAGCCGCAACAGTGGGAAGGCTTATAGCAACAAGTCTCTGATAAACCAGGGACATTCTCCAGTGTTAAAAATATGTTTGCCCTGGAAAAAAAAAAAAAAAATTAGATTATTAATAATCAAATAATAATGGAACTTCATAATAATTAAGTTTATGAAAGATTAAACAGTTGAAATGAATAAACATTTATCAAAAATACTGTAAACTAATGAGGATTGCTTTTAAACAAATTTGGCTAAACAAAAGACAATATTCCCTCAGATTTTTAGATGGTCCCAGCATTAATGGAAGCAAGTGCCTGCTAAGTATGAGTAGGACTTCTTTAAAAACAATTACTGCTCTCTATAGGGGACACAGTAAACTCAATTAGCACATGTTTAAGCTTGGACTTTGAAACACTCCTCTGTATAGTCTATGCAGATGAAACATCTTTTCATATAATCTGCTGGTGCGATAGGTTCTTAAGGCCACAGTACACACTTTATGGTGTTGACTGTCTTGATCTTGAGCATCCATTAAGAAACGAGGTTGCAGAGGGAGTCAATCAGATGGCCGAGTGGGTTAGACAAAAAAAAAAAAATAAAAAATAGAAAATTGAGGATTGCAGAAGCCTGCCATTTACTTCACCATTGTATTATTATTTTAAACGATTATTAAACATTTTGTATGCCACTGTCGGATACTACTAGGTGTTAGTTGAGCTTGGCGCTGTACTACTTAAAAAACTATTACCTTAAGTTACGATGCAAAGTCAAGCGTTTTAAAATAACTTATTAATAAGCGGTGAAGAAACCACAGGCTTCTTTATAGATTAACTACCTTTAAGTTAAAAATCAAAGCTCACTAAACTATTTTAAACATGAAATCTATGTTTATGGTCTACTCTAGGAGGAGGGAGAAAGATAAAATTTAAAAAGTTAGGATAAGATAAAATTTAAAAGGTTTGAATAGAAAAATAAATGAATAAATTTTGTCATGAAAAATTATTGATCTTAATGTTTCTTTAATCATTCAACATTACTTCATGCTGCTGTGACTAATCGGACAATGCTACAGTGAGAGTCCAAAACTTAGCCTCTCCAGGTTTAATTAGACATCATTAAATCACCTCCTAAGGACGGTATAACTAAGAAATTTTTACTCTCATTAAAAAATCTTAGGACCACCTGCCAGGTTTCAACCCACGACTTAGGGCATGGAGGGCTGGTATGCTAGCCACAACACCTCAGGTGACCCTCCTCTCCTTATTAAACATGGGACTTCTGTTATGAGATCCTCAGTTCGGATCCCAGCAGTGGCAAAATAATTATTTATTCTGCTATTTCAGCCATAGGCCTTAGGGTAGGAGACCCTCCTGCACCACACCCAGCCTCTACAAAGTGGGTACACAACTCTGAGAGAGGGGGGGGACCTGTCAGCTGAGTGTAATCTATGCCTAACCACCTCCTTGCAAATTGGTCTATGAACAGAACAATGTACTAAACCCAAAAAACAAAAAATGGGTTATAGAGGCATTATTTAATAATTTATTCATGACATCTTTATTCATATACACGTCTCTATACAAACAAACCACACTTAATCTCATCACTCTTTAGCCCTGCAAAGACACAATGTAATCTACAACATTTGGTTTTACAATAAATAGTTTACAATATTTTTGGTAAACATTCATTGACAACTGACTCTACATCTCATTCATCATTATTTTGACATGCTCAATTAATTTATATTCAATAAAGTTCATAAAATTTCAATAAAACATAGGCATTAAAAAATATAATAAATAAATGTGACAAATCATCTATTCCATCTGAGAAATATGGAAATAATAGTACTTAAACGATAAGACAATTCACAAATCTAGATTAGGTGTGTTGGTCTCTATTAGGTTACATACACTTAAGAAATATATATAGATGTTACTATAAATTAATAAATAAATAATGTATTCATAAATTATTAATAGAGGATGGTTGACTATGTTCATGAAAGGAATATTCAGGATTTAGACAAGATTTTAAAATGTAAAAAGAAGCAGACATTTTGGCACTTACCTGTGAGCCATCATCACAACGATAACTAATTTAAAGATAAAAGAGAGATATGTAAGTACAGAAAAGTAACAACATAGATATATAATGAGGTTTATAAGAAAAAGCAAAATAAAATTGATACAGTAAAAAATACAATAGTATAAATACAAGAAAAGGTAACAAAATAAGAAAAAAATTATTAAGTAATAATTAAGAGGATAATAATTAAAAAATAAAGATACTGCTAGGATGTATATAAATACACATATAATGTATATCCTCTATGCTACAAGACCTGCAGCTTCCTACAGTTTAACAATCTGTCCATTCTCAAACTTATTCTTATTTCAATAAAACTCCAGCCTCCAAAAACCCATTAATAAAACAAATAGGACATTATAATAAATCTTCTTTGAAATGCTGCATTATTTAAAGAACAAAACATGTGTTGTTAAATTAAGATAGTTTGTTTCAAATAATATTTTTTTTTTTTTTTTTTTTTTTTATGTAGGTTTTGTGTATAATTATAACGACAACGTTACTATAATTTCAGTTTCAATCTATTAAATTCAAGTCATTTAGGCTGATGAATTATAATTACCTAAAAATAAAAAATCCCTGCTGATTGTAAGGATTTCTCATCCGAAATCATTTTTAAACATCTTGTAATTTTGTAAATATTTATTTATTTTTTAAAAATATTTTTATTTAAATTTACAACTGTATTTTGTAATACAAGTAGATATGCTGGTAATGATCAAATACATGAAAACACATGAAGAGAAACTGCCCATTGGCAGCACCGTAGTAGATTAATAGATTGATTAATACATCTAGTAAATTAGGTGTTAAATAAAACACATGAAAAAGACATTAAGAGAATATGCCCATTGGCAGCACCAATATGTAATCTAAACAAGAAGGTTTCGAGGTCATCTTCTTTTCAGACACCTCGGAGGATTGTCAGGAATGGAAGAGGAAGGATTGAAACTAGTAGGTCAGTGTGGGAGTGGAGTTTGTCGTGGAAGGATTAATACCTGGTTTGGGCCAAATAAGCTACGTAAGGAATATTAAAGTCTTAAGGATGAGCTTATTCGTGCCAAAGTAAGGAGCGTTGAGGATTTTAGATTGGAAGGATTGAAGACGGGAAAAATTTGATGTTTAGTGGAGCCCCAAAGCTCAACCCCATAAGTCCAGATAGGTCTTATGATGGTCATGTAGATGAGTATTTTATAGTTAAGTGGAAGGTTAGAGCGTCTGTCTAGTAAGTTTGAAGTAACCAAAAGCAGCGAGCAGTTTCTTGTCGTTTCAGTCTAGTGTGGGGATAAAGTTTGTTTTATTCTCTCTTCTACATATATAGTAGATGGTGGACTAATGCTATGTTTTATTGATGATATTATTAAGCGTTTTGTTAATTTATTAAATTATTTATTAGAGATAAAAACCAAATATTTTGTATTATTTAGTTTTGTTTTTATCAATGATAGTAATAATGAATGAATACTAGATGACAATGAATATGAATCATATGGTATGTAAAAGAGAATAAAAATATAGATAATATTTTACAACTGGAGGGAGAAAAGGGGAAACAATAGTATTAACTACTTATTTATTATTTTTACATAATTAGAGTTGCTATATTAAAACAAAATTGCCTTTCATATCTTTTTTAAAGGAAATAAGACTCAAAAAAGTTGTTTTTTCTTTAATTTTGAATAGTATCCTAGTTAAGGATATGTCTTTAGTTTGAATCCTTGCAAAAAGTATGGCGACTAAAGAAAAAAAATATTAGAACAGTCCTTAATATATAAATAGGGCATATCCTTTGATTGTAATTTTAGTGCTTAAGTTAGTGTCCTCATTAAGACAAATAGTAATTAAAACGAACCTTATATTAAAAAAAAAAATCCTGTACAGTCCCAATATAAAATAATTTTCACTTGTCACCCTATTTAACTTTAATTTAGGAGTTTCTATTAAATAAAACTAAGTATCAATTATTTATAGCTAATATCGATGTTCCCATTACCTTACACCACTTTAATCTTTAATATTATTATTTTAACACCTAATTATATATACAACAATATTTCTGATTGATTTTTTTTTAAACATAGATTCTTTCATAATTCAATTTTTCAAGAATAATATCAATAAAAGATGATAAATTTCAAATAAACATAATTAAAGGAACTTAAGTGAAATCAATTGTAAGAATTCAGTATTTCAGTCTTGTCTAACTATTTCATATAAAAAATAAATAAAAAATAAGTTGATATAAACGCTATTTACACTTCTTACATCACATAGTGAAAATGAAAGTAAGCAGGAAGTTATTTAATTTATTATTTATTAGTTATATATTATTTGTAAAAGTTAAATTAATTACAGTCTAAGAATTAAAACCTACAATACTAATTTCTATAAACTTTATTTGATTAAATGCTTTATTTTGTTATATAAAAACGGCATAGTCCAAGCGATTTCTTCAAGACAGATTTGAAATAAATAAATAAAAATAAAAATTAAAAATTAATTGAACTAAAAAATGATAAGAAGTTTCTGTAAAAATTATGATAAAAGTTTAAATCTCTATAAGACAAAATTAATCCATGTTAATTTCATTTAAAAAAAATAGTCCATGAGAGTTAGAGCTGGCTTAACGTCTTATGAAGAAAATATTTTCTTCTATTAGAAAAAAAATATGTTAATAAACACTTGAAGTATTATCAACTAAATAACTTACAAAATGAATTTTAATACTTAATATTTAGATTAATAGAAACAAAGTTGAGTTAGATACTTAAAAATAAAATAATTAACATATTAATTCGTTTAAAAAATAATAAAAAAAATTAAAAAAATGTAAATGTAGCAGAAAAAAAAAAAAAAAAATAAATAAAGAGTTTATTATGTACAAATATTTAATTAAGAAAATATTGTTTGCTTAAATAAACCTTGAAGAAAAATATACTAACAGGCAACCAGGATGAATATGTTAATTAAATTTATAAACCTATATCAAATTAATAAAGAAATAAATTGATCAAATTATTGTTATGTCTTTATTATTATTTTTTTTTTTTTTTTGTAAACAAGTTATAAAACTTTTATCTCATATCTACTTATTACATAAGATAGAAAAATAAATATATATGAAAATAGGTCAATAATACACAATACTAACCATGCGGTTTCAAATCTATATGGTTATAATTTTGTTCATCAAAAATGAAAATAAACAATTAAAATTATATTTGGTAATTTATATACCTACATTATTTTATAAAACATTGTCAGCTTTAAATTAACTAACTTTTTTTTCAAAATATGTAATTAAAAAATTACTTTCATTATTAAGCGTCGGTTCCAGCATAACAGACATGCTTTAAAGGTTTAACCGTTATTATTTAATCAATATTAATCATTTAATTAAAAATTAAAAATGATATGTGCCTAATGAATGCTAAGGTATGAAAATTAACTTTAAATTAATATGTTTTTTTCCTAAAAATAAAGTAATTACTGGGAATTAAAACAAATAATTAAAGAAAATAATCAAGTCTTACTTTTATTTTATTTTTATTATATTTTTTTTTTTTTTTTTAACATGCCGTAACAAGCATGAAGTTTGGTCCTTTCTATTTCTAAACCACAGAGCTAAATTCCAGAAGTTTATAAATAGAGAAATAGGAAGAGATAGTTTAAACTATTATATTACACAACATTTCCTTTAACGGTTTTGTATATTAAAATAAATTTAAAAAAATTATATTAATTGAATTGAAACCAGTAGGGACAATATAAAAATATTTTCTTGAATAATAAAGTAAATATGGAATTTTTCTTATATATGATTTTATATAAATAAATAAGGATAAATAGTGCAAAAATTCAATTAAAACCCTTCACCAAATAAGAACCACCTGTTGTATTATGCTGCAAAGAAATTAGAATTCCTTCACCATTTAGCAACAGAAAAATTAGCTTAAACAGTTTTTGCTAATTTTTTTATTTCAATATTTCGTACTTAATTCATGTTTATTTTAAGCAGAGGTTCATTTTTTTTTTTTTATAATAACTTGATACCTTACTTTAAGGTTAATTTGATAAACAATACCAACATAAACAAAAACTTCAAATAATCGATAGTGAGAATTTTTTATCATTCAAAACTGAGAGGTTTGAAAACAAATAACGTTCAACGCGTGCGGCATATTGAAACTTAACGGGTCCTGAAAATTGTAATTAAAGACAATCTAGATTTGATATAAATGAAAAACCATATATAAAATATATTTTAATGAGAATAAAATATATACACATATATAGAAATGTTAAAGAATAAAAAAAAAAGAGAAACAAACCCAGAACTTGAAGCTGGTAAGGTTAGAAATCCTGTGCAAACCCCTTGGAGCATAACTGCCTTACACTGCAATTTAAAAGTAAAAAAAGAACAAACCAAGGCAAAAAAATAAAAGTAAAATTGAACTAATTAGAAACCGGCAAATGTATTATACATTCAAATATTATAAATAATTAAATATATTTAACACAAAATCAAGAAAATAAAAGAGCACGTGGCGACAGTACCTGAGACGTGAGGAAGGCCACCGGCCAGTGCGCAGTTACCCAGCCGACTCTAGCGCTGCTCGCGGGAGACTGAAGCACTAGGCCGGTAAATAAACCGACCCTTTCGCCAATATTCGGATCTCTTTGGAATAAAATTCTTTACTTTCACTTACTTATGTATATAAGAAATACATAGTGAGAGAAAGTATATACGATCTTGAAAAGTTTTAGGACTCCTATATGGAAATACACGTTTTAGGATTATCTGAATCCATGTTATCAAGTATCGCAAAAGCGTCCGAGTGGATGTGATAAGTGAAGCTCAGAAAGATAAGTCGTGCAAAAATTGAAATAAATGTTTACGATGTGTACATATCGTCTGGGATGTTACAGCAACGTTTTCACTGAAATCGTGCTACTTTATATCATACTTTTTACGATTATCGCGTATCTGTAATTATGAAAAACATAACATCTCTGACATTGCATATATGTACGCACCTTCTCCGACAAGGATTATTGATTGATAATTCGACGCAATATGTCCTTATCAAGTGAACCTTTAACGTGAATTAAAGTATAAATATTAATTTATTGGTGATAACAGGTATTTACTGCGTTAATTATACGTTTTAATTGACAAGAAATAGCGAAAAAATTTCTGTACTGTAAGCGAAAATTGTGTATTGCGCTTTTCAGCAAAAATTTAACAGATATTTTCCAATTTAATGGGTTTTAAAACAGTTAGCTGAGATAGAAACAGTTTTCTAGCAGTAAATTGAAGATAAAGTTAATAATTTCAATAATAGTTCAATTATTGATATATTTTTAATCATTTTAAAAATATTAAGCGATATTAAGATATTATGAATTTCTTTCCAAGCCTCCCCCACCAAAGTTCCAGTAGACAACGGTGTAAACTGGTTTACTTTCTCCAATGCCCTCCAACCGACGGGCAAATAACTGGTATATAGTGGAGCCATTTTTATTTTCTCAGCAATATATAATTGAAATATTTTTAAGGTATATTTAGGTACCATGTAACACTCCTTCATTTAGTGAAGAGATAACAACGATAAAAAGTAAAATTAAAAAAAAAAAAAAAAAAAAAAAGGACCCTGAAGGTTTTTGAGATCTGAAGTGCTCTTATCAAATTGCAAATAACTTTTAAAAACAGCTGATAATTGATAAATATATTTACAAAATAATTTTATATTTAAAATCAGCTGTTCATTAATAAATATAATTATTAAAAAAAATGACAAATGCAAAAATGTTTCAATAGTGTGGATTATTACAATTCGACTCAGTAATTATTTTAATAGTAAGGAATTAGTCCCAGTGGGTCAATAATTTAAAATTTTAATTAGTTTCAACCATTTCTGCCAACGTTTCGAACCCCATTGTGGATCATCATCAGGTCGTATTTTAGGCGAATATTAATTATTTAAAATAAACTATCTCTAACAATGCCATCATCATTACTATCCTAACCTAACCGCCCGGTTAATCACTGGTACACCGGTAATCACAGAATCAAAAGTAAATTACAACATAATTTTTAAATTTCAGATGGTTTCAAAAGTACAGAAAACAGCAGACATTTGCAAATGTTGGAACATACAAAAACCGTCATTAGTTTCGAGCATGCGCAGGAAAGTGATCGGTTTGAGAGATCGTGGGAATGGAATTAATAACATAAAACTATATTACTGATTAATTTAAATATTACTAAGTATTAATTATGAATGAATGAGATCTGTGAATAAAAAAATGTAATTATGACAATTTACACTTAGTTTATGCTTCAAGTGTATGCTATGATAGCTTAAAGCAACGCATGAATAGAAGTTTTTTTAGATTTCATAGGAATAAGAATAAAAAAAAAATAAATAAAAAAATAATATCGTTTTCCAAAAGATACCAAAGGAATCTTTTTACGAAGTTGATCTTTTGTTATATTTGTATTAATCGAAGTTTCGTTTTATCGAAATTAGCTAATTCATTTAATTTTAAAAGTTCTTTAAAATCTAAAAACACTTTTGGAAAGTGTAGTTCTTTCTAAAAGATACTAAGTAAATTTTTAATACTATGCCAAATCTACTACTAAAACATGTCTTTCCATGACGAAAAAAGAAAGTTATTAATATGGTTTAAAAAAAAAACACTATTTAGATTTTCGCAATTTCTGCAAACATTTTTAAGATAAATAAATATTGGAAATCATCACATCTATTATTGATATTAACTCATTCACAATATTAAACATCATTATGAAACTATTGCATAAATAGTTGTGGATGTAATTAGTTGACCGTTGAGAATTACTGGAAGGAATTAGTCCGGGTGGCGGTCATTAAATGAAACAACTAAATAGTTTCAACTATTTTATTGTTTGCCAACGTTTCGACCCCCTTTTGTGGGTCATCATCAGTTTCCATTCTCCCACCATGCGCCCTGATGATGACCCACAAAGGGGGTCGAAACGTTGGCAAACAATAAAATAGTTGAAACTATTTAGTTGTTTCATTTAATGACCGCCACCCGGACTAATTCCTTCCAGTAGTATTGCATAAATAGTATTTAAAATATTATTTACATAATAAATAAGTTATTGTTTTCATATAAACATCTGGAGGGTAAAGTATCAGTTCCTATTTTAAAATCAAATATTAAATAACAAAGGCGTAAGGTCATATAGCTCATATATTAAACATTCAAGGACACACAACCAGGTGAGGCACTAAGGTGAAAACAAAACGGCGAATGTAATTCTCACGAAAACAAACTTTAAAAATAACTTTTACAATACATTTAAATATGTCAACTCATGAACTGCTCTGCAATAAAAGTATGTAAATACAGGTACAATTGGACAAAAAAGTATTCGTACGCAGTTTTTCGAAATATACAGCTAATGTATTCATTGAACATGATTCGATTACACACAACATCACAGATGCTATTAAATTTTATTTTCAAGGATTTCTTAAAAGTAGAGAACATTAGAAACCTATAGAAATGAGTATACGTGCTGCAACAGTTGTGAGAATAGCTTCCCGGTTATCAGTTTAATTTTTTCACACAATACATAATCCCTCATTATTATGCATGAGCCATCAAAGCTAAAATTACCAAAATGGAAGGTAAATCTATAGAATCAAGTTTAACTCGCAAAAGTAACGCAATTAAACACTGTTAAGTTATATCAGAAACAACACTAATATACATTTTAGTTGAGTGATCTTTATTTTTGATCATTTGACTATGTTGTACGAATACTTTTTTTTGGAAACTGTATATATGTTTAAAAAAAAAAAAAAAAATGTCTTCATTCACCTTCTAAAATGTTCAACCATGTCCCAGGAGAAAGCAGGGTGACTCCGAACTGTGGGAAAGGAAAATAATTACGCTAAATTCGTGAACATTGTTAGGACATAATGACGTTTCGCACACGCGTGTAATATCGGAAGGAGTTTGAGATAGACTGAATGAGACGTCCTTAATACACGGCTGACCTTAAAAGTTTCTGGGCAACCTTCCTCAGGAAGTGGATTCGAAATTTGAAGGTGTTCCGACGGAACTAAATATAAAAAAACAAATCTGAATGTCACGAGCTTCTGTATATTAATATTATTCAGTTTATATTCACAAACAGCCCGAAACCCAATTAAAGGCAGTAAAAAAAAAATTACAATACACATGAATATTGCGATGTCTTTCGAATGATAGATATGTAAGGATCCGGGATTGTTTTTCGACGAACGGCAGTGCAAGGAGGTGATTAGACGGAAATCACACTCAACCGTCAGGTTTTTCCCTAATTTTCAGATACCCACATTACAAAGGATCAGCGCATTCCTAAAATAGTAGAATATGTAATTATCCTGGTTTAGCTAGGTCTGAACACGGAGATCAGTATTCAATTACCATCAGGGTGTGTAGCAAATCAGCTCAGATTCCCTGACTTCCATATTGTATAAAGTAATTTTTACTTTCACTTACTATATTCAGTAAGGGAAAGTATTGCGATCGTGAAAATTTTCGAATTCCAGTTTTCAACGGAAATACATTGGGTCCCCGAGTCCAAATAACCAAGTCCCGCAAAAAGGTCTGTGTGTGTGGTAACTCATGAGCGAAAACAGTAAGTCCTATGAAACTGAAATTTCATATTTAGGACAAATATACGCCCGAGACGTTACAAAGCCTTTTTCTTCAAAATGAGCTTACCAGAAGAGCCACTTTATACCATGCATTTTGCACCTTTTTTCGATTCTCTCAAAAACGGTTCCGACGATTTTGAATAAACTCGCTATATCTATGTAAAATTTAATGGGCTTTAATATCATGTAGTTTAAATTCTGATTAAAATGGTCTGACAGGGCTTAAATGCCGATATTTTAAATTTTCTTCCCCTGAAGTACCTTAAGTTTTGTAGATTCAATAAAAATAACCAAATTATCTTGTTAGCTTTGATAAATAACAGCTAAATATGTATGTTGTGCGAATTTAAAAAACAACTAAAGGAGAAACAGAAAACATATTTTTTTAATGCAACTTTTCGTTTTTGAACATATGAGCAGTAATATACATGTATGATATACCGTTGGAAAGCTAAAGATTTTAGATCAAATATTATCTCATACACAAGCTTATAAAAGTTAATAGAGAGTGATAAAAAGCCGATAAAACTTTTTTTTTTTTTTTTTTTTTTTTTTTTTTTTTTTTTTTTTTTTTTAAACTGGCCAAATCTCGGTTAAAATCGACAAAACAAAGAATAATTATCATTAATATGGTATACTAGATTAAAAATATATATAATAACTAATTACTTTACGATAAGATTCAACTATATCTACCCGACACCAGCTGAAATTGTAGTTGTTCAAGTTGACTTAGCAATGATTTATGATGAACTTGAATACTGCTGTTAGTAATAATCAATATTTACAAACTGACTACAAATTAATTTACTAATTATTTAAAATCAATATGTATATCTATATAAAATTTAAGAGATTTTCTTTAATGTTTGAATCAACAAGTAGGCATATTAGAACTTTTGTCTGAGTGAAGAAGAAACGATGTTATTTAGGAACCATTTCCCATGACCAAAGAACGAATTTCCTGACTTTTTCATATATTTTTTAAAATCCCTGACTTATTTTCCCTGTAGCTAAACACCCTGACTATATACACTACACCAAAACGAACCTATTATGATAACTGTATAATGCTAAATGAGTATGAATGCACATTCTGTAATCAACCTACTAAATTATATGTATGAAGAAAAGAAATAATAAAAGGAAACATTTCATGATGAACAAAAAAAAAAATAGTTTCAACTCAGAGTAATGACAAAATATAATAGAAATCCCTAACGTTGGTCGTATATGTATATTTCCAATTTTAATTATAAACGGCATACCATAAAATTTTAATAACCTATACCTCTAGAACAGCCATACAAGAATGTGATTGGCTGAAATGCCGCTCAGAAGACAGGTAATACTTTAGTAAGTAGAAAACTCAATGGAGAAAGAAGAATAAACAATTTTCCTGCTACAACCGGATTCGATCAAGAGAGTCGAAGAATAGTAGTCCAGGTCCTTATACATTGAACCACGCTTCTTCATGTAAGTATAAACCGTCTAACAACGAAACTAAACAAGGTATAAAAGAATCCAAAAAAAAAATAAGAAAAATATAAATAAATAAAAGAAATATCAACTTTAGCTAAGCGGGAAAAGGGAGCGGCGTGGTCTAGTGGATAGAGTACTAGTCTGCTGTGCTCCGGGTCCTGGGTTCGAATCCCGGCTGTGACAGAAATATTATTTATTCTGTTAATTCAATCGGGGGACGACCCTAGGGTATGGAGACCCTCTTGGGGCAGACCCAGCCTCTATAAAGTGGGTACCCAAATTAATTGGGGAAAAACCTGGCGGCTGAGCGTCGACTAAGGCCTAATCACCTATTGCACTGTCGTTGGCCTAGAAATAGTACGAATCTCTATATGTACTGAGCCCAAGACCCTTCATGGGTTGTAGTGGTACAGGTTTTTTTTTTTTTTTTATTAATACTAGGGATTCGTTTTAAAGCCTGTATATTTTAACTTTTAATGATTGAAAAACAATAACAGCAACTCGATTAATTCAGAATACATATTAAATACCTATTTAATGCATAATCACGATTCAAGATATTATTGGAGGATAACAGAACAAACCCCTTAAGTAAACATTAGGACCAAAGGGATCACCTGTAGCAGGGTGGCTAGCATAACAACCTTCTATGCCGAAGGTCACGGGTTCAAACCCGCAGGTGATCCTAAGATTTTTTAATGGGAGTAAAAAACCCGTAGTTATGCCGTCCTTCGGAGAGGACGTAAAAAGGTGGTCCCGAGACTGTGTGACGTCAGGTACTCGTTAACCCATTCATGACGACGATTTTTTTCGAAAGCTAATTTTTTTTTCTTTGTGAGAAAGGCTTCAGATAATTTTTAGATTTTTTGGTACACAGTAAAACCAATGCCAAATTTTGTTTTTCTGTACTTTCCTGTACTATTACAGTACGACTTGTTTACTCAGAATAACTGATAATTGCACACACCAAGTCGGTCTCGAATGGGTTAAGAATCCCTATACTAATTTAACCTGGATAGGCAAAATTTAGGACTCCCACTGTAGCATCGTCCGATTAGCCACAACACCATAAAGGGACTTTAAATAAACAAACAAGTTTTATATGCCATTAATACTTGGGGCTGGTCTTAAAGGCTGTATATTTTAACTTTTGATGATTGAAAAACAAAAATAGCAACGTAACTAATTCAGAATATATACAAAATAACTATTTAATGCATAATCCATATAATTGGAGATTAATAAATGATATTATTGGAGAATTTCAGCTCCTCAAATCCCAATTAATGTTAGGACCGAAAAGAGGGAGGTAAAGGTAAAACAATCAAACCAATTGTTTGTTTTTAATTTTAAGTCGCCATTCTCGTTAAAAGGGTTCTCAACAAATGACATGTCTTAAAACTAAGATACGATTCGAAATGGAAAAGAACCACAATTGACTCCATTCTCCAACCAAAAGGATACGATTCGAAATATTTCAGAGTGATAACTAGGATTACCACACTAAAAAGGACACTTTTAACATATCAACACCCCTCCCGATGCAAGAATCAGTCCGAAATAGCTTAACTGTTCATATAAGGCACGAAAAGGATTAATTTTACTATTTCAAAGGATCTGCCCGATTTTAATATTTCAAGGACGTTTTCAATTGAGACGTTGATTTCCAAAAGGTACTAAAAACATTTTTTACGAAATTTATATTTTTACATATTTTTATCCTAATCATTTAGTTTTATCTAAATATTCTATTAGATGTTATCTAATGAATTCTCAAGTCCTTAAAAAACGCGATTTAGAAATGCGGCCATTTTCTAAAAGTACTAATTACGCATTTATTTTCGTTCCAAATCATTCTAAAAAAAAATCATTTCATAACATTAATATGATGTTGTTATTATAGTAAAAAAATAATTCTAAATTTTAAGGCAAAAAGATCCAAATTAGCTAGTTTAATAATATAGTAATGAGAGATTTTCGCGCTTCCTGTAATATTTCCTAGAATGGATATAGTACCTTTTGGAAATCAATGTCTCGATTGTTTTAAGTTTAAGCCGCCATTTTCGTTGAAACGATACTTAACAATTAAAATATTTTGTAACTAGGTCACAATTTAAACCAAGATTTTGAATGTTCAGGAAATTATAGAAACATAAATAAAACAGTAGAACAATACACAAATGAATTTCTAAATTTCAGAAACAACAGAAGTAAAACTGAAAGTCTGTTTCTAGTTTCTTGGAATGTATACATTGGCTCATAGCAACAATTGGGCGAGTAAAAGAAATGGATACCAGGACCTTGACCAAGGTTGGAAAAACCTCACGCCTTCATGCGTCATTGGTACAGAAATAAACTGCATTAATCCGACAAATGTTGTTTTTTATGGTTTTTGTTTTCAGATTATATTACAGGCCATGGGGAAGTTAGTAAGTACTAAACGATCCATACTGTTATCCATTATGATATATAAGATAACATACAATTAAGTCGAAGGAATGTAGCAAGTTTTCAAAACACTATGATCATATGCAAAAATAGTTCGATTAATAAGGGAATAGGAGTCAAGCTTAAGAATTAACTTCGTTATTATAACCGAATCTCGCAAAGATACAGTACCGATCTCTAGCGCCATTTATAGCAACCACTTTGCTATTCCTATAAAACGAGGTTATAACCCCTGCCCTATATGTGTATCATTAAACTATTTTACAGCTTCTAAAATGATCATTAAATTAAATTAGAAATAATAGGGGCCATATAACAGTGTAGATTAAGTTATTAAATAGCCATACAATATTAAAAATCTGGGGCGTGCAACACACGACTTTCACTATTCACTTACCTCTGGTGTTAAAATCAATTTAAGAATTTTTAAATACACTTAGTAATGAAATATATAGGTTAGTGAAAGTAAAAAAAAGGATTTTTTTTTCTTTTTCTGAAATCTGTAGCTTTCCAACGGTATATTATACTCTATATTAATGTTCTTATGTACAAAAACACAAAAATTGCAACAAAAAAATATGTTTTTGTTCTTTTATCCTTTAGTTGATATAGAATTAGTTCATCTTATAAATTTACCTGTTTTTTTATCAATACTAATACGATGGTGTGGTCGATTTTTATAACAAAATTAAAGGTAGTTGAGAGGAAGAAAATTTAAAATGTAGGCATGTAAGCCCGGTCAGACTATTTCAATCAGAATGAAAACTATATGATATAGAACCCGTTGAATTTTTACATTTATTTAGCGAGTTTAATCAAAATCTTAATAAGGTGCAAAAATAAATGGTATAAAGTGCCTCTTCTAGTACACCGATTTTGATGAAAAAGTTGCTGTAATATCTCGGAAGTATAGTTGTCTTAAATATCTAATTTTAGTTTCGTACATTTGGTTTTCATGTTAGATTTACCACACACGGACACAAGTACTTTTATGGATCACTAAAGGGTTATTTTGACTCAAAAAATGTTTATTTCCACGATTTTCACAATCGCAATACTTCAACTCAGTATATATTTCATATATAGGTGATAGCAAAACATTGACCTAATTCAAATAGGATTGATTTAAATTAAACGCCATGACCTTCACTGAAAATTTTATTTCGTTTCATTTAAAATGTGATATAAATTAATACAACGATTATTTTAATATAGGTAAGAGCTATTACTACTAAATCCTTTGATACCTATCTAATGAAGATTTTTGCATAGAAATAATGCCGGAACGTAATATTATCTTAACTTTCATTTCAACTTATTTGTAAGTAACAGAAATGATTGAATTCAGTTTTAGCATGAGGAGAACACAAGGAAAGACTTGTGGTTAGAGCTGAAATATGAGAGCTTAATACAGTTAGTTCCAGGAGAGTTCGCTAGATGGCGGTACACGCCGCTCAGCTGATCTTATTAGAGTATACTTTCGCCGGTCGGCTACCGCATTCACTCAATAGAACGCAATATTTACTGCGAAGTATGAGGCCTTGTTTATAGAAGAAGCGACAAGAAGTAGTCACTTAAAAATTATAGCTTATGCACTATAATAATAATGATAATAATAATAATAACCTACCTACAGCTGTTATAAACGAAGCTCAGAAAGCTGTACTGCTACACAGTTAGAATTGTTAAGAGTTTCCTAAATACATAATACTTTTTTAACTAAAACCTGAAGTGTTTGGAGTTCATCCCTCCCTCTCCAGGAATATTTCTTAATAAGAAGTGTTGCTAATTAAATAATAATAATAGTTAAGCCCAAGCCCACGAGATCAGACTTCACACAATCCTCCCATCGACGCTTCGGCCTACCAGTCGGTTTAGCGAATACCAACTTGTTCGGAATCCGTTCCTCACTGAGCCCAACAACTTTACACGCCCATTTGAGTCTCCGCGATGCTTTCAACTCAATTATATTCACAGGGTAAAAGATCCGCAATTCCGCGGTGTGCAAAAAATATTTTATGTAGTACCTTATGTTCGAAAATCTAAGAGCGTTGTTCATCCTACAAAGTAAGCGACCACGTTTCACATAATAGTTTTATAAATTCTAACCTTGAAGTTTATAGATGTAACACACGGCTTCAAAGTAATTTCGTAAATGAATAATAACACGTATTTCTCGTATTTAAACGCAACTTCATTTCATTCTGGATTTAGTTTTTTCTTGTCATCATTGAATCTAAGTACTTAAATTTCTCTAAGTGTTCAAAGCTATGTCCTACATATCAACGTCATAACAAAACAAAAACCTATATCGAATAAATTGGTTCCAATATCAATAATCTCGAATTGAAATATATGTTGAGACATATGTTTTTTTTAAATTAAAACTTTGGTTTCCTAAAGGTAATGACATATTTTAACATATTTATTTTCCAATCGTTTAGTTTAGTCGAAATCCGTCATCCTATAAAGCCATTTTCTACTAAAAAAACATTTAAATTCTTAAAAAAAAGCGATTCAGAAATGCAAATTATTGTAAAAAGTACAAAATCATACTAAGACATTTCCTTCCATGACATAAAAATAATGCTATTGATAAGGGAAAAAATCCATTTGATAATGCGAAATTAACAAAATTAATTGGTTTGATAATAAATTAAGGTTAAATGTTAGCGCTTTCAGAAAATTTTCCTAGAATGGATTGTTTATTATTTAACCTCACTTTATGCTACTGTGGCTAATCTGACGATGCTACAGTGGGCGTCCTAAATGTTTCCTAACCGGGTTTAATTATGATACCTTTAACGAGTACCTGACATCGCAGAGGTTCAAGACCAACTTCTGTAGGGCGCCATAACCTAGGATTTTTTAGTCCATTAAAAAAATCCTAGGGTAGTTTGACGGGTTTAAACCCGCGATCTTGGGTATAGAGAGATTTTTGTGCTATCCACTACACCACAGATGACCCTGATATATTTATTACTTAACTATCCGTAATAATAAATTGAAAATTTGAGATAAACCTTCAATACTTAAATTTATATTTTAGGTACTCATTGGAAGGTATAACAAGTATTTAATGTTCAATAAGTTATTTAGCAGTAAAATGTGAAGATAGATTTTGGTTAACGCGGTATATAAACATAAACAGTTTGTAAACCGATAAAGTATTTTGATAAAATTAAATAAAACCACAGTTCCTCAAACGTGCGTATTTCTTATCTACCTACGCACGGAAGCCTTTAATTATATATTTATAAAGTCTATATATTTTTTTTAAATACAGATATATAAATTAATAGAAATCATTAATAATAACCCACGTTCATTAGGTTAAAAGCTTCAAGAAGAAATATTCTTTAAAAGGTTCTTGGAGATACTACAAAGATTTTATAACCGACTTTTACTAAAATATACCCACTTTTGTCTAGTTCACCCTTGAGAAACGTCTTTGGAATGACATATCATGAAAATGTAAAATCATTTTAACAAGCTTTGTCAATGCCATAAGTAAAAAGAATCAAATATAGTAAGCTTTAGAAGTTTGATTTTTTAAAAATTATTATGAAAGAAAAAATAAATACTACTAAAAGGAATTTGTCTGGGTGGCGGTCTGCGAATGAAACAATTGAGTCGTTTTAATTGTTTATTTTTTGCCTACGTTTCGACCTCCATTGTGGGTCATCATCAGGGCGTATTGAAGGCGAATGAAAACTCAACTATTACTACTAGTTGAGTTTCCACTCACCTACAATACGGACTAGTATGAAAAAATAAATAGATAAGAGCTAATAAGAACACCAACAAATGTGCTATAAAATATAATAAAAATCCATAAGTATAAATACTTGTGTGTTATTGAACCATAATAAGCCAATTGTCCCTCTACAAAATTTGTAACACACAGAAAAGCAAAATCTCCCTCTCCCTAAAAAAAAAAATCCGCTGGATCCATCACTGCCTTTAGCAGAACAAGACCTGGTAATTAATTGGCTATAATATACACTTGACTCATTAAGGATAATTAGGTAAGATTGATCGCTACTAACGCTGACTGAATCTTTGGCAACCTGGGCGTGCCACTGCCCTTTCGATCCAGCATTCTACGAGTCGATATAGTTCCGCTCTCTTTTTCGTAATATCGATATATCGAAATTTCTATACGAATCGAGTTTCAATCGGCGCAACAATCTTGAATTCAATATTCTGATAGGCTTATGTTTCAAATATTTTATTGTTTTTACTTCCTTAACCCATACAAATAAACATTCAGAGTCCATTTTGTAATTATGCGTTACTAAGCTATTCAATGTAAATAAAGAAAAAACACCTGTTTCATTCAAGCACGCACTTAATTTTTAATTTAATTATAATTTATAATTTAAGTATATATAGGCTGTATACTGTATATTTTAAGTATACTGTAACCTGCGTACTGGTCTGTGCCACGAGTATTTCCTGTAGGGTTAGGTCAATATTTTTTTTTAAATAATGTTTTTAATTAAAGTTGCCAAAATTATTTTCCTGTATTGTATTGTATTACTTATTCATGTGTGATTATGAATAGGCAATGACAAACAGATAAAAAAAAAAAAATAGAATCCTATAGAAAATCCTAATATCTTTTTTTGAACTATTACAAAACTATAAATCTCTTGGAACATAAGAAATAGGTTTAAAGGTCAAACGACAGGAAAGTTTATTTAATTTTTTTTAAATGTTCGCCGACATTATTTTCCGGTGAGCCGAACTCAATTTTCTAACTACCTAATAAATTATAATTCCTAACAGTAACTCACTAGTTTTCATATCTAAGGCGGTCGTGAATAAGTGGTTAAGTCCAAATCTTTCATTTTACAATTGAGCGACTTAAACTTTACGTAATACCCAAAATAAAGTAATAACATACAGCTTTCTTTCCACCTGAAATTTCTTCCACCAAGAAATTTCTTTAGCTAATTTAACACGACGTGGGAGACAGTCTGAGGGAGCGATACGTGGGTTTAACTCAGTTTTTCACGACCGCCACAGATATAATTTATATTATTTTATATTAAATGTGTTTTAGAATCGGTAATCAATAAAAGTGCAGAAAAAAATTGTAAAGGAATTTGCATGTAATGCTATAAGGGAAGTCGCGTCAAATGACACATAAATATACCAAGTTATTAAAAAAAAAAAGAAAAGGAAATCACTTGTAGCTGGATGGCTAGCATAACAGCCTCCCAGGTCAAAGGGCCCAGGTTCAAAACCGCAGGTGGTCCTAGGATTTTTTAATGAGAGAAAAAATCCTTAGTTATACCGTCCTTCGGAAGGGACGTTAAAGGGTGGTCCCGAGCCTGTGCGACGTCAGGTACTGGTTTAAGATCCCTGTCCTAATAAAACCTGGATAGGCAAAATTTAGGACTCCCACTTTTCCATCGTCCGATTAGCCATAGTAGCATGAAGGGACGTTAAATAAAAAAACAAAACAAAACCAAACTGAGTCTATTAAATAATAGACATGCAAATAATATGAAGCTTTTGAATGAATGAAAAAAACAAAACAATATAGCTAGTTTGCATAGTGACGAGTCGATAAGGCTATAAAAACAGTGATAATCACCCTAACGGGTTTCGAACCCAGACAGCTCATCAAGGGCTTGTCAAACGAAAGGAGACTTTAATAATCTAAGATGCACAAAACGTTCTGACCCAAATGGGATCCTTTTCCCTAATCGACAAGCTTTCAAGACTAAGGCACCTCCGACATCACCGGCATTTTCAATTATGTCCAGTCTATTGGAACTAATTCTGTCTCGAGGCGCACATTTCGTATAATCAAAACACCTGTTTTCGAATAAAATAATCGATTTGAATCTAGAAACAATAATGTGTTATAAACATTAAGATAGCAGCGGAGCTCAGGTTTAGTAGGTGTGTGAACTATTATGGCAACACTGATTGGGATTGAGACAATAGGGAAAGTTTCTAATTTTAATCTTTTTGTTCCTGTAGTATTTTATCTTAAGTAAGAATGAAGTAATTTTAGAAGAATGGATTGTTAATAGATTTATTATCCATGAGCTATAGGCAAAGATGAGTAGGGAGTAAGACGCTCCTCCCCCCACCCTAAAATTGTTTGTGTCTAATTAAAAAATAAATTAAGCAATGTATCCTCAAAAGGTGTGGTTGAAAACTAACGGGTTAACTTGATTGGCTTAACTACTACCAACCACGCACTCTATTTTCAAATTATTGTACTACTCTTTCCCTTCCCCCTCCCCTCTCTAAACGAAAATTCTGCAGCAAGTTCCTTGTTTTCATTCGTTAAAGATTCAGTAATAGTTTATAAAATGAACAATAGTTTAGTGACTTCCATACATTTCTGAGGTAATATAAGTTAAATTAGTATAGTAGTAATAATAATATAATAATGTTACCGAACCCGAAGCCGATACCACCAAATTTTGCTTACACACGCTCGTCCAATGTTCACTGTTCAAGCCCAATCCCCCGGGATCAGCCTTAAGGCAATCCTCCCATCGACGCTTCGGCCTACCTTCCGGACGCCTGCGAGTCGGTTTAGCGTAAACTAATTTTCTCGGAATCCGTTCCTCACCGAGCCCGTTTGATTCTCCGCGATGCTATCAACTCAATTATATTCACAGGGTACAAGCTCCGCAATTCCGCGTTTGCAACCTTTTAACACCCCAGTGTTTAGATCCAAATTGCAGTACCTTATTTTCGAAAACCTTAAGCCGCTGTTCATCCTTCAAAGTAAGCGGCCACGTTTCACATCCGTAAAGGATCGAATAATAGTTTTATAAATTCTAACCTTCAAGTTTTTAGACAGAAGCCGCGAGCTAAGTAATTTAGCAACTGAATAATAACACGCATTTCCCACCATTAACCGGACTTTATTTCCTCTGGATTTCATTATTTCTTGTTATCATTGAACCTAAATACTTAAATTTCTCAACGTGTTAAATTAGTATATTATTATTATAAATATTAGTAGTTTATAGTACTATTAAATAATCATTAGTTTATATTGATAATAAATATTTAAAAATAGAAAGTATTAACAAAAAAATAAATATTATTCTTAAAAATTCAAATTATAGCTACAAATGGCAACACTGATTGATAGAGAAACTGGAAGGTTTTTCTAGTGTTTTAGTTAAGTGTTGTTTTACTTTATGTTCAGCAATATTAACAAGATTGTTCTTTTTTAAAGTTTTAGTTTTTTTACTTGTTGGGAACTTTGGAATAACCAGTTCATTTTTGAGGTAATCTGTTAAAATCTGTGTTATATTTTTCACTCTAAACAATAAAATTGCTGGAATTTCTACAATATATTCAAAGACATATTTATGTCTAACAAACAGCACCCAAGCAAATGGATTATAAGTTTTTATAGTTCCAATTTCTTAACTTTAATATAAATAAATGAAAACTATGTGTTTTTTTTTTATTAATATAAAATAAATAGGTTATGAGTAATTGGTACATTTGTCGTTCTTATTAAATCTTCGACATGTATATTATTAATTTTCAGTACTATACTTATATTCCATTTTAGATGACGATTAATAATTAATTTAAATATATATATGATTAATTTATTTTTTAAGAAAAGTAAATAAAATTGTACGTACAGGTTCTAAAATAAATAAGCCAATTTTCCGCTACAGTAAAGTTCCTCGAGATAGCGCTGGGAGTCATTGACCCAATAACACGAAAGGCGGGTAAGTTTCAAAGATAATTTTAGTTTTTTTTTCTGTCTGCATGCCAATCTAAATTTAAGTAACTGCCAAAATAATAAAAATACAATGGGTTCCCTTGAAGAAATACTACCGGCAACAATTATTGAGAAAAAGAACATTCATTTAAATTGTTTATTTCAGAAACCAATTAAAACTTTTTTCTTTGGCGAATCTTACGGATACGTCTTTCCGAAATTTTCTATAATTAAATTAATAAGTTTATTTCAAAATATATAAAAAATTAAAAGAATCATCACATGTGGACTTGGTAAGTAAAACTTAAAACACCTAAAATGCTAATACAAGTTTTGATCCGCACATAAATATTTGTATTTTAAAATTTAAATAAGCAATGGAAAAAAAAATTGTTTATTATTCTAAATGTTTCGATTTCTTAATAATGTGAAGCATTATTCGGATTTTCAATCAACTGAAACAATAATTACAAAAAAAAAAAATCTTTACTTGATCACATGATATTAATTTTATTAGTAGTGTATTCAGTTAAGGTTACTTAACGTTACTATAGCGGTGATTACCAGGGGTTACCTGTAGTGAAGTGGCTAGCATAAGAGCTTTCTATGACCAAGAATCTGGATGTTCAAACCTAAAGATGGCTCTAAGTTTTTTTAATGGGAGTAATTATGGTGTCGTTCGGAGGGTACGTAAATTTAGGACTCCCACTAATGCATCTCCGATTAGCCATCGTAGCATAATGGGACGATAAATAAATAAATGAATGACAGCTCTTAACCGAAGGTAATAAGTGCTTTAGTAAAACATAAAAACAACAAAAGGAAACTATAAAAACACTCAGTGTTGCCATACAGAACAGAAATTATATTTATTGCAGAAACACGGTTAATGATTTCGCTTTTCGGGTTTCTGCTCTAAGGAATTAATATTAATTGAAAAAAGCCAAACTATGGACTTATGCATATTTGTATAAATACATGTATTATATTATTGTGTCATATTATGAATATTCTGATAACGGATTCATTATTATATTTATAAATATGTCTGTAGCTGTGTTTCTAAAATTAGAACGATTTAACTAAGCTGTTTATTTAATTCAACACGATGTATCATTTTAGGCCGAACATTCTTATCAGTAGACCTGTCTGTACACCAGCGATCTCTAGCGGCATTTCGTGTAACTTAAGCACTATGTATTTCATACTACAGTGGCTAATCGGACGATGTTAAAGCGGAAGTCTTGAATTTTACCTATCCAGGTTTTATAATTATAGGGATCTCTAACGAGTACCTGACATAGCACAGGTTATGGGCCATCTTTTTAAGTCTTCTCCAAAAGACTGCACAACTAAGGAGTTATTTACTCCCATTAGTTAGGCATATAAGGCTGTTATGTTCTGCCAGATTCATTCCCCCTGCATTGCCGTGGTCCTAGACTTAAAACAGCGCTGTACTGAACCAAACTAGTTTTCCATGGAGTGTAGTTAAACAAGGTTTTTATTTCTTGATTTAAAGAATCGTTATTTGATGAAGGGGAATGTAACTATCCAAAATCATTGCGCGTTAAACATTCTTGATTATTCGTTTATTAAACGTCAGTGTTATGCTGCTGTTGCAAAATGCTGCTACAGCGGGTGTCCTCAAATTTACCTATCCAAGTTTAATAAGGATTGGGATTTTTACCGAGCACCTGCCATCGTACAGAAAAATCATCTGCCATCTGTTGAGTTTGAAGCCGCTATCTTGTGCATAGATAACTGTATGCCACCATGCTACAGGTGATTCCCTTTATTTTAATTCAGACGTAAAATTCTTAGTAAAAAAGTACTAAAGGACAATTTTTAACAAATTCATATTTTGAAATATTTTTATTCTAATTGTTTTATCATAATCTGTTATTTTATTGTATTGTAAACTAACATCAAGTAGCTATATTTGAGATTTTTACTAATGAAAGCTATGGATATGACGAGACATTTAGGAGACACCCTATATATATATATATATTGAGGGTGTATAGTCGACTGTAGAAACTATTATAGGTGGAATAGTCAGGAATCAGTCATTTTTGAAAAGTTTTTAATTTTTGCCAACGTTTCGGCTCAAGCTTGTGAGCCATCATCAGGTCATTACTGAGCCATGTCCAAGCATAAACTGCTTTATTTATTTATTTATTTATTTATATACACCTATATATGGATGTGAATCTTATAGCCCAATAACCGCAAAGAACGTAGGTTTCGGCTAGATGCAGCCGACGCCATTTTGTTGTTACGTCAGAGATGGTTGTTATTGCGCCTCTGGAGTCTCCAGCTGATGGAATGGTCACGGTCGCGCCTCATTCTGGAGAATACTTTTTGGAGTCTGGCCGGCAGCCAGCATGGGGTGAGAGTGGGGGAGGGAAACCCCGGCTTCGGCGAGAGTTCACTAAAAAAGAATAACTATGCTCCGAGAGTTTTGATGCGTAGCAGACCGGATTGTTAAGGCTATGTCTGAGCAATCTCGAGCCTAACGTATTCTGATTCTACGGGTCTTCTGCCAAGGGTCTTTTGTCTTGGGCATATACGCAGCTGCAATACACGGCAAGAAAGCGATTGACCGGGTAGGCGATTCTTGATGATAAGTTACAGTAGTGATAGGGTGCTCATACAGGGGGTCACGCGTAGCATAGTGGCTAGCATAGTAGCATCTCAGCTCGAGGTTCAAACCTGCTGATGGCCATAGATTTTTTTAATGGGAGAAAAAAAATCCTTATTTATGCCGTCCTAGGAGAGGACGTAAAATACTGGCCCCCTTGACTCCCGCTGTAACATCGTCCGATTAGCCACAGTAGCATAAATTGACGTTAAATAAATAAACAACCAAAAATACCTAATTTTGTGACTGGCCACAAGTTGATTGTCGGGTATCACATATCCGGGGTAGAGGCTGTGAGTGGATCCTCATTGAATTAGATGTATACAAAATACAGGATGAGACTGATGTTGGAAATCACAACTTTCAACATGATAAGACTATGATAGGTATAACTCTACATTAGTCTGGTACTGTACCGAGGATCCAACCCAGTAGTCTAGTTTATTTGACGTCACTTAATACTGCTATGACTAATCGGACGATGCTACAGTGTGAGTCCTAAATTTTGCCTATCCAGGTTTAATTAGGTTAGGGATCTTTAACGTGATATGGCACAGGCTCGGTAAAATCTTTTTACTCCCGTTAAAAAATCTTTGGGCCTCCTACCAGGTTTGAAACTGCGTAGGCATAAAAGGCTGTTATACTAGCCACTACACCACAAGTGATCCCCCGGTAGTCTAGTCTTTTATGAATTAAACCACGCCCATACCATTTTTAGAGCAGACATTTTCGAAATTATAAAAATGATCCGAGAAAGTAATATATTCCGAGAAGAGAGTTAAACATGAGACGTTGACAAAGCTAGGAGGTGACTGATCTAGGTTGAACCTTGATCTCATACAACACGGAAGTCTATTGCAATAATTACAATCCCGTTCCTTCACGAGGTGAGTGTCCGAATCATAATTAGCAGAATTAGTCAACTCACAAAACTGAAAAGTTTAAATGTTGATATCAGTTCTATGCTTTTCGGTTGTTCAGTATATTCTTAATTGCTCATTGCAACGTAATTATGGACCTACAACTACATAGCTTTGATAAACAATACCAAAAAAAAAAACTAGACAACTTGGTAATATAGCAGCTTATAACATAACATAATAGCACAGTGTATAACAAACATTAAGTTTTTTTAGTGGTGCTCTACCTGACATTGACGAATAACACAAACATGGCATGATTTAACAAACATGAGTATCCCAAAATATTAAAAAGGCAGAAGGAGAAGAATTACTTTAGTGAGGTGACGTTATGTTAGAAGGGCCGACAGTTCAATGTCAATAAGTTTACACTAGGCTGCCACACCGTTGGACAGTACTTCCACGACAGCTTAATAGTTTACAAGATGATGGTAACCGTGACAACTGAAGCCATTTCTGAACCTATCACCGTGTAAACACCCCTAAGACATTGGCCAAGTACATACCGCACATGCTGTATCCTGGTTACGCCACATGTATTTCTGGTCGCTATCTCTAATGACCTTATCTCAAAAGCTGTAAATTTCATGTGTAAGCATTGCACCAGCTTGGTGACCATGTAACTGGGTAAATATAGTGAGTGGTGTAGGTCAGTTCCGTTTTTCAGTTTTTCAGTTTCAGTATTTAAGTCACCCACCCTTCCCACCCCCCTCCCCCCAAAAAAAAAAAAATATATATATATATATATATATATTTATAATAGCAATATATATATATATTGTTTTGTTTTTCTGTTGGCGCGACAGACCCTGTAGATCCTTGACGTTACAATATAGCAAACTCATCCCTAACCCTATTTTCGAAACGTAATAATATATACATAATAATATTTTAATAATATTTTAATATAATATTTTCTGAACCTTTAATTTTGTTATAGGTGGAATAGTCAGGAATCAGTCATTTTTTGAAAAGTTTTTAATTTTGCCAACGTTTCGGCCCAAGCTTGTGAGCCATCATCAGGGCATTACTGAGCCATGTCCAAGCATAAACTCCAGTTTATGGCAAAATTAAAAACTTTTCAAAAAATGACTGATTCCTGACTATTCCACCTATAATAGTTTCTACAGTCGATTATACATCCTCAACTTTAATTTTGTTGATTCTATAAAAATAACTATTTTTCTTGTTAAAGCTGATGAAAAACAGGTAAATATATAAATTGAATGAATTCGAAACCCAACTAAAAAAGAAAACAGAAACAATATTTTTTTTAATGCAATTTTCGTTTTTGAACATGAGAACAGTAATATACATGTATGATACACCGTTGGAAAGCTAAAGATTTTAGAAAAATTATCATCTCATACACAAGCTTTTAAAAGTTAATAGAGAGTGATAAAAAGCCGATAAGACTAACTGATTATTTTAGATGATAATATAATTGATTTTTTAATAAAACACATGTTTCTATAGAAATTCAATTTAATTAATTCTTTAATAGTTTCAGGTATTTTTATCTCTAACTGTTTTTGAAAATTCTTTTATTGATTTTAAAAATGGAGGTAAGTGAAAGTCGTGTGTTGCCCAGATTTTTTTTATTTTGTTTATCACACTTAACTGATTCTAAAACTCTTTACATATTTTTCTCTATTTTCAAAAATAACTGAGTTATAGGCGTATTTATGGTAAATTTTCAAATTTTTTTTTTTTTTTTTTTTTTTTATAATTATTCGGTATTTCTTGATTAGCAAAATGTAATAAAATTTGTTTCTATCTTCGAAAATAACTGAGCTATTGAATTAATTAACATTTAATTGAAAATAATAAAACCAAAAAAATATAGTGGTAAAAAGTACATTTATAGATTTTAACACAAAACATATATCAAATAAATTAGTTCAATAATTAACTAATTCGAGATTTAAGTGTTTTCGGTTCAATTTCCGAATATGGACTTGGTTGGAATTCATCCCCTCAAATTTACCTTTACTAAAATTGGTTAATTAACCAATTTACTCTTTAAAATGTGAAAAAAAAGTTAATAATATCGGAGCATTGATTCTCGTTAAAGAAAGAAACGAAATCTACGTTAACTTCATGAATAAAAAAGTTGCTCAAATAGAAAAATAATAGATGGATATAAGGTGAAATAAATTTGATATTTTTCTCTTTTAAATTTTTTAAACGTTCATTTTCGAAAGAATAAATTATTTGCATGACCAATTAATTTGGGATTCATTATACAAATTTTAAAAAAATTAAATATTCGTTTAATTTCTACGCTTGAATACTGATTAATTTTAATTACTGTGAATTACGATAATTAATTTTTTTTAATTCCTTTGCACATGTAACAATTAGAAAAAAAAGTGATTTGTTCTGTAACACTTCTTTCTTAATGCAGCAGCGATGTGTGTACATTATTTAGTTAATACATTACTTGGTAACCAAGAGAGATTCACTTCATTGAAAATATCTGGTGCGGGCAACACACGACTTTCACTTACCTCCATTTTTAAAATGAATGATAGAATTTTCAAATACAGTTAGAGATAAAAAAAATACTTGAAACTATTAAAAAATTAATTAAATTAAATTTCTATAGAAACATGTGTTTTATTAAAAAATCTTGTGTTTCATCATTCTTTATTAACTTTCACAAGCTCTTGTGTATTCGATAATATATTTTTCTAAAATCTTTAGCTTTCCAACGGTATATCATACGTATATTACTGCTGTTATGTTCAAAAACAAAAAATTGCATTAAATTTTTGTTTTCAGTTTTCTCCTTTATTTGTTTTTTAAATTCGCACAACTTACATATTTAGCTGTTATTTATCAATGCTAATAAGAAAATTCGGTAATTTTCGTAGAATCTAAAAAATTAAAGGTACTTTAGGGGAAGAAAATTTAAAATATCGGTATTTAAGCTCTGTCAGACTATCTTAATCAGAATGAAACCTACATGACGTTTAAGCGTATTAAATTTTACATCTATATAGCGAGTTTAATCAAAATCGTCGGAACCGTTTTCGAGAAAATCGATAAAAGTTTCAAAATGCATAGTACAAAGTGGCTCTTCTGGTAAGCTCATTTTGATGAAAAAGGTTTTGTAACGTCTCGGGTGTATATTTGTCTTAAATATTTAGTTTCATAGGACTTACCGTTTCCGCCCGGGAGTTACCACACACCACACACACACACACACACATACAGACCTTTTTGCGGGACTTGGTTATTTGGACTCAGGGGATTCTAAAATGTGTATTTCCGGTGAAAACTGGAATTCGAAAATTTTCACGATCGCAATACATTATGGGAAACATAGGATTCAATTATAGTCCTTGGTTGACTATAGATATTACTTTCACTTATCTATATATGAAATATATAGTAAGGGAAAGTATTGCGGTCGTGAAAATTTTCGAATTCAAGTTTTCAAGGGAAATACACGTGTTAGAGTCCATGAAAGTACAAAAAGTATTTAAACATTTCAATAGGTGGAAAATTAAACCATGGGAATAAAACATAAGTTAACATATTTGCAAAACGAAGGCCTGACATAAGATGCAAGGTTAAAGTAGAGGGACGTGTATTTCCGGTGAAAACTGGAATTCGAAAATTTTCACTATCGCAATACTTTCCCTTACTATATATAGTAAGTGAAAGTAAAAAGAAATTGGTGCTGCCCAACTTAATTGGGTTGCTAATTACACAGCTAACTTTATTTTTTCCTTAATGTACAATTTTTAATATAAAAATATTAACATGCAATAAACATCAAAATAGATTAATTTTTTTTTTCCTTTATCATTTATGTTCCTTATTTTATCCTTTTTTTTTTTTTTTTTTCTCTTCTCTTGCTTATCTCTCATAATTATTCAAAGATATATATGTATATAGCAAAAAAAAAAAACTTAAAAAACCTGGCGGCTGAACTTGATCAAGATCTTATCGCCTCCTTACACTGCCGTTGGCCGTGAAACAGTACAAATCTTCATATTTACTATTCCTAAAGACCTTTCATGGGATGTAGAGGAACAAGGTTTTTGGGTGTTTTCCTTTTTTTTAACTTGGTATATTGAGGATCTATAGTCGACTTTAGAAATTATTGTAGAAGAAAATAATCAGGAGTCAGTCTTTTTTTAATATTTTAATTTTGCCGACGTTTCAGCTCAAACTTCAAAAAGCCATCATCAGGGCATTACTGAGGACCGAAACGTCGGCAAAATTAAAATATTAAAAAAAGACCGACTCCCGACTATTTCCACCTACAATACTAAACTTTGTATACTTCATCAATTCGCCCATCTGTCCGCAGATTCCACTTCTCCCAGACTGTCAAAAGCAGAAGGCTCAAAATAGATATGTCCATGATCAATTATTATTTTAAGGGGGTAATACTATTTATTTTTTTGGCGAGTGTGTTTATTTATAATTTATTAATAAAATCCATGAAATTCTTTATGATGTAACCTAACTTTCCTTTACGATACGCTGTTCTCAGTCCTTAACTAAAACATTTCAAGGACTTTTAAAATCCTAGGGATAATAATGACCACTCGACATTCACCCCAAAGAGGATGAAACACGGCAAAAGGTTAGTGGGCTAGGCTTCTGCACGAACTATACAAAACTTCTCAGCATTTACAATCAAAATTACCCAAATAACTCTCCATAATTTGCGTTTATTCTGATCATCATGACCAAAACTTGCATAACTCAACATGCTCTTTAAATAATAATTCTATCAGGTTTTGTATATTTCATGAGATTAGTTGTTTGCTAGTTTATTTCTTCAACTTCTAAGCGGACGATGCTACAGTGAGAGTCCTGAATTTTGCCTATCCAGGTTTAATCAGAAAAGGGAATTTTAAAGAGAACCTGACATTAAAGTGGTTAGGGATCACTATTTTACGCCATTTGTCGTTGTTTGAACCTATATAAGGCTGTTATGCAAGCCACTACACCTCATGTGACCCCATTATGAATTTACTTAATTGGGGTTCTCGCAATCCTAATATTATATGTATTAATCGGAATTCCACAATATCACGCCGTAGTGGTATTCATAAATTCGATGGACAGACGGATTTTTTTGTTTTATTTATTATTTAGGTTCAACATATCTTGAAACGTAAGATCTAAAATTTTTAGGAGAGTAATTTTTTTTTTTTTATTCCTTATAATAAAATAATAAAGCAAAAGTGACTTATAAGCTGTTCGTTATAATTCCGTATTAACTTGTAAAAATTTTTTCATGATTGGGTTTTCAAATCTCCAAAACTTTTGAGATTTTTTTTTCTAAAAGTGGAGAATCCACGAATTTTATCCCTCAAATAACCCCGTAACCATTTGCCAGTGTGATGTATAAAAGCATAATTATAGATTTTTTTCGAGTTCTTTACCTCAGTTTATTACAAAGTTTGAGATAAACATAATATTTCTTGAGATATTCTCGAAAAAAAAACCCAAAAAACTTTTCATTAATTTTCCTCTCACCCGTTAAAAAACTTGACGTCGTAATTAACGGAAATTTTTAATATCTTTTACGGAAGATATAAACAATTTATATCAACTTTTCAGCTTAATACTTTAAAACTTGGAGGTTGATTTCCATAAATTCTTCGAAAATGTTGCATTTTAGCATGTACAGAGAGTAATTTTCATCCATATTCATTAACTAAAAAAAAACATCCGTACTGAAACGAATTGCCGAAAACGTTGCTAGGCTCTTGTAGTACGACTGATGATGCCACACAGCGACTCGCTTAATGATAGTACGACTTAAGTCCACTTTCTACCCATCAATTCCCGCATGAAGAGGATCTCAAGACTTGGAAGAAGAGAGAGAGGATACTATCTTGGGCCGTTCGGTTTATGATGTACCTTCCATCCGGGTGGAGGTCAGGGGTTAGCTGTACCTGCACGTCGTAGAGGTGTGTCCGAGCATTTTTGATGAATTCATTATTGATTAAAGAAACACAAAAAAACGGCCGTGCAAGGAGCCCAGAATTTAAGCTTGTGAATAACGCCGTAAGAAGGTCTCCCTACTCCAGATTCGCCCCAAAACTGGAAAAACGAATAAATACTTTTTCTACCACTACCGTAGTACGTACCCTAGACACGGTGAACAGTAGCATAGTGCTCTATACACCACGCCATTTCTTGGGAAATAATGCAGACGTTTAAGTTTGTGAAATCGTATAAAATTTCAAGTAATAATATCTTAGTAGATTATTAATATTTTGTGTAAATAATAATATTAAGAGTAATATAAGTAAATGTAATATAATTAAATATAAAAGAGAAAGATGGTACTGTAAGGAAGGTTGGGGTAGTGGGGATCTTTTATTGATTTTCCCAACTTGCATTTAGTCGGGCTGTCTGTCTCTCTCGTCTCTTCTGTAATTTGCTACGCATGCTATACCAATTAGGTGTTTTACTTAATTACATATATTTTATTTAAATAATTATAAAGAATATCTAAAGAGGAATCTAAACATTCCTATTATTATTATTTCTTGAATTTCCTCTGCAAAGACAATCACCAAATGTGAACAATCAGTAAGTAATGTTGATAAGTGAGGCAAGAGAAGGGATCAATAGCAGCCGGCCTAGTATTGGTCACATCGAATATTAATTAACGCAGGAGATCTCGCATCCAATACCCTTTTAATCTTCTCCTCGAATTCATAGGCATGTCAGTTGTAGCCATATCTCTGCGATTTTAGTTTTCGCTAACTCCTTCTAAACCACAAGACGGATTTTGATAAAGTTTTTACCATCATTAGAAAATCCTTTCCTGCAGGTTTAGAAGTATTGGGTTGTTTCACATGAAATGTCCGTTTTTATAGTTTCTGAAATACATAAAGGATTTTGCAGGTCTCTGTTGTTTTCTTCCGAATGTTTACATATTTAAAGTAAACAGTTACTAATCCTCTACCTTTGTATTATAAACATCAGCTTCCCAATCAATTACCCACTTTTTAGTATACTTCCAAATATGAACATGGAAACACGCGATTTCCGAGGAATATTTTTGTACGAGTTTAAACTCGGCCATTCAGCTGAAATATTCGCAAGGAGTTCGGGGAAGGGAGTGTCCTCAAACATACAGTAGAAGGAAACTCCTACCAAACAGTTAAAGGACTCTCAGCACAACTAAATGCAAGTGAATCTACCGTTTCCTGACATTTAAAGTGTATTAAGAAAGTAAAAAAGCTCGATACATGGGTACCTCATGATTTTACTGAGCGGCAGCAAGACCCCATGTTTCAAAATATACCGTGCAAAAATTGAAAGAACTGGGCTACAAAGTTCTTCCGCACCCACCATATTCTCCCGACATATATGATATACCGCTGGAAAGCTAAAGATTTTAGAAAAAATATTATCTCATACACAAGCTTTTATAAGTTAATAGAGAGTGATGAGAAGAAGATAAAACTAACTGACTGGTTTTAGATAATAATATAATAGATTTTTTAATAAAACACATGTTTTTATTTAAATTCCATTTAACTAATTCTTTAATGGTTTCACTCATTTTGATCTCTTACTGTATTTGAAAATTCTTTAATTGATTTTAAAAACGGAGGTAAGTGAAAGTCGTGTGTTGCCCGCACGAGATTTTTTAGAGAGTTATCAAACATATTCGAAATGAAAACCTGCTGCAGAGGAACTGCGATGTTTTCTTAACTGTTTAGTGGATTTTTTCTTTTGGGAAATAAAAAAAAAAATTATAAAATCCATTTTGAGCAAGCGAAATAACACCATAAAGATAAGGAATCTCGGTTATGGAATGATACATAAAAGCACCTATAATAATAATATAATAATAATAATAGGCTTACCGAACCCGAAGGTTCGATGCCGATACCGCCAAACTTCGCCTGCACAGACTCGTCCAATGTTCGCCGGTCAAGCCCAAGCCCCCGAGATCAGCTTTAACGCAATCCTCCCATCGCCGCTTCGGCCTACCTTTCGGACGCCTACCAGTCGGATCAGCAAATACCAACTTTCTCGGAATCCGTTCCTCACCGAGCCCAACAACTTTACTCGCCCATTTGAGTCCCCGCGATGCTATCAACCCAATTATATTCACAGGATACAAGTTCCGCAATTCCGCGTTGTGCAACCTTCCTAACTCCCCAGTGGCCTCATCTCTCACCAAATATTTTACGCAGTACCCTATTCTCGAAAATCTTAAGCCGTTGTTCATCCTTCAAAGTAAGCGGCCACGTTTCACATCCGTAAAGAACCGTTGGAAGAATAATAGTTTTATAAATTCTAACCTTTAAGTTTTTAGACAGAAGCCGCGAGCTATGTAATTTAGCAACTGAATAATAACACGCATTTCCCACCTTTAACCGGGACTTTATTTCTTCCTGGATTTCATTTTTGAAAAAGCACCTAATAATCTTTTTTATAGAGAATATGTAAACATTATTGACCAAGTAAACATGATTTTAAAACAGAGAGAGGATTAAATTGAAATATTGGAAAACGCTAGGTACTTATTTTACAAGCCAATACAATCCAGTAACTCGATTGATCGAGTTTTTCCTTTACAATTATTCAATAATATCCAAGATCTAACTAAAAATTATACACCGATATTTCAGAGGCTTCATAATCGATTGTGGCGATGGGTCGATTCTATAATTACAAGCTTATGTAACTCCCGGACATTCTTTGAAGCTAATCAAATTAAAAATTAACCAACAAGGACCCGAGAACCTCTATCTATAGCCCAGGTTTCATTATCCAATTATTCGAGGGAAATTTCCGTTTGATTAATAATTCAGATAAAATATAAAAACCTAACGGACCAAATATAAAAATATAATTAATTAATAAGAAATTAACATTTTTATTTGAAAATATTTATTGTTCATTAAAATATTTATAGGAGAAAAAACCTGTACTACTTCAACCCTGAAGGGTCTTGGGCTCAGTACATATTGAGATTGGTACTGTTTCTAGGCCAACGGCAGTGCAATGAGGTGATTAGGCCTCAATCACGCTCAGCCACAAGGTTTTTTTCCGAATTATTTTGGGTACCCACTTTATAGAGGCTGGGTCTGCCCCAGGATCGCCCCCCCCCCCGGTTGTAATAACAGATTAAATAATATTCTGTCACAACCGGGATTCGAACCCAGGACCCGGAGCACAGCAGACTAGCGCTCTATCCACTAGGCCACGCCGTTTATAGGAGAAAATATTACCGTAATAATAAACGTAATATCTTCTCATTCTGACACTGGTATCAATACTTAGTTACTCTAATAAAAAAAAAAAAAAAATCTGGTGCGGTCAACACACGACTTTCACTTACCTCGACTGTTAAAATAATTTAAAAACTATTAAATATACTCCAAGTTGATTTTAATAAAACTTGTATTCATTTTTGTCGGAAACGTATGATTTAGATTAAATAATATAACTACATTAAATTGTTAATCAGTAAAAAGTTTATTCCTAATACGTCACTTTATATTACCTTTCGCAACTCTGTGTATCAGGTGATATTTTTTTTTAAATCTTTTTCTTTCCATCGGTGTATTATACGTCTATATTACTGTTCTTAATATTAAAAAAAAACAAAATTACGTTAAAAATAGTTTTTCTCTCTAATACATTATTTGGGTCATCAAATTCGTCTAACTTGTATATTTAGCCGTCCTTTATCAACGCCATTAAGATGATATGGTTAATCTTTTGGAATGCACAAAATTAAAGATAGTTTGGAGGAGGAAAATTTAAAATATCGGCATTTAAACCCTGTCAGACTTTTTAATCACAATAAAACCTACATAATATTGAAGCCCAATATTTTGAAAAAATTATTAAGTGCATCGTATATAGTGGCTCTTATGGTCAGCCAGGAAGAGGATTCTATGAATAAGAAGGAAAATGTGGACCTTTTTGGAGGTCACCTGTGGAGTAGTGGCTAGCATATAATAACTTATATACCCAAGGTCGCGGGTTCCCTACAGGCAGGTGGCCCTATCATGTTTTAGTAAAAACGTGTTCGATTTCAGGTACTCTTTAAAGATCCCTATCCTAATAAAACCTGGATAGGCAAAATTTAGGACTCCCACTGTAGCATCGTCCGATTAGCCACAGTAGCATAAAGGGTTAAATGAAGAAACAATATGTCTTTCAAAGACAAAAATAATTTTGAATACATTTTTTTTATTTTTATAATAATTGAACCTTATATAATCACTGCATTATGTAAAAGTGTTTAAGAACAAAAAAAAAAAAAAGCGAACAAAATGAAAAACATGTTATAGCACATTATGTGATACAACCAAATCAAATACACTCCTGTTTATGGCATGTTGCTCTAACATAACCATCAAACTATGGTTATATAAATGCAAATATGTTTAATATGTGACCTATTTTGTTAAAATTATTATTTTTTTTGTTTTAATCTGCCCCCTGAAGTATGTCCATTCGCTAGACAACGCCGCTACTGTTACTAGGCTGCAAAAATTCCCATTAATTAAAATTAAATATAAAAAATTAATAAACTATTAGGTTGTTTCAAATGAAATGTCCGTTTTTATAGTTTCTGAAATACATAAAGGAGTTTGCAGGTCTCTGTTGTTTTCTTCCGAATGTTTACATATTTAAAGTAAACAGTTACTAATCCTCTACCTTTGTATTATAAACATTAGCTTCCCAATCAATTACCCACTTTTTAGTATACTTCCAAATATGAACATGGAAACACGCGATTTCCGAGTAATATTTTTGTACGAGTTTAAACTTGGCCATTCGGCAGCTGAGGCCGCTAGAAATATTTGCAAGGTGTTTGGGGAAAGGAGTGTTAAGTTTTCAGCTGGGGTTGCCGGCTTGCCCCGATGAAGACCTCCGTCCATAATATATAACGATGTCCTCAAACATACAGTAGAAGGAAACCCCTACCAAACAGTTACAGGACTCTCAGCACAACTAAATGCATCTACCGTTTCCAGACATTTAAAGTGTATTGGGAAAGTAAAAAAGCTCGATACATGGGTACCTCATGATCTTACAGAGCGGCAGCAAGACCCTATTAGTTTCAAAATATACCGTGCAAAAATTGAAACAACTGGGCTACAAAGTTCTTCCGCACCCACCATATTCTCCCGACTTGTCTCCAACATATTACAACCTGTTCAGGAATTTAGACAACTTCGTCGAAGGAAAACTTTTTGAAAATGATGATCAAGTTAAAAGTGCGTTTTCAGATTTTGTTTCACTTTAAAGCTCAGAGTTTTTCAGTTCGGGGATAAAAAAGTTGGTGTCACGTTGGGAAAAATGTGTAGAAAAAGAAGGTAAATACTTCGAATAAAATTTCCTTGTTTTCATATCGTATTTTTAATAAAAATCCTTTACCTTAATAACGGACATTTCATGTGACACAACCCAATATATTAGGGTATGACATTTTATATGACTGTTTAGGCAATAAAACTAATATAAAAAGCGATCAATTAATCACAGGAAACCTGCCAATCACTTCTGCTAATTTAAAAATGCTATATCTCTCTTATTTCTTAACCCATTTTTTTTATGAAAAACTGAATTATGAGCGTATATATAGTTCAAATTTCGATTAATCATAATTATTCGTGGTGTCTTGATTTGAAAACTCTTTAATAATGTTTCTCTATCTCCAAAAATAACAGAGTTATTTAATTAAAATGTTTTAAATCGGCTCACAGTGGGCTAAATCACCTATTTAGGTGGACAAAAGTTTGGAATTTTCCAGTGCTTCACCTTTTTATTATTAGTTGACAAGACCCTTAATAATAATATTTCCCACAATAATGTGTTTACATATAAATATTAAATAAATGAATCATTCCTGTTCACACAAGTGCCTAATAACCGACTGTGGGATTATTTTTATTTGATGGTCATTTATTCTGTTTAATGGGTATTTAAACCAAAGTCTTTTTGCTTTTATTTAACAATGAGCACTGCTAAGACAGGTAAGACATTATATTTCCAAACTCGTTATTGAATATAAATTGCAATCTCACCTGTAGAGTTGATTTAGAAATTTGTAAATGTATGCCCTTTTTCAATAACGAAAAACTATATAACCCCCAAGTTACCCCAAGATTTGTTTTACCAATCCTTCTAGTATTTAGATATTACAACGAATTTTTGCGATGTTTTGCGTTGAACATATAAAATACATCTATTAGCAGATTTTAGCAATTCCGAGTGATAATTAGATTTTTTGTATTGTTTTTCCTGTATTCTGGGACTTCAAACGTAAAATATAGGGGAGTTTTAGATTTGAGGAAATAAATTTGATGTTTAACCACGGTGCGCTCGCTAATCGTGTCAAAAAATTAATTAGTTTTTATAATTTTTTTCTTGTAATTTTTTTTAAATATTTTTTTCCGTAATCTGGGACCACAAAGGTTAAATATAGACAAGTTTCAGAATTTTGTCCACCTAAATCGGTCATATTGCCTACTATGCGGCTTCCATTTTAAAACTTAACGGCTCATATCAACGTTGCGGATTTAGGGTCATTTTTTTTTTTAAACATATTTATTGATATTTACAACTGTATTAAATAAAAATACATCTAGTAAATGTGATGGTAATATACAAAACTGTCATGAAAAACATGTAGAGACACTACCCAGTGGCAGCACTCTAAAAATATTTTAAACTAGAAGGTCCCGGGGCCATTTCCTTTTCAGGCGCCTCGGAGGATTATCCGGAATTGAAGAGGAAGAAAGGATTGATACTAGTGGGTTAGAGTGAGAATGGAGTTTGTCATGAAAGGATTGATACCTGGTCCGGGCCAAAGGGTCATTAATAGAAGGAAAAAAATACGGTCTTGTAAAAGTACTTTCCAATTTATTTAAATAAATAAATATATATATATTTTTTTTTTTTTTTTTTACGATACAGATCGATTATACGGATGTCCCAATGTACCCGTACTTGGAGACTGTTGTAATGTTTATGAGCTCTATCCAATTTATCTTTCTTTAGCATTTTCGATACATAAAAATCGTTTCTTCTAGTTCTTAATGTAATGATTTTTTTTTTTTTTTGTTTCATAAATAGGATATTGCGATTTAATGCTCTGATGTTATTAACACTTCGCTTTCTAATGTAAAAAGCTTTTATGTTAATTAGTAATAAAATCAGCAAGTCTCGGATTTAATGTTTAATCTCAGGTTTTTTCTCGAAGTATTATGGGTTTCTAGTGTGTTAGTTCTCCTGTTAACAACTTTATATATATTTTTTTTTGTATCTATTCTAAACCAAAACCAAAGAATCTTAAAATATCTAATAATATCAAAAAATAAAGTTTAAAACCTTTTACTATGGTTTACTGTTCTCGAGGGAGCGGCGTGGCCTAGTTATCTATTTTTAATGAAAATTTTTTGAATGAAATGCTGTGACAATGATAACATTTGAAATAAAACAGAAAATATACCAACATACTTAAATATCATAGATACAAATCATATTATCATTATTTGTATCTATAACCACAAGCTTGAGCAGAAACATTGGTAAAATTAAATTAAAAAAAAAAAAAAATGACTGATTCCTGATTATTCCAGAAAATACTTAATTAAACGGGATTCGAAGGCCGAAAGAATATTAGATTGACGAATATAAGGAGGGATAGAATTCCATACAGACGATAATCGGATTAGGAAAGATCTGTGGAAAGCTTCGGTTCGACAAGCTCTGAAAGCCGCAAACGAGTGTTCCGAGAGTGAACATAAGATTCAAGATGTACGATGGACAGCGAGATTGGAGAACTTGGAAGAAGAAGGGTGCGAGCAAGTACTATTGACTACATAAACACTACATTTTTCTTTATAAATTAACGTTTATTGAGCGCTAAACATATTTATACTGCTGCCATTTTGAAACCATATGACTGATGTTACAGTCGAGTTCTTGTTGAGACATGTGGAGTTAGTGCTTGACAGTTTTAGAGAAAAGTTTGGAAATTATATAAAAAAAATATATGTTTCGATAATATTAAATTTGAACAGTGAAAATATGACACATTTTTATCTGTAGATTATAATAAATAATAAACCAAAAAAAAAAAAAAAAAATCAAGTATATTTTAAGGATGATAAAAAGTCAGACAACTCTTCAGTTAAAAAAATGCAGACGGTACTTGGAATGGTAATCAATAATACTTTGTCATTTCTGACGGACATATGTCAGTCAGTTTTGATATTTATCAGAGAATGACATTACCGCAAACAAACTAAGTGAAATAACAGAAAATAGCTTATCACTGATATTTTTGATACACATAAAAAAAAATAATAATTCAATTTTTCAAGGCTATAAGATGAAGGTTGAAAAGGAAATGGATGAGAGACCTTCCGAATACAAGGAACATAATCATGACGAGTCTAATGTAGCTACTCAAGTTTTCTCTAGCACATTTTATAATTGTCGCTTTTCCTTCATGACAAGTAGGATTAAAAAATCAAAACTATGACAATCTGTAAATTATATCTTGTAACTTTTAAGCTCTGATGAAAATGGACATACAAACCATCTCTTGCATATAGACATACTACAAATATACATCTAATATTTAGTACATAATTAATTTATTTTATAGTAAAAATAAAAACCAACACACCATATAATATGATTTATTCTATAACGTACCATCGTATCTGGGGAAACAGAGGGTTCACATTGTTTTAGGAACAGATATCTCACCTGAAACAGAACAGTAAATAATTAGTTTATTTTATATAAATGATTTTGAAAGTAATCAGAAAAATAATGAAAATGAATCAATAATTAAAAAAAAAAAGGAATTTATATTTATCATATATATGTAAATATATTTATATATATGGTAAATATAAATAAAGTTTTCAAATCATGAGATTCAAATCATTAAATAAGCGGTTGTGTTCAGGCTACGTTTAAAAAATTTATTGTTCTCATATTCATGCTAATTTGAGACAAAATAGTGCATCACATAGACGGTGTGTCTAGCGAATCAGCTCAAAGAGATTCCCTCACTTTTCTATATTGTAAGAAGTCTTTTACCTGACCGAATCTCGGTGAAAATCGACAAAACAGAGAATAATTATAATTAATATGGTATACTAGATAAAAAATATATATAATGACTAATTACTTTACGGTAAAATTCTACTATATCTACCCGACACCAGCTGAAATTGCAGTTGTTTAAGTTGACTTAATAATGAATTATAATTAACTTGAACACTGCTGCTAGTAATAAGCAATGTTTACAAATCTGATTACAAATTATTCACAAAATTTAAAATCAATATATCTATATAAACTTAAAGAGCTTTTCTTTAATGTTTGAATGTCTGCAGCCAAATCTTTTGCTTTCTGAAGAGCTTATTGGAGCAGTTTTGCTTTTTTTGCCTCCAATTCCTTCACCTAAAGGTCGACTTTTCTCTTCTCCACAGCCCTCCTGTCCTTTTATGATATTAACATCACAACAAGTAGGCATATTGGAACTTTTGTCTGAGAGTAGAAGAAAGGATGTTATTTAGGGACCGTTTTTCCTGACTTTTTCATATGGTTTATAAAATCCTTGACTTTTCCCAGTTCTCCCGATTTTCTCTGTTGCTTGACACCCTATTGCTAGGCTGTATGGTGATCCAGATTCCCAAGAAGACATTGATGGAGGAACAAGGCAAGCGAAGAGTGGACAGGCCGAATGTAAGGTGGGCTGATTCCGTCGCAGCGGATGCAAATTCTCTCCTAGGAGTCAGGAACTGGAGAGCTGCAGCAACAGACAGGGTCAACTAGCGGGGGCTTTTAGAGGAGGCCTTGACTCGTTAACGGGATGTCGCGTCAACTATGTATGTATGTATGTATAGTTATTATATATATATATATATATATATAATATATTGTTAATTATGGACTGTTGATAATTTAAGTTATCTACGGATCTTGAAATAGTGTCAATAAATAAGCAGTTGTGTTTAGCTACGTTTTAAGGATTTATTGTTCTCATATTCATGACAAAATAGTGACTTACATATACCTGTCTAGATATTACAAACTTTGAAAGAACACTCAGTTAAGACGATTAATGAAGATATTAAACTTAAATTGTAAAACTTATTGTTTTGTTTCTCGGCTTTATTTATTTATAAAGTGTGTTACGGAGTAATGTTATGCATGATTCCAGTCAGACTCCAGGAAGGTAACCTTGCTTCCAGATGTTCCAAACCTAAGACCGATTATCGACCCTATGATTACATCACGTGCAATAGTTTCCACTGGCTCAAACCAGATTTCGTATCGTTATTATTCGGACCCTTGGAACTCTCGCACACTATCAAAGGCATGATAGTTACCAGACTGTCATGACCTACTTCCTGTGGCTAGAGATCTGGCTCCCATGGACCGTTGATAGCTGCATTACCTGCTCTAATTAATACTAAGTTACTTTCTTGAGTAACTACCATTCTTAAGCGCCTTAATTGTATATAGGTATGTTAATTGTGGAATTTCCTTTCTAATGGTTATTTATAACAGTTTGAAATGAACCTTCTCTCTTTGTTATTATACAAACAGACAAACCCTAGGTAATATACGAATATTTCTTCTCGAAACCGTGTAATTTCATGAGATGAGTGCTAAAAAGATGTCTTATCACAAAAAAAACAACGCGTCAGCAATTTATACTGGTTTCGAAGCCAATCTTCTTAGCGGATAATTCTTCCAAAGTTATTGAGACCAATGAGCATGGAATACGAGAAAATAATTATTTCAAGTGAAGAATAATTCAAATATTCTTCTGTACTAAACGACATTACATTTTAAAATAGAATGTTTAATATTTATGAATGTATTTTTTTTTTTCTTTCACTTACCTACATGTGAAATACATAGTAAGGGGAAGTATAACGATCGTGAAATTTTTCAAATTCGAGTTTTCAACGGAAATACACGTTTTAGGATCCCTTGAGTCCAAATGACCAAGTTCCGCAAAAAGGTGTGTGTGTGAGGAAGTCTAGAAATTTTAAATTTAAGAAGCTTTAAGCTTTTATGTCTAATATGTTACAACAACTATTTCATCGAAATTGGCGAACCAGAAAAGTCACTGTGGATGTAATTAGTTGACCGTTGAGAATTACTGGAAGGAATTAGTCCGGGTGGCAGTCATTAAATGAAACAGCTAAATTGTTTCAACTATTTATTGTTTGCCAACGTTTCGAACCCCCTTTGTGGGTTATCATCAGGGCGCTTGGTGGGAGAATGGAAACTAGCAACTTTGCTTAGTGGAAACTTTTCTAGTTTCTATTCTCTCACCATGCGCCCTGATGATGACCCACAAAGGGGGGTCGAAACGTTGGCAAACAATAAATAGTTGAAACTATTTAGCTGTTTCATTTAATGACCGTCACTCGGACTAATTCCTTCCAGAAAAGTCACATTTAGCATTTTGCACTTTTTTCTCAAAAACGGGTCTAACGATTTTGATTAAACAAGCTATATTGATGTAAAATTTAATGGTTTTGTATATCGTAGAGGTTTCATCCTAATTAAATAGCCTGACAGAACTTAAATGCCGAAATTTTTTAAAGATTCTTACTCCAAAATATCTTAAATTTTGTATTTAAGAAAAAAAAAAACTAACCATGCCATTTTGTTAGCATAGATTACAAACGGGTAAATATATAATTTAAACGAATTTAATAAGGAAAAAGGAGAAAAGAGAAAAAATATTTTTCAATTATTACTATTTACTTTTACTAGATTATTTATGTTAACTATATTACTGTAAATTGGAGAAGTGAACGATAAAAAAATAATTGCGGATCCCACCGATTTTATGGTTTTTTTTTTATACCACGTGCTGGTAAGGTCATTATTATTGGTCGTAAAATTTACCCTTAAAGAATAAATTAATAAAATGATCAATTAGATAATTATTTAAATTAAAATCATGCAGCCTCTATTGCCTGAACACTATTAAGCAATTCTGTCAGATTCGGCTATTTTTGCAGTTACATGATTCTATTTACATTAATAATCAGCTGTCACATTATTGTTCAACGATTACGTTGTGTAACTCTTTCAAGGGCGAACACTTAATTTTAGATGATTTTGGCTAAAACATGACGCATAAAACGATATATGACCTGAGCCTGATTTTATGGTTTCGTTTGTTTATTTATTTAACGTCCCTTTATGCTGCTGTGGCTAACCGGACAATATAAAGTGGGAGTCCTACATTTTCCTATCCAGGTTTATTAGGATAGGGATTTTTTAAAAGTACCTGACATCGCACAGACTCGGGGACCACCTTTTAATGTCCTCCTCCGAAGGACTTTATAACTATAACTAAGGATTTTTTTTACTCCCATTAAAAAATCCTAGGGCCACCTGCAGGATATTACTATCCTGCCTAAAGCTCATCCGTTTATAATTTTGCATTTACTCACCTATATATGTAACGGAAATTATAATGATTGTGAAAATTTCGACTCCAAGCTATCGGATGAAATGCAAATATACGTCTGTAAAAAAGTCCTTGTAGGTAAGTCCAGCTCGAAAAAGAAAGTCGTACTAGGCCGCAAAATTCATATTTTAGAAGCGTAAATGTCTTCAACTACAGCAAGATATTTAACAAAACAAGGAACCAGAAGAGCCACTTTATATCATGCACCTTGCACCTTTTTTTAGATTTCCTCAAAAACGGCTTTAACGATTGTGATTGAAATAGCTTTACTAATAAATATAAAATTAAACGGGGTTTAATATCATGTAGTTTTCGTTCTATATTTTAAATTTTCTTTCCATAAAATACCTTTAATTTTGTAGATTCGAAAAAGTTAACCATTTGTTAGCATTAATAAATCATGGGTACATAATAAATCTGAATGACTGCGATACCCAGCTGAAAGAGGAAATACCAGTAATATATTTATGGTTATTAATTTTTTACAGCAAACAAGAACAGCAACATAAATGTATAATATACCATTGGAAAGCTAAAAAAATTATAACACAAAATGGTTGTTGTACATGAAAAATGGAGAGTAATAAAAATAAAATACATTTAATGGACTCATTTTTATCGTTATTTATAAATAAATGTTTCTAAATAGAAAAGTAATTCTTATTTCTATTTTACGTTTATTGATATCAGTTTAGAAAGTAATTGAAAATCGTGTGTTGTGGGCGCTAAATGTTTTGAACAGGAGTGATCTTGATCGATCCTCTATAAGGACGCACTACACCGTGAGAGAAGTGGTAGATGAAAATTTGTGATTTTCGCTGATAGTGAATCATACACTCTCACATGCTTTCAAGTTATCACAATAAATATTAATTTACTGTATTTTATATTAAAGTTTTCCATTTTTTCCTTATTTTATAATAAATAATGTTTAATTTTTAAAATGTACTTTAAAAAACAACAACATGTTTTCATGATGTGTATACTACACTTGTTTGTTTTTATATAACTTTATCATTTAACTTTGTATCCTTTTTAAAAAAATAATATTTAATGATATTATTGGATTTTTAAAAAAATGTAATATAAGATCTAATTATCAAAATTTATTAAAAAAAAAAAATGCCTCCTCACTCTTCCGCTACTTTCATGAACTCTAATAAGACCTCACTCTTTCGAATTTTCACCTACTTCTCTCACTGTTTCAACCGTATCTTTATTATCACTTCAATTATTATTGATTTATATATATATATATATATATATATATATATATATATATATATATATATATATTATATATGCAGTTTATATACCCTAAGTAATAGTGCCGACTCGTGGTTGAAAGCTTTACATAAGATTAAAATTATGCAATGAAGAAAGGGGGTGCTACGGTGCCTCTCACCTCGCCATCTTTTTATACCAACACTGGTTTTGACGTAAGAAACTAATCGATTAATTAGATTTCCAAAGTTCTAATCGATTGTAATAAAAAGCATTTTTAAATAGCTCATTTTTTTTTTTTTTTTTAAGGTTATGTCGTTTAAAAATGTTTTTCTCTTTCGTACGATGCTACAGAGGGAATTATAAATTTTTTTCTATTAGAGTTTAGTTTAGGATAAGGATCTTTAACGAGTATCGGACATCGCACAGGCTCGGGATCTGCAAAATTAAAGGCACTTTAGAGAGAGGAAATTACAAAATTAGGTATTTAAGCCCTGTAAGACTATCTCTATCAGACTAGAACCTATATGATATTAAAGATAATTAACTTTTATTTCGATATAGCGCGCTTAATCAAAATACTTATGTCAAAATTAGAATAAAGTGGATTGCGGGTTGGCTGATTTTGATGAAAAAGGCTCTGAAACTTTATAACTTATTGTTTTTGTTGGTTTGTTTATTTATTTAAAGTCTCTTTACAGGGATCTTCAACGAGTAGCGGACATCTCACAGGCTCGGAACCACCGTTAAACGTCCCCTCCGAAGGACGGATTACTGAGGATTTTGTTCTCCCATTAAAAAATCCTAGGACCACCTGCGGATTTGAACCCGGGACCTTTGGCATAGAGGGCTGTTATGCTAGCCACCCAGCTACAAGTCATTCCCAGTGTTTTTTTAAATAACTTATTATATTTATGTGTCATTTGACGCGACACTACATGCAAATTTCTACAATTGTTTTCTGCATTTTCATTGATTTGCGATTCTATTCAACTACCATACTACTACTACCATACTAACCCTGCTTACTTATCGTTTCTGAGCTATACTTTTCACACATACAGACTTTTTTGCGGGATTTAGTGATTTGGACTCTGTGGACCCTAAAATATCTTATTTCTATTGAAAACAAGAATTCGAATATTTTTACGATCGCAATACTTTCCCTTACTATCTCTTTCATTAATATCTAAGTGAAAGTAAAAGTAAATGAAATTCTACTTTCAAATACAGAATAGTGTGAAAGTTATGTAGTGCGCGCACCAGAATTTCTTCGAGTAATAAGAGACCGGAGACAACGCTAGCTGAATGACCTCAACATTTGTGAATGGGTCAGCCTTGACTCCGTCTACAACAAGTTCCAATGTCGACAAGTGACCCGCATTCTCCTGAATGTTAACCGCTCCAGCAGTATATCGCTCCTCTCAAGGTTTTCCACAATTTTAAATTATCAATTTAAAAAATAAGAAAAAAATAATTTATTAAATAGTTTTTTAAAAAGTCTTAAAGGTCAAATAATTACATCCACTGCTAGTGCTAGCCATTACACCACAGGTGACCCCCTAACTTTTGGATGCCATCATTCTCTGTTATATGTTAGATGACATATACCTGAGCACATATGTCATAGCCATGAGGCCTTTAAATTAAACTTGTTCTTAAAAGCAGGAACGGAAAGAAGTGATGATGGACAAAGGAGGCTCATTGACTCGTGTTCAAGCGCTAAAGTCGCAATAACAATCGATCTCGAATGACAAAGAGATCATAAAATCGATTAATTAACTATTGTTGGACCCGAATCGATAACATTCATCTCCTCTTAGTGACCAGGAAGTTCTTTTCATTTGTTTTTTTTTCTTCTTCATCTTTAGAAGCTGGTATAAATATGTTATATAATTGGATATATTGTAGCTTTTGGAAGTGGTATACGTCGAAGGGGTAGGCCGAGGTGTAGACGGGAAGATTGTGTAAACGAGTAGCCCATGATCTAGAATTTAATCTGGTTATTATTCAATGTAGTCGATATTTACTTTTTACCTATTCAAACTCCGGCTGAAGCACAATAATTATTAAATAAGTAATATTAGTTGCTAGTATAACTGCCATATATGGCTGTGGAATCAGGTTTATCTAGATGGCCCCGAATTTTTATAATAATTATAATAATAGGCTTACCGAACCCGAAGGTTCGATGCCGATACCACCAAATTCCGCCTATACAGACACGTACAATGTTCACCGTTCAAGCCCAAGCCCCCGAGATCAGAATTAACGCAATCCTCCCATCGACGTTTCGGCCTACCAGTCGGATCAGCGAATACCAACTTTCTCGGAATCCGATCCTCACCGAGCCCAAAATCTTTACCCACCCATTTGAGTCTCCGCGATGCTATCAACTCAATTATATTCACAGGGTACAAGCTCCGCAATTCCGCGTTGTGCAACCTTCTAAACTCCCCAGTGGCCTCATCTCTCTTCAGACCAAATATTTTACGCAGTACCTTAATTTCGAAAACCTTAAGCCGTTGTTCATCCTTTAAAGTAAGCGGCCACGTTTCACATCCGTAAAGAACCGTCCGAAGAATAATAGTTTTATAAATTCTAACCTTTAAGTTTTTAGACACAAGCCGCGAGCCAAGTAATTTAGCAACTGAATAATAACACGCATTTCCCACCTTTAACTGGGACTTTATTTCTTCCTGGATTTCATTTTTTCTTGTTAACTGATCTTAAGTACTTGCTCAAAAGTATGCCCTGATATCGAACCTGGATAGGAAAAATTTAAGACTGTCATTGTTGCATCATCAGATTAGCCACGTGACGTTAAGTGATTAGTCAAAGAAGATAGTATGTCATACTACTGAGTCATCCTTGTTTAGAAATGCACTGTACGATCGTTTACGAATTTTTCGCGGACAACAAGAATTGCGAGATGATTTTATATTTAGATAGAGAAGAGAGAAAGAGAGATGGAGGCCTAATCACCTCCTTGCACTGACGTTAACCGAAATACAGAACGAATCCCTATATGTAATGAGTCCCTTCGTGGGTTGTAGAGGTGTAGATTTTTTGTACAGATATATTTTTTTTAAAATTATTAATAAGTAAATGAAATGAGGTTTGTGGGTCTGTTATATGAATATTCAAGCAAATTATTAATATGATTGCAATCAATAAGAAAGAAGCTCAGTGAGGCTCAGGCACAAACTTTAAATCCAAAGCTCTTCAAGATAGGTTACGCAATAAGAAACCCCTTTTGTTTCTTCACGAAAAGGTTAACAGTAAACAGAGGAAGCCAAAGGAAGGCGACATGTGAGATGGGATGGAGAATGGCGGAGACTTCTTCTTAACGAAATGGACTTTGATCAATCGCCTTGATGGCCATTGCTAATTGCTTACTGATGAAGGAAGCACTTAAAATTGGCGACCAATCAGCAACTCGGTTCGCACAACGGTTTTAATCACTGGGAAAAAATATGGTGCTCCACATCACTGAACTATGTACATCACAGTTCTCGACAGTTGATAATAGATTTTCCATAAGTCTCGAGGTATATAGTATCGAGGTTTCTTATACTAAAAATAATCTTTATTAAACCTGGCTTCGCGAAACTTAGGACTCCCACTATATATTCGTCGGATTATCCACAGTAGTATAAAGTTTGATTTATTGACAGTGGTGTAGATAAAGCACAGCGATGAGGGTTAGCTGTGGTGTAGTGGCTAAAATCACATGCTTCTATGCCCAAGTTCACGGGTTTTAGCCCAGAAAATTGCCAAGTTTTTGTTTTATAAAAGAACTTTAGTTATGCCGTCCTTCCGATAGGATGGTAAAAGGATAATCGAGCCCGTGCGACGTCAGGTACTCGTTAAAGATCCATATCCTAATTAAACATGGATATGCAAAATTTAGGACTCCCACTATAGCATCGTCCGATTAGCCACAGCAGCATAAAGTGACGTTAAATAAATAAACAAACAGGCAAAGTAACTAGACTACTCATATATAAATATATCAAGATAAAAAAAAAGATATATATATATATAATAATATATATATATATATATTATATATATATATATATTTATTCTATTTCAGTCCTAGGGTACATAGACACCCCTGGGTACATCCACACCCAGCCTCAATGAAGTAGGTACCTAAAAATTGGGTAGTGGCTGTGTGTGATCTCGGCCTAATCACCTTGCGCTGTCGTTAGTCTAGAAACAGCACTAATCCCTATATGTACTGAACCAAAGACTCTTTATGACTTGTTTAGATACAAGTTGCATTTCCTATACCTAAGATTTTTTTTTTTTAATTCCCGAATTTCGAGGATAACATTTAGAATGTCCTTCTTAAAAAAAAAGAAAAAAAAAAACTCTTTTGTTGATGTAAGCAGGAAACAATCTATTCGATAATTAGCCCCTTTTATTAATTAGCATCCAATTTTTAATTTATATTTTTCATTATCATATAAAAAAATTCTGAGACCGGTTTGGTTTCTTAAGTTTTTTTTTTTCTGTTGTATCTTGGTATTTTAGGATTCGCTTAAATTATTATTTTGAAAATAATTGCCTAACACTTATCTTGTATCACATTTACTAAATGTATTTTATTATACAGTTGTAAATACCAATAAATATATTTAAAAAAAAATTGCCTAACAAGGTTTAAGGAAGATATAAATAATTGTTTTTTTTAATTGGTGCGTCGTAACTTACTCTTATCGCACATCTTGAAATGAAGTTTTAAATAGTAAACTCATGGTTAAAAAAATCCTTAAGGACCCCTATCCTAATTTAATTTTTTTTTTTTTAATCTAGGATTCCCACTTTATTATATCATTAGCCATATTAGCAGAACAGAATATTACAAATTACATACTTTAATTATTAGATGAGATTACTGTTACAGAGAAAGAAAATAATATTTTTATTTTTAATTAACTTAAGAATTAAGTGGATATAGAATAGTTAAATGTATTTCATAATTGAAATAAAGTTTTACGTAATACCCAAAATAGAGTAATTAACATATATGTTAATCAGCCACTACACAATTTTTAGGTACCCACTTCATAGAGGCTGTGTGTGGCCCAGGAGTGTCTACATACCCTAGGGCCGCCCTAGGACTGAATTGGTAAAATGTATATATATATTTTTTTATCTTGATATATTTATATATGGTACTGTGGCTAATCGGACGATGCTACAGTGGGAGTCCTAAATTTTGCCTATCCAGGTTTAATTAGGATATGGATCTTTAACGAGTACCTGACGTCGCACATGCCCGAACTATCCTTTTACCATCCTATCGGAAGGACGGCATAACTCTAGTTCTTTTATCTCTATAAAAAAAAAAAAAAAAACTGGCAATTTTCTAGGCTTAAACCTGTGATCTTGGGCATAGAAGCCTGTGATTTTAGCCACTACACCACAGCTAACCCTCTTTACTGTGCTTTATCAGCACCACTATCCATGAATCAAACTTTATACTACTGTGGATAATCCGACGAAGATACAGTGGGAGTCCTAAGTTTCGTGAAGCCAGGTTTAATTAAGATTATTTTAAGTATAAAAAAATGTTCATGTTTATTTATAATAAATTTTTTTTTTTTTTTTTTTTTTTTTTTTTTCCTTTTCCTTTATTGAGATATATTACAATTTGTTACAAAATGAACAATAATAATATTGATAAGAGACCACATTCATACTATATATACAGAAAATAATAATAATGGTCAAATTTCATAAAATATAACATAAATTCAAATATATACAATAAAATAATAATAATAAATAAAAAACAAAACAAATCGAAACATAAACCTATTATTGAGATAAATAAAAAGTTGGCAAATAAATAAACATCTTACACACAATCATAACTATATACAATATATACAATTGCTAAAGGGACCCCAGCAAGTGCTTTTCCCTCCACTTGTGGAGGAAAAAGCGGAATTCAAGAGATCCCAGCACCTCTATCTCAGCCGCATCACTGGTCTGAGCCAGTGGAGGCTGAGTTAGGGCGCTGTAGCCACAAACATACCGTACATGAGTGGAGGATCTGACCATTGTCAGAACTCCAGTTTAAATGTTTACAATAGGTCTCGTGGCCACTGCCGTTTCAATCTTCGAGGAGGATTGTAGGGATGGGTGGTGCTGGATAGGGATTGTGCTAGAGGGTTAGGATGATGACTAAGGTTCTGATGAAATTTGGAAAATTTGGATGGTACCAGGTCTAAAACAAACGGAATATTAAGGTCATGGTGTAGGGTACAGTTGGTAACGTAATAAGGAGCATTAACTATTGTTCGGAGGACTTTGGATTGGAAGGATTGGATGCGTTTAATGTTAGAATGTTTAGCTGTCCCCCACAGTTCAAGTCCGTAGGTCCATATAGGTTTCAGTACTGTCTTGTATATTAGTAATTTGTTGTCAACTGTAAGATGAGATTTTCTGTTTAGTAGTCTGTATAACTGGCCGAATCTGCGGTTGAGTTCTTTTCTTTTTAGTCTTGTATGTGGGTTCCACGTCAGTCTTTTGTCTAGTAAAAAGCCGAGATACCGGACTGTGTCTGAGGAAGGAAGCGGTATAGAATTGAATTTAACCGTTGGACAGGATTTGCGTCGAAGGGTGAATGTGACGTGAGTGCATTTGCTTTCGTTCACCTTAATGCGCCAAGCATTGCACCAGTCTTCGACAAGGGAAAGGTGCTTTTGGAGATTTAGCGATGCTGCTTCAGGATCGGGATTGGATGATAAAATGGCTGTGTCATCAGCAAATGTTGCCAGAAAGGTATTGGGGTCGGTAGGGATATCGGCGGTGAAGAGGATGTAGAGGACGGGTCCTAAGACGCTGCCTTGAGGAACACCGGCCTCAACAGTATATTGTTCGGAAAATTCGGAACCACAGCGAACTCGGAAGGAGCGGTTGGATAAATAGGATCGGAGGATTAGGTATAAGGATTGAGGTAAATGGGTTTTGAGCTTAAAGAGCAGTCCCGGGTGCCACACCCGGTCAAAAGCTTGAGCTATGTCCAGAAAGGCACCCGAACAATACTCCTTGCACTCAAGGGCGGAGGAAATGTGGTCTACAACTCGGAGTCCTTGCTGAACCGTGGAATGTTGAGGACGAAATCCGAACTGATGTGAAGGAAAATTTTGAAATTTGGCTAGGATTCGTTTTAGTAGGAGCTTTTCAAAAATTTTCGAGAGGATCGGAAGTAGGCTGATAGGTCTGTAAGATGACGTGTTGTTAGAAGGTTTGCCTGGTTTTAGGAAAAGGATCATAGTTGAATGTTTCCATAAGAGAGGAAAATAGGTAGTGCGTAGGATACAGTTATAGAGATATGTAAGGAATGTAATGGCTTTAGGTGGAAGTTGTCTTAAGATTTGGGGAGTAAGGAGATCGTATCCAGGAGATTTGCGGAGAGGAAGCTTTTTAAGAAGATATCTGACCTCAGAGGGATTAACTGCTTTAGGTGGTAAGGATAGTGGTATTGGTGACGTGAGGAACTCTTCAACTGCTGCAGTATGGGTTGGATTAAGCTCTGGATGAGGAGTAAAAACTTTGGAAAGGTGCTGTGCGAATTCCTCGGCCTTATGCTTGTCAGAAGCAGCCCAGGAACCATCACAGCGCCGGAGAGGATGGGAAATGGTGTGGGATTTTAGGATTCTCTTCGTGACATTCCACAGGGAATTGTCACGAGTCGAGAGAGAGGACAGGTAGGTATTGTAGGATTGGGAACGGAAGATCGCCAACTCCCGCTTTAATTTTCTACAAAAAAAATTATAGGAGCGGCGATCTTCTGGGTGGCGGGTGCGTTGCCATAATGTTCTAGCTCGACGTTTGCTGTTGATGAGGTCTGTCAGGTGTTGTGGTAAATGGCTTTTGTAAGGAATTATTTGGGATTGTTTGGGAGAGGAGGCAGTCCAGGCGGCTTGTTGAATAGCGGTTGTAAAGGAATATACGGCGTCGTCAAGGTCATTTGGGGTTTTGAGAATCACTCTGAGGTCAATATCATTAGTGAGAATTTCGCGGAAGAGGTTCCAGTTGACAGGGCCCCTAATGAATGACGGTGGGATAGGTTTAGGAATAGGTGTTATGGATACATTTAGAATCAATGGACTATGATCAGAGGATAGTTCATCAAGGCGAGCTATGGAAAAATTCAGAGAGCCTAATCCGCTGTGGATGAAAAAGTCGAGGATGTCAGGATTACGGTTAGGATCTGTTGGCCAGTAGGTAGGAGAATCGGGAGGTAGCAGATGAAAGCATCGGGAGTTGAGTGCAGACTGCAATGTCCGTCCACGAGAATTGGTGGTTCTAGAACCCCACTGTTGGTTCTTAGCGTTTAAGTCTGCACCCAAAATGAAGTGTTTACCCAAGGAGTTGAGGAAGGATCCAAATTGGGCAGAGGAAATGGGATGTTTAGGAGGGCAGTATGCTGATGCGATGATAAGCGGAAAGGAAAAGGTTTTGATAACGATGGAAGTTGCTTGTAGGTAATCGTGGGCGGAAATTGGGTGTAAGTGATGGGTGAGGGATCGGCGGACTATGACAGCAGTACCGGCATGGGCTTTGCCGTCTGGATGGTCTGTCCGGTATGTCGTGTATCCTGGTGTTTTAAAGTACTGTTTAGTGGTTAGTCTAGTTTCAGTAATGAGTGCAACATCAATGTTTTTGTCCTGCAGTACGGCTGTAAGTTCGTCAGTGTGAGTTCTAACACCATTCGCATTCCAAAGGAGAAGGGATAAGGAATTAGGTGAGGTCATTTATGGTTTTTTTAAGGCAGGAATGAGATTTGTTACGAGATTCGTAAGGAGTGATATTAGGGGCATAACAAGGGATTTAATTTCGGAAATAAAGGATGTCATCAAACTGGTAAGGTCTGTGGCGTTTGAAGGAGGAGGAATATGAGAGATTTGTGGTGGATTAGGATTCTTAGGATTGGTTACATTTTGAGAAAGAGGTATATGTGGAATGGATTGAGGTACATTTTGTAGTTCCGGCAGGGCCACGGCTTCAGTACTTTGATTCCCACCTCCAAGTAAGTGGGCAAATGATAAATTGGCATCAATAAGTTTTGAGGGTTCTCTTCTGTTTCTTACTTGTCTTGCTGTTTCATCCAGTACTTGAGGTTTTTGAAACCTGGTCCTCAGCTCCTTATAGATTTGGCATCCTTTATAGTTGGCCGGGTGGTCCTTCAGGCAATGAGCACATACAGCTGGTGTTGATTTTGGTTTTGTACACTCCACAGACTTGTGCTGTTCACCGCATTTCACGCATCGAGGTATATGATGACAATAACTTTTAGTATGACCATATGCTTGACAATTATGGCACTGAATTATCTCTCTCTTTGTGTAAGGTTTTTCAACTCTTACACTGGAATAGTACAATCTATTGAGGTCATAGATTTTTTCAACTCCTTCAGCTGGTTCCAAATCCACAAAAAGAGAGGTAGAGGAATTTTATCCTTTAGGACGTTAGTGACTTGCCGCACTTTATAGCCCATCTCCGTTAGTTCTTCTTTAATAGCTTCAACTGGTGTCGAGGGGTGTAAGTTTCTGATTACAACCCTTAAAGCTCTCTCTTGGCGTAGCTGATAGGTATGGAAATCTGCTTTGGTTTCAGTTAGGTATTTCACTATTTTTCTATATGTCTCGGCAGTAGTAGGAGATATTTTGGTATCATTGATTCTACTCATACAGTAGTAGCTGGTAGATTCGGTAATTTTGTTCAATTGCGCACACAACAACTGGAAATTTCTAATATTTTTGACAAATATTGGAGGAGGCCGTGGTTCACTAGGTATAGGAGTAGATTCCATGTTTTCTTTTTCATTATGTAAAATCTGAAAAGGATTTGGGGTGAAAAACGGCGATTCGTCAGTCATCCCTTGTGACGATGTGCCAGGTTGTGGTTCAGATTCTGAATTAGTACCGGAAGGGGTTGCTTGTAGATTTAATCTTTTATTAGTATCACGACGGGGTCTTTGTTTTGTAGGTGACGGGATTGAACCACTAGATCTAGATCTTTTAGTTGAAGCTTTGGAGGACATTACTTGATGATAATATCGCATTTCATGTATATAAAGTAATTAAATAATAACCAGATGTGGGAAAAAAACAATAACTTAAAAAAAGTTAAGCAAGACCAGCCTTGCCGGGCTATTGGCAATCAGCTGATATGAAGAGGTGACTCAGCATTCACTTTACACTGTAAATTATATCACAACTTACCACTGTTTGCTCCAATAATAACTGTTGTTGTTATCCTGAAGTCTGATGATGTTTTCAAGACTGTGCTGAAGTGAAATCCAAATAATAAATTTTAAATATGCTTAGAATTTATAGGATTTTATGTACAATTTTATGAATATTTCCAGTAAAGTTCATTTAAGCATAAATTTCATTAGTGTAGTTTCGATATTTATGGCAGTAATAATAACTAATCTAATAAGATATATATATATATATATATATATATATATATTCTTATTAAAAGTCCAAAAGGATGTACTGTAATTTCTATTAAAAAATATTTTAATAAATTATAAGACATTTATAACTTTGAATAAAAATTATTTACATAATGTCTTGTAATATTATAAATAAAATAAGGAGAAAATAATAATCAAATATAATTGTTTATTCAGTATATATGTATAAATACTTTCTTAATGCTGCATTCAATCCAGATGATTACAATGAATGGAATTAAGCGTGAATTAATGATGGGCAATAAATTGATAAGCCTTAGTAAACCATTATCCTCCAGTAATTAGTAATTTATCACATTATTGATTACTCATCACTCATTCATTGAGGAATACCTCCCTCCCTACATCAAAAGCCGAGAATCAATGGGTCTTATCACAATCATTACTCTACACTTCATAATTTCCATTGATATTAATAATAAATTATTATTCAAGGTTTCATGATATATTTTATCCCATTCACATTTGTCATTCTGTATTATTGCTCGGTTTATTAGTAGTAAAACAGATTAATTATTAAATTGAATACATACATTCTCAAATCGACTAATTTGACCATTGATTAAAAGGGATTTTTTACTCCCTTTAAAAAAAATTATAGGGCCGTCAACCGAGTTGAACCCTCGACCTTAGGCGTTGAAGGTTGTTATGCCAGCCACTAAACCACAGATGGCCACGAATAAACATTTAATTACGCCAACAGAAGGAATCAGACAATAATTTGGCCGTTTTGAAGGAAGCAGTTATAACGTGTAAAATCAATTTAGTGACACTTGCGATAAGTAGATTATGGTAAACAAGTTTCAGTAACATCTGGTGATTTTATGTATTATTTGGTATTATGAAGAATCAAATATATTATTTTAATAATTAATTAAAATCTATTAACAGACTCTGGAACATTCTGAATGGGTTGGAAATATTGCTAAGAAAGTTGCAATTTCGGGTTATTACGACAGCCCACCGCGATGTAACGATAACTCGCGAACGACAAGATTGAGTGGCGAAGATATAAGGTTACTCCAGTCAGCTGATATTTAGCCTCAGCCTGGACTCGATTCTTAAAGTTCTATCTGTTAAAACAGGTTTCTTCAGCTTGTATAGGTTAGATCTGTAGCATACACACGTGGAGGAATAGTTCAAGTCGGAAAAATAAGTTTATTGTAAACAAACCAGAGTAAAAATTGAGAGTAAATATAACATTTAACATGTCATAATGATATTGTGAACTGCTATTGCATTAGCTTAAAAAAAAAAAAAAAAAAAAAAAAAAAAAAAAAATATATATATATATATATATATATATATATATATATATATATATATATATATAATATGTGTACTAATTTTCCTAGTCTGTGAAAATTTGGGTTTACGGACGCGCAGGTGTGTTGATGAAGGAAAGAAAGAAAGAATTAATCGAATAGTTAGGAAGGGAAATTAATTGAACACTTTGATTACATTGAATAGCAAAAAACTAAAAATATGATTTCCCTCTTTAACTTTTGAGAATCGGTCTTCAGGTCATATATACTATTTTTCCCCTTAAAGTCTAGTATCTGCTCTTAAAATATGACGAGACATTTATGAGACACCCTGTGTAATCGATAATAATTATAATAATAATAGGCTTACCGAACCCGAAGGTTCGATGCCGATCCCACCAAACTCCGCCTACACAGACTCGTCCAATGTTCACCGTTCAAGCCCCCGATATCAGCCTTAACCCATCGACGCTTCGGCCTAACTTTCGGGCGCGTATCAGTCGGATCAGCGAATACCAACTTTCTCGGAATCCGTTCCTTATCGAGCCCAACAGCTTTACTCGCCTATTTGAGTTTCCACGATGCTATCAACTCTATTATATTTAAAGGATACAAGTTCCGCAATTCCGCGTTGTGCAACCTTCTAAACTTCCCAGTGGCCACATCTCTCTTCAGACCAAATATTTTACGCAGTATTTTATTTTCGAACACCTTAAGCAGTTGCTCAACCCTCCAGTTGAGTTTCCATTCTCCCACCATGCGCCCTGATGATGACCCACAAAGAGGGTCGAAACGTTGGCAAACAATAAATAGTTAAACTATTTAGTTATTTTATTTAATGACCGCCACTCGGACTAATTCCTTCCAGTAATTCTCAACGGTCAACTAATTACATCCACAATAATAGTTTTATTATTGACAGAAGTCACGAGCTAAGTAATTTAGCAACTGAATAATAACACGCATTTCCCACTTTTAACCGGGACTTTATTTCATCCTGGATTTCATTTTTTCTTGTTATCATTGAACCTAAATACTTGAATTTCTGTACGTGTTGAAAAGACCCCCCCTACGCCCTGATATATCAATATCACCAAGATCGCCACAGTTTCTGCTACTAATCGTATATTTCGTCTTATCGGAATTTAATTCGAGTCCTATTTCTTTACCGGTTTTTATTAACACACTTGTATTTAGTTGTATGGTTTCCGTGTCTTCACCTAGCAGTACCAAATCATCGGCATACCCCAAAACCGGAATCCTGTCACCCATATTTAAATCTTTCTCGGTACACATCACTTTTTCTATGACATATTCTAAAGCTATATTAAATAACAAGGATAAAAGGAAGTCACCCTGTTTCAAACCCGATCGCACCTCAAATATCTCGGAGTAATTATGACCGATTCTAACTTTATGGAATGTTTCCGACAAACACATCTCTACTAAGTTTACTAACTAGTAGAGATGTATATTCGATATAATAACCTATTTCCTTAAATAATCTAAACGCTAGCTAAAAATAACATTTAAAAACGGCGATTTGAAAGCCTTAAATAAAAGAACGAAATCCGATTACAGATTCAATATACGATGGTGTTTGCCTGGAGACGGCTGGATATGAAAGTATGTAAAACCTTTCAAGGGTCAACTTCCTTGTCGTTACAATAGATGTACATATCTTTATCAGCCTCCGCATAGCATTATCATCGCGCGGCGAGTGTTTTCTGTCGGAATGGAAATCATTTGCCATCTTGATAAATACATCTGCCAAGATACAAGTACGCGATATATCTTGAAATAATTAGGTTGCATTTGAACTGAGTTTTGTTTTTTGACCGATCTCCTTTTTCACAATCTGCTGGTGTTTTCAAAGCTACTGCCATTACAGGAGGATATTTCCTTGGACCCATTCTTTACATAGTCTATACAGCTGATATCCTAACCCAACGATTATGTTCATAGGATGAGCGGTTTTCATGATAGTTATAATAATTATGTTATAAAAGAGTGATATTCCCTTTTTGAAAAACCGCCATTTTGTAATCCACATTGAGTTAGCATAAGTGTATTTTTTGTTTTAACATGATAGATGCTTTGCATAAAACATACTAAAAATGTTGGTAAATTTTTTTTAATCGTTCCTAGCTCACGGGCTAAAACCATTTCAGTAATAAAGTTAACCATCGATTGATTTAATAAAATTTATTTTATATTCCATCAAAATGTAATTTGATTTAAATATAGGAAAGATATTGCGTACTGGTTCAATGTAAACAAGATTGGATGTATTTATAAATTAATGTTTGAAGGTTTTGCCGAATAATAAGGAACAACATTTTAGGAAACAGAAATAGGATACAAAAGAATAAATTATTTTAGGTTTATTAATATTTTAAAACTAAAATGGTTTCATTAGCTGACTTAATATCAAAACAATTAAAAAGCATTGCAGAAACAAATATTATCATTTTATGAATGATGAGATATTTCGGGTGGTGGTCAGTTAATGATTGCCAAAAATGGTGTAAACTATTTATTGTGAAAACTGACGTTTCGACCCACATTTCGGGTCTTTATCAGGGCTTCTCTATTTATAAAATAGTACAAAACTATATTTGGTAAACACCTTACTTTCTATCAACTCTTCAATCCCACCTAAGAGACCTATAATAAGTATAGTGTCAGAATTGGAGAATAAAAATAAATTCTAACAAATCCCACTAAATAATCTTTAAGTTCGTTGTAAACCTATGACATTCTGCGCTACAGTGTCCTTTAATAACTTTCCGTCTGTATCAGTTGCTGTTCAAGGATTATTACTGGATCTGTATCCCTTACCTAGGACACCTGTTTGACAAAACTAAAACGACAAGAAACTGCTTGCCTCTTTCGGTTACTTTAACACTTACCAGACAGACGCTCTAACCTTCCGCTTATATACAAGAGTCTCATTTACATGACCATCATAAGGCTTCCGGAGTTGAGCTATGGGTTCTCTACTAAACCATCGAATCCAAAATTCTTCGTAAAATCCACAACGCACGTTACTTTGTCACGAATAAACACATCTATAAAGTCCTTAATGTTCCATATTTTACTGATTTAGCCCGAAACAGGTATCAATCATTCTATGATCCAAAATCACAAGTTTCAATCCTTTCAAGCAACCAATTCCATTCCTGACGATCCTCCGAGGCGTTAAAAAATAAGAGAGCCAAGGGACCTTCTATTGTAGTTTAGATTACCTACAGGAGTGGTGCTAATGGGAAGTTTCTGTTCATGCCATTTCATGTATTTAATCTTACAGCTTATTTACTAGATGTATTAACCAATACAATAATAGTAACAAAGTATTATTACTAAGTATGCTGTTACGTATTTATTCAGAAAAAAGAAATTCTGTTGCCCATTTCAGCTCCACCCAAAAATATAATTATATGATAAAAAATCCCGAATTCGCTCTGACCGAACTCATTTGTCTTGTTTTTTTTTCTCCCTTGTCTTGTGGTCATATGTTTGCCAACCGTGCAGAAATTATACAAAATACCTGGTCTCTTATTCCATTACATAACAACACACAGCCCAAATCCCGCCTCCTCTGAAACGAAACACCGTTATTATAATTTTTTTTTTTCTTTTCCCAGCGGTCAAATCATTTAGTCCAAGGCAAAATAAATATCTTATGACGAATTGGCAACGTGTGTCTTAAGGCTTTTGAAATATCTGGAGCAATTTACTATTCAAATTCAGGCGACCGTACAATTATATGGTTATGAATATCAATTGGAGTACGCAAGCTGAGGTGTTTCCCCGGTCACCTGGAAGGAGGAGTTGCGCAAGGATCTATCCCTCGATGGAAAGGATAATAGAAGAGAGGACGAAGGATACAGGATAGAGGAGGGGCCAGCACGTGCAGAGCAATAGAAAATAAAAAGGAGACTCTCATATAACGGAATGGAGTTGTCCTTGTTTGAAAGGGCAAGTCTCTGCCATCATATAATACATTTTATTATAATTAACAATATATAGCCGATAATTAATACTATTAAGGTACTCGAGAAAAACATAATTATATATTTTTGAGTTTCATTAACAGAAGAAAAAAAAAATAAGCTGATTTGCGCATACCATGCCATAGTAAATAACTTTTAAAGACACACTATAATTATAACTGTGTGGATATAATTAGTTGGCCGTTGAGAATTACTAAAAGAAATCAGTCCGGGTGGCGGTCGGTGAATGAAACAATTGAGTAGTTTCAACAGTTTATTTTTTGCCAACGTTTCGACCCCCATTGTGGGCCATCATCAGGGTTAAAAAGATACATTTAAAATAAGATTATTATAGGTGGAATAATAAGGAATCAGTCATTTTTTGAAAATTTTTAATTTTGCCAACATTTCGGCTCAAGCTTGTGAGCCATCATCAGGGGTACAAAGATAAGCTTAAAGTATTTAAGTTTAAAAACAAAGATAAGCTGTAGTATTTATATTTAGAGAGGAAAACCTCCAGGGTTTTTATACGAACCCCTTCCCATACTACCTATGTTCATGGTTTTCCTCAGTTTATGCTTGGACATGGTACGTTTATATATATGAATATATTTTTTTTACTTCTACATTAAAGTCTAAAGTATTGTTTTTATGCTTATCATCATCATATAGTTTATCATATTATCATTATTTGTATATATAATATTTAAGTATGTTGGTATATTTTCTGTTTTTTTTTTTTCAAATGTTATCATTGTCACTACATTCAAAAATTTCATTATCACAATAATATGTATCTCTTTTGTTCTGATGTTTGTAGCCCTGATGATGCCCCACAATGGGGGTCGAAACGTTGGCAAACAATAAACTGTTGAAACTACTCAATTGTTTCATTCACCGACCGCCACCCGGACTGATTCCTTTTAGTTATAATTATAAATAGTTACAAATATATTTTTTATTGTAAATATAATTTTATATGTAAGTTTTATTTTATTTTTTGAACCTGACGCCACATACACAGACCGTTCTGAAGGATTTAATAGTTTTGACTCAAAATCGGATGATACGAAAAACATGGAATAAATCATCCGTGGTGCTGTGTCTAGCATAACAGCCTTCTATGCCCAACGTCGTTCAAACCTGAAAGAGGGCCGCCGGAATTTTGTAAGGACAAGGGAAATGATTGGTTATGCTGTGTTTCGGATTACAGAAAAAAGAAATTCCATAAATGATTATCATATAAAAAATGGAAATTTAGAAATTATAGTTACTAAGAAAAATTTGAAATTTACAAATAGTTTCCACCTAATGTAATAAAAATCATTGTCTCTTACAAATCACATAAGTTTGTGTAATTTATTTTTTTTTTTAGTTCATTGACCATTACTTTATACTACTCTAGCTAATCAGAAGATGCTTATTTGGAATTTTTGACAATTTTAAAACACGTATTTCATTTGAAAAACAAATTTACTTGACGATATTCATTTTGTTTATTTATTACGATACATAGAAAAATAACAAACTTTAAAAGGGCGTCGTACCCAAGGATTTGTTAATCCTTATAAAAAATCCTAAAGCCATTAGCCGGGTCTGAATCTCTGGCCTTGAACATAGAAGACAATAATGCTAACCACTACACCACAGGTGACACGAGTAGTTAATCTAGAAGTTGAAATGTAAACAGCGGGGCACAAGTCGACCTTGGAACAAACTCGAAAAAGAGATAATTGCTCGACAAATATTTTGGCATGTGTAATTTACCTGTGGCCCACGGGGGAGCCATTACTCAGATTAGCCGTTCGCTAACGATTACCTCACAACAAGAATCGATATTCGTTAATGAACGACTGAATACACGGCAACACTACAATACTCTCTCTATACCTGTAAGATGGAAGCAAACAATTCCTTCGGGTTTGTCATGTAAATTAGCTGACTCATAGGCCGCTGAGAAAAGTCTGAATCATTGTCTTAAAGGCTGGGAATGTTTTTGTTTTGAGCCTCACTACAGCGCATACCGATCGGTTCAAGTTGATGTAATGTCCGAATTGTGTAATAGTCGAAATTAAATTACTTTTTTTCTTTCGTTTTCAAGGGTTTTTGTCAGTATATCTAAGGCAGAACCAGAGACAGTATTTTTGGAGGGTAGAGGTGAGGTGAAGTGGTCTAACACGGCGAGAAAACAATGAAGTGAAAATTCGTGATATTTGGTGATACTGAAATATCTTACACTTTTAACGTGTTATTATAAATATTCTATTGCTGTATTTCATAAACAACTTCATCATTTATTTTAATTTTATTTATTTTTTTTTTTTATAAAATAATGTTAAATTTCTTATTAGAGTATTACTAGTAGGCGATAGTTTACACTTCAATTATTAAATTATCCAAATATAACATTTTTAAGTGTCCCCACTGGTGTAGTGGCTAGCATAATAGTCTTATATGCTCAAGGTCGGGGAACGTTTTATAATTAACTCTCTCATCGGAGAATATTAGTTTCTTGGATTATTTTTATAATTTCGAAAGTTTCAGATCTTAAAATGGCATTGGCGTGGTTTATAAGATAGAACACTAGACTACCAGGGGATCACCTGTGGTGTAGTGGTTAGCATAACAGCCTTTTATGACCAAGGTCGCAGGTTCAATCCCGGAAGATGGTCCTTGTATTATTTAAAATGAATAAAAAATGTTGGTTATGCCGTCCTTTGAAGGGTACGAGATAAGGTCCCGAACCTGTGCGATGTCAGGTACTCGCGTTAAAGATCTCTATCCTAATGAAATCCTGAATAAGCAAAATTTAGGACTTCCATTGTACCATCATCCTATTAGTTAAATTTTTTATTCTTTAAGGTAATTTCATCTAAATTACACGTAATTTCTGATAATGTGAGAATATCATTTTTCCTAACATATTAATTTTAATATTTATACTTATACTTACCTATATATACGTATTATTTATAGAGGTAAAAGTATTTTTCTACGATAGTTTTATAATAGTAAACTATTAGAAACAATCTTGCAAAATTGTTCCTGTACGTGCTCGAGCGTGAGATAACATAATATTACAACGCTGAAGATTTCAACGTATAATGTCGCCTGAGGTATCGAATATTGATTTTTTTAAAATCTAGTAACGTGTTAAAAAAAATTAGAAAGATTAATAAAATGAATCAACAGAAAAACGCGCCAACATCGAGACAGACATCAGGAAAAGAAGACTGAAATTCTATGGGCACATACAAAGACTACCTGAAACAAGACTCTCACGAGAAATACACGAAGCAACAGCATCAAAAGCACTACGAACTAGATCAAACAGACAGGAGAAGACTTACGAAGAGCAGACATAAGACAAGAGGAAATCCAAGACAGAAACATATTTAGAGACAAAGTAAACAAAGGAGAAGTAACTCTAGAGCAAATGATCAGAAACCCAAATGGTCTGCAGAAAGAAAAGAGAAGTTCAGCCAAAGAATGAGACAATACTGGCAAGACAAAAAGAACAAGAAAATTTGAGTCATAAGTGCTTTGCGCCTTCCTTTTAGGGAGATATCGCACTATATAATAATAATAATATGCAGAGCTCTGGGATTGTTGGGTGATGAAGAGATACCCTATTATCGGTATACCCCTGAGATACTCATGGAAAATAAAGAGGTAAAAGTTTATTGGGATGAACAAATTATCACCGATCACAGAGTGTTGCATAATCGTCCAGATATTTTGGTGTTAGACAAAACCAACAAAATGGCCAAAATCATCGATATTGCTGTCCCAAGTGACTCTTATCTGTTAAGCACTAGAGCTGAAAAAATCCGGAAATACCAAGAACTCGCTCTTGAACTAAAATTACTTTACCACCTAGAAAAAGTAACAACAACTACAATTGTTCTCTCTTGGAATGGCCTAATCCTAAAAAGCAGCAGAGAGGGCACAGAAGAGCTTGGCCTAGACCTAAAGAATCTAAAATTAGCGCAGAAAGCAGTTCTGCTGGATACCTGCGGAATTGTGAGAAAAGTTTTAAATAAGTAAAAATTCTACTTCCCCTTGACTTTTATCCAGGAAGTAGATGATGTTCCAGTTATCTGAGAGGAAGAAAATAAAATAATAATAATAAAATGAACCTAAAATAATACAATATGTTTTTTGATTAATTAGTAGGTACGTTGTGTAAAGGAACCACCAACCTAACATAGTTGAGCAGTGTCGTTTTTACTTTCACTTACTATATATAGTAAGGGGAAGTATTGCGATCGTGAAAATTTTCGAATTCCAGTTTTCAACGGAAATACACGTTTTAGGGTCCCCTGAGTCCAAATAACCAAGTCCCACAAAAAGGTCTGTGTGTGTGTGTGTCTGTGGTAACTCCCGGGCGGAAACGGTAAGTCCTATGAAACTGAAATTTCATATTTAAGACAACTATACGCCCGAGACGAGACAAAACTTTTTTCATCAAAATGAGCTTACCAGAAGAGGCACTTTATACCATGCATTTTGCACCTTTTTTCGATTTTCTCAAAAACGGTTCCGACGATTTTGATTAAACTCGCTATATCGATGTAAAATTTAATGGGCTTTAATATCATGTAGGTTTTATTTAGATAAAAATGGTCTGACAGGGCTTAAATGCCGATATTTTAAATTTTCTTCCCCTAAAGTACCTTTAATTTTGTAGATTCAATAATAATAACTAGATTATCTTGTTAACGCTGATGAAAAACTGGTAAATATATAAATTGAATAAATTCGATACCCAACTAAAGGAGAAAACAGAAAAAATATTTTATTTTAATGCAATTTTTCGTTTTTGAACATAAGAGCAGTAATATACATGTATGATATTGTTGGAGAGCTAAAGATTTTAGAAAAATTATCATCTCATACACAAGCTTTTAAAAGTTAATAGAGAGTGATGAAAAGAAGATAAAACTAACTGATTATTTTAGATAATAATATAATAGATTTTTGAATCAAACACATGTTTCTATAGAAATTTAATTTGATTAATTCCTTAATAATTTCACGTATTTTTATCTCTAACTGTATTTGAAAATTCTTTCATTGATTTTTAAAATGGAGGTAAGTGAAAGTCGTGTGTTGCCCGCACCAGATTTTTGTTATTAAATCAAGCATTCCTCTATATACTCTGCACTGTTGTTCTCTGGGTCTAAGTTCTGTACCAGGTTGTGACAATAATAATTTTATCTGTTATTTTACCAGCATAATGACGACCTTAAACCTAATTAAGCCTCTATATAAAGCGTGTACCCAAAAATTGAATAGAATATCTTAGGACGAAGACTAATCACCTCCTAGCACGGATGTTAAGCACGAAACCCATCAAGAATTGTAAGGGTACAGATTCAATTCTATTGGACTGTACAATAACTTCGTAGCATTATTTTACCGGTACTTTCAATAAAAACTTTAGTAAATATTTTTAATCAATTATGTATGACCTATTTGTCCATCTTTTGGGTAATTTTCCGTCCTACAAGAACTTCTCAGGACGACCCAAGAGCTTTGCGTCTTACAAGTCAAAATTCCCGGTTCTGAACCGAGCAAACAACTTACGGACGGTGTTTCCTCCTAAGGCATCATTGCTATACACAATGAAAATTTTGTTAACCGTCTGTAAGCGGATTTTCCTTTTCGGAAATAAATAAACATTAAATGACGAAAATGAATTTATTCTCTTCTATATCGAGTACGCAAAATGCCACTAAGAGATAAGGAATTTCGATTGAGACAGATGCATGAAAGCACTGCATTAAATAGTCTTGTTTTAGAATGTTTAAAAATCATTGACCAAGTAAATATGATTTTATAAACACAGAGAACATTAAATTGACTTACTTTACAACTTAAAACCTTAAGAATGTTTTTAAGCACCGTGTTCAAGTACGAAACCCTTTTAAGTATTGTAGCAGTATATGTCATTTAATTTTTTTTTTTTTTTTTAATATTTCATTCTCCAAGAATGACAATAAAGGAGATTAGAATCGTCATAAAATATCGGATAATAACTGAACTCTTAATATATTCCTATAATTACAGCAATAGCCGTTGATTAGTGGAAGTTATTGCCAATGAAACTGGTGCACAACGGGACCCCAGCCAATGGGAGCTACCGTTACATCACTGTCATTAACTCCCCGGTATATGTCTCGGGAGTGTCGTAATTGCGAGTTGCCTTAGCGAACCAGTCTGTCGAGAGGTCTGGAGTGGCTACGGAAAGGTTGCCAATCCAAAAAGAAGGCATTAAGGATCCCGGTCGTCCTTGTGATGCACCTCCATAAATCGCGGGATTGGAGATGAGCTCTAAAGGTCGCTCGTCCAGATCCTCACCAAGGTCTCCTTCGTTATGTAACGGGACTGGATGTAGAAGTGGAGGTGGAGATAGGGTCACTGGGGCGCGAATCTGGCGAAACCGCGTCGTGTCTGTCGCTGCGTTCAAGGGTACGCGCCGCGTCAAGGCGCTTCTCAGGTCTTGTTTATGGAGGTAGCGATGTGCTAAGAGGGTAGCGGCTTCCTAGAGGGTTCCTCGGAAACAAATGGTCGTATATCTTCGATTTTAAGATCAATTTAATAATGGGAAGGGAGGTTATGAAATTTATGTTCTCACAACACCCAAGGTCATTAGTGTCTTGTTTTAAAATTTGGTTTTGATCACAGTATGTTGAGTTTTGATCTGGAGTCAGAGTATAATTTACATGTTGGTACATACTTTTTTTCTAATATTTTTAATTTTAATTATTCGGATATATTACAAATCGTCACAATGGACAATAATAATATTGCTACAGGATCACATTCATACAATATTTAAAATATAAACGAATGGAAAGTCAAATGACATAAAATAAAAAGAGGTATATAATAACAAAATTTATAAATTAAAAAAATAAACAAAATATGAACACTCCTCAAACTTATATAATAATAATAATAATAATTATAGGCTTACCGAACCCGAAGCTTCGATGCCGATACCACCAAATTCTGTCAAACAGACTCGTCTAATGTTCACCGTTCAAGTCCAAGCCCCCGAGATCAGCCTTAATGCAATCCTCCCATCGACGCTTCGGCCTACCTTTCGGACGCCTACCAGTCGGATCAGCGAATACCAACTTTCTCAGAATCCGCTCCTTGAGCCGAACAACTTTACTCGCCCATTTGAGTCTCCGCGATGCTATCAACTCAATTATATTCACAAGATACAAGTTCCGCAATTCCGCGTTGTGCAACCTTCTAAACTCCCCAGTGGCCTCATCTCTCTTCGGACCAAATATTTTACGCAGTACCTTATTTTCGAAAACCCTTAGCCGTTGTTCATCCTTCAAAGTAAGCGGCCACGTTTCACATCCGTAAAGAACCGTCAGAAGAATAATATTTTTATAAATTCTAACCTTCAAGTTTTTAGACAGAAGCCGCGAGCTAAGTAACTTAGCAACTGAATAATAACACGCATTTCCCACCTTTAATCGGGACTTTATTTCTTCCTGGATTTCATTTTTTCTTTATTTCTTTCTTCATTTTGTCCAATTCAAACTTATACACAATATTTAAAATTTTCTAGGGAACCCCGGACGGAGTCTGTCACCCTTCCTTGCACTATTTGTGGAAGGACAAGCAGAATCCACGGGATCCCAGCGCCTCCCTCTCGGCCGTGTCACTGGTGAGTGGTCAGTGGGAGCTGAGTGCCATAGCAACAAACACACCGTACTTAAGAGGAGAATCAGGAAAGTGTCAGAACTCCAGAATAGGTGTTTACAAAACGTCTCGGGACCACTGCCATTTGTACCTTCTAGTAGGGTTGTATGGATGAGTGGAGCTGGATTTGGAAAATTTGGATGGAATCAGATCTAAAATAAATAGAACATTAAGGTCGTGGTGTAAGGTATAGTTAGTGACATAATAGGGAGCATTTTCTATTGTTCGGAGGACTTTGGATTGAAATGATAGAATGCTTTCAAGTTAAAACCTTTAGCTGTTCCCCACAGTTCAAGTCCGTAGGTCCAGATAGGCTTCAGTATTGTCTTGTAGATTAATACAGTATTGGTCTAGGGTCAGAGTATAGTTTTCATGTTTTTACAGTAAGTCAGAGGCGTCTTACATGTCACGTATATTAGTCGTCTAAGGTCTCATCTGGTAACCTGGGACGAATTTCTGGACCTGGTTACGCAATTCCGCCTTGTGTAACCTTCTAAATTCCCCATTGGCCTCATGCCAATTTAGACTATATTGGGAAAGATTTAACGTAGTTCCTTATTCTCAAAAACCTGAAGGTGTTGTTATCCTTTAAACTAAGCAAACACGTTTTATTTACACGTACACTTCCGGTTACTGTACGATTGCCGATAATAAATAACAATTTAGAAGTTAATTCGAGGCGCATTCAGCAAAAGGCTTAATTAGGTAGAAATTAAAAGATTTTTTACTATAATTTTGGCCTAAATTTTATAACATCTTCTGGAAACTGAGTCAATTAAGACCAAATCTTTGGAACAATAAATAAGGTTTCTACTTAAATGATTGTGTTTCTGACTGCAACCCGAATTAACTTCTCAATATATCAACATACATGCAACCATTCTTTCATCATGATAAATAACAATATTTGATTAAAATCCATATTAAAGATGCTGTGACTTTTTTTCGTAACGGTTACTGGAGCGATACGGTTACCGATGATAAATGGACCAGTTCCAGAGCGGACCCGTTGAGAAATATTCTTTGGGCGTGGCGTCCAGCGAACCCGGATCTCGCGAGAACAAGTCGCATTATTTTACAAAGGTTTTTAGAAATTATTCTTAACTCAAAGGTGAAAGTTCAGTCGGTCGATCCAATTAGCTGCGATTTAATATGAGTGAATTGAACTGTTGTAGTACGTTTAAATTAAAACAACGTATTTACATAAAACAAATGCATTACAGTCGTCTTAGATAAATAAATAAAAAAAAGGATTCACAGTTCTTGGTTAGTAGTTTTAACTACCACTAGAATAAAATCGGTAATTATATCAAATTTAAGCGTTTTGCTATCAGAAACAATTAAAATTGTGAGTTTGCATGATGTGGAAGAATTTTCACTGAAAATAACGGTGGCACAAATCAACAATGGTCATTCTTTGGATTACGAAAGAATTTAAAATTATATATTTTACAGGGTGTCTAGCAAATCAGCTCAAAGAGATTCCCTGACTTTTGCATATTGTAAGTATTTTACCTGGCCAAATCTCGGTGACAATAAAAAAAAAACAAAGATTAATTATAATTAATATGGCCTTCAGATACAGTCCTGTATCTTGGCTTACTGTTAGACAAAAGATTGACTTGGAACCCACATACAAGACTTAAAAGACAAGAACTCAACCGACGATTCGGACAGTTATACCGACTACTCAACAGAAAATCTGAACTTACAGTTGACAACAAATTATTAATCTACAGGACAATACTGAAGCCCATCTGGACCTACGGACTTGAACTGTGGGGGACAGCTAAACGTACTAACATCAAACGCATTCAATCCTTTCAATCCAAAGTCCTCCGTACAATAGTAAATGCTCCTTATTATGTTTCCAACTATACCTTGCACCACGACCTTAATGTTCCTTTTATTTCAGACCTGATTCCATCCAAATTTTCCAAATTCCACCAGAATCTCATTCATCATCCTAATCCTCTAGCTCAATCCCTATCCAGCCCCACCCATCCATACAACCCACCTAGAAGGTTGAAACGGCAGTGGCCTCGTGACCTCTTATAACATGTATATTGGAGTTCTAGCATTGGCTAGATTCTCCACTCACGTGCTGTATGCTTGTGAATTGTATATAGGTATGAGTGACTATTGTATATATTTTTATTGATTTTATTTTGTATATATGTATATTTTATTATTATTATTATATAAATTTATTGTTTTGTATATATCGTGTGAATGTAGTATGAATGTTGTACGTTATCACTATTAAAAATGTCCTGAATTGGACTGAAAAAAAAAAAATTAATATGGTATACTAGTTGTATATTCAACTATATCTACCCGACACCAGCTGAAACTGTAGATGTTTAAGTTGACTTACCAATGAATTATGATGAACTTGGATAATGCTGTTAGTAATAATAAATATTTACAAATTTATTATAAAACTCGCTTTATGGTATTTGTAACGTCACAACAATTAAGCATATTGGAACTTTTGTCTGAGTGAAAAAGAAACGATGTTATTTAGGGGCCACTTTTTCTTGACCAAAGAACACATTTCCTGACTTTTTAATATGTTTATAAACTACCTGAATTTTCCCGGTTTGACCGATTTTTCCTGTTGCTAGACACCCTGTTATATCATGGCTGTTATAATTGATGTTATCAACTGAAGTAATTAAAGTTGCGCGCACCAGATTTTTCTGGACCTTGGAACTAAGTGACCCTTTTCCCTGACTAAAGTACAATTCCCGACTTTTCTGTGACTTTTTCGTGTGTTTTTAAAATACCAGAACCTCTCCCAGTTTTCCTGATTTTCCCTGTTGCTAGACACCCTGCGCCTGTTTTATTTTTAAACCTAAGTCTTAAAAGACCGGACAAATAACATTTGTTATGTACATTTTTGTTATACTACTATTCGTCCCAGAATAAAATGTATTTTCAATTAGTTCATTGATTCATTCATTCAAATAAATAAGACCGACTGAACTATATACTTATTGTAATTATAATTATGTTACATTTCTAATAAACAACTTAAACTTACTTAGAAGTGAGAAAGATATACATGCTATGAAGTGGATAATGCTGAAATCTCTTACCTGAAACAAAAAAAAAGACTGAATGTTAGAAATATAGTTAACAATTATATTTATTTATTTTTTTAAACATTTTATGGGTACTTAAAAAATACAACAAAAAACATACATCAAGTAAATTTGATAGTTATGTAATGCAATGACATGATATGCATGTAGAAAAGCTCCCCATTGGAAGCAGTCTAAAAATACTTTTAACTAGAAGGTCCCGAGGCCATTTCCTTTTCAGGCTTCTCGGAGGATTATCCGGAATTGAAGAGGAAGAAAGGATTGAAACAAGTGGGTTAGAGTGATAATGGGGTTTGTCATGAAAGGATTGATACCTGGTCCGGGCCAAATCCGTAACAAAGGGAACATTAAGGTCTTTATGGATAAGTTTATTCGTTACAAAGTAAGGAGCGTTGAGGACTTCGGATTGTAAGGATTGGATGCGGGAAGAATTTGATGGTTTACTAGTTGAGTGTTATTAAAGGATACTGTAGGGCAGGAAGTCAAAGGTTTACAAAGAAGAATAAAGGTTATTTAATGGGATTTGTTGGAATTTATATTTATTCTCCAGTTCTGACACCATACTTCAAGGTCTTTGATTTGGGCTTGCAGGGTATGTGAGGCAATAAATGCATCTTTATGAACTGATAACACGCAGGTGTCATCAGCATAGATTATTTATTTAAATTTATAGATCTATCTTAATACATACGCAAATAAATATGTAAGTATATATAGCTTATCTACGGGTTTCAAAGGTTAGTAAATAAATAAACAATAGTGTTTGGTCTACGTTTCGAGAATTAGTGTTCTAATATTTATGCCCTAACAGCCAACAACATAATAAAATTTGCATGCAATAATTAGCAGATGACACAATTGTTTCAAAGAATGAAAACATTTTTAGAATAAATTGAGGAACGGTCTAAATATAGTAGTTAAATAGATATCTCAATTGGAATTTAGATTTGTTTAATTAAACGTTATAAATACATACGAAGGAAATAGTTACAAATTTACATACCATTTGAAACAATGTGGTGTCTTAGATAGTCTTTCATATTATTTCATTTAAATAGTTATTCATATTGTTTCAAATTGTATGTAAAGTCCTTCGGAGGGGGCACAAAATGGTAATACTAAGTCTGTGTGATGTCAGGTACTTGTTATAGATCCTAATTAAAAGTAGATATTTAGCAAAATTTAGGACTCCCACTGTAGCAAAAAGGTATGTGTTAAATGAATATAGTTCCTATACAACTATAGGGGTACTCACTACGTTAGCTATAGCACGCTATTTGTGTTATTTTGTTTAAACCCGTCGAGTTTCCACAGCTATTTCCTGTATAAAATTGATGGGTTTAGCAAATAGCACAAAAATATGCTATAGCAAACGTAGTGAGTACCCCTTATATAACAAGTACACAAGATAGAATTTTTTTTTCGAATTTTAAGATTTTTAACGATAGTCTTGCAAATCTGTTCAAAGAATTGATTTTTCCTGATTTTTTTTCTGACTTGTCCATATTTTTAGTTGAAAAGATTAGCATATTTATAAAAATAATTACATTTAATAGGTAAAGTATTCTTCTCATTCTGAACCTGGTATCAATACAGTTATTGTAATATAATAAAAATTATAATATAAACTACGAAAAAATTTCACTTTTCTAAAAACTCTCTCTCCCTCCGAAAAAGTTCTGGATATACCACTGAAGAGGAATTAGAGGACCATTTAGGGTCACCTGTGGTGTAGTGCTGTGCTATCATAACAGCATAACTTCTATGCCCAAGGTCAGAGGTTTACAACAGGTAAGTGGCCTTATGATTTTTTACATGGTGTCTAGCAAATCAGCTCAAAGAGATTCCCTGACTTTTCCATATTGTAAGAAGTCTTTTACCTGACCAAATCTCGGTGAAAATCGACAAAACAAAGAATAATTATAATTAATATGGTATACTAGATTAAAAGTATATATAATAACTAATTACTTTACGATAAGATTCAACTATATCTACTCGACACCAGCTGAAATTGTCGTTGTTTAAGTTGACTTACCAATGAATTATGATGAACTTGGATACTGCTGTTAGTAATAATCAATATTTACATTGAGGATGTATAGTCGACTGTAGAAACTATTATAGGTGGAATAGTCAGGAATCAGTCATTTTTTTTTTAAATTTTTTAATTTTGCCAACGTTACGGCCCAAGCTTGTGAGCTATCATCAGGGCATTACTGAGCCATGTCCAAGCATAAAGTCCAGTTTAAAAAAAAAAAAAAAAAATGACTGATTCCTGACTATTCCTCCTATAATCAATATTTACAAATCTGACAACAAATTTATTTTAAAACTCGTTTTATGATATTTGCAACATCATAACAAGTAGGCATATTGCAACTTTTGTTAGAGTGAAGAAAGGGGACCATTTTCCCTGACCAAAGTACAAAGTTTCTGACTTTTTAATATGTTTTTCAAATCCCTGACTTTTCCGAGGTTTTTCCTGTTCGACACTGATATTACGATGATATATGTATGTATCACTTTTCTTGGGTTCGGAAAAAGAAAAATTACCGACAGAAAAATGTTTGTTTTTTTTTTTCTTTTAGTTAGTTATCAAATTCGTTTAACTAGTATATTTATTCGTTTTTTATCAATGCTAATAAGATGATATGGTTTATATTTTTTCAATCTACAAAAATGTAAAAACAAATGACAATCGTATTCAAGGTCTCGCGACCTACATGATATTAAAGTTTACATGATGTAGTGAGTGAATCAAAATCGTTAGGGCCATTTTTGAGAAAAACGTAAAAAGGAGAAAATCCGTAGTTTAAAGTTTTAAGGTATGAAGGTAATTTCTCCTTACCTAAACTTGGCAAGCATGTGTTAGGACTATAAGATATCGACTCAGCCCTAAGCATCCTGTTGTTACAGAAAGAGGATTAGACTTGGATGGACACTCGCTGAATACAAATTCTACCCACATAATTAAGACTTCCTGACTAGATCTTGGACAACATTGTCTCGCTGCTGCCAGCTCACGTTCTGAGCCCCGCTGTCCCTAAAGTTACATACGGTTCGAACCAACCGATACAAAACGCGGTGGCGACCAAATCGCTACGCAACTCTGCAGTGTCGAAACCGGAGCGAGGAAACCGATTTCGTTTGCCTCTTCTAGCACATATGGCAAATATACTGGAGTAAGAATTGGGATCAAGAGAAAAAACTGCAAGTCCACTAATCATATAGTTCGGAACGTAATGATTGTTCTAAAATTATTTATTTATTTTTAAAAGAAGTTCAAAAGAACTGTATTATACAATAAAATACTTAAAGTAAATGTTTTAATTCATCGTATGGGCTTGTTACAGGTATGTTAAAAAACTACCCGGTGGTAGCACTTCAGTGTTTATTTAATATAGTAGGTCTCGAGGCCATCTTTTTTTCAGCCGCTATGGAGGATCATCAGGAATAGATAGGAGATGAGAGGTTACGGACGAGTGGGTGAAGATGGGCTGGTAGTTAGAAATTAAAGGAAGTTTATCTACTTCGGACTAGATGTATATATATAATGGGGTGTTCAAGACTTCGTGGACTATTTTATTGGTGACGAAGTAAAGGGCGTAATCGGATGGTTTGTTGGATCCGCATTACCCAAACATCGCATGTCCAAATAGGCTTGATGATGGTAATATAAATTGATTTTTTTGAGGTATGTGGAGAGTTTTGAGCGTTTGTCAAGTAAATTTTGTAGTAAGCGATATCTACAAGCTCTTTCTTGTAGTTTCAGTCTTGTGTGAGAGATAAATAAATATTATACAAGACATGTTTTTTAAGTAAGTACCGTTTTGGAATTAAAAAAAGACGTGCAAAGATATCGCAATAATTTTATTTTTACATGAAAGCCTGTACCTTAATCTACTTTTCTACATAATTTCCGTGAATTTTGAGAAACTTGTCATAATGCGGCACCAGTTTTTGAATACCCTTCTCAAAATATTCTGCCGCCTGACTTGTTAACCACTGCATCACATATGTTTTGACTTCGTTATCGTCTTGAAGACACCGACCGCCCAGGTGTTTCTTTAAGTGCAGGAACAAATTGGTAGCATTGATTGTCTCATTACGAGGCAGAAACTCCACTGGCAATACTCCTTTTCTGTTCCAAAAAACTGTGCACATGATTTCCGGGCAGAAATTGTTTGCTTAAACTTCACTCTTGGGTGATGATGAATACCGCCATTCCATGGATTGTTGTTTTGATTCTGGTCTGACGTAGGCCACCCATGTTTCGTCAACGTCGTTTAACAAATCAGGCGGCAGAATTTTTTGAGGAGGGTATTCAAAAACTGGTGCCGCGTTATGATAAGTGCCTCAAAATTGATGGAAATTATGTAGAAAAGTAGATCAAGGTACAGGCTTTCATGTAAAAATAAAATTATTGCGATATCTTTGCAACGGTACTTACTTAAAAAATATGCCTCGTATAATATATATATATATATATATATATATATATATATATATATATATATATATATTTTTTTTTTTTTTTTTTTTTATAAATAATAATAATTAAGAGTCAGTCTTTTCCAAAATATTTTTAATTTTGCCGACGTTTCGGGTCAAGCTTGTGAGCCATCATCAGGACATTACTGAGCCCCTCCAAGCATAAGTAGTTTATTCTTGAACATGACTCAGTAATGCCTTGATGATGGCTCACAAGCTTGAGCTGAAACGTCGGGTACTGTGAACAGGAATGATTCAGTCATTTACTATTTATTTGTAAATACGGTATGGCGGGAAATATTAGTATTAAGGGTCTTAGCAACTAATAATAAAAAGTTCAAGCACTTAAAAGTTTTAAACTTCTGACTTGACTTTTGTACAATTAAATTGGTGATTTGGTCGTTTGTGCGTCGTTTGTTACAAGATCAAAGAGTTTTGGGTTACTTCGCTCCAATCGCACGTTAAGGCTACACTTATTACGTTCCTTACAAAAAAAGATGCTGACGAAAACTTTTATTCAACAGTTACACTCCCTCACCCGCTTGGGAACGAGGAACTCCGCTACCAACTTGACCTGCTTGTGGATGAGCTTCCAGTCGTAGTTGACCTTGGACACGACCTCTTGTGATCCTGCCGCTCCCTTCTTGGCCCTGCAGACCAGGATCTCCTTAAAGGGGAGCAACCTGTGGCAGAGGATGAGCTGCACCAGTGCCAAGGCGGTCGCCGCCCGAAGACTGTCCACACTCCTCCGACCCACGAGCCGCTTCCAGTAGTTCCAGCAGTACTTCAGTCCGCAGCTCACCGTGTCCACTTTGAAAGCGATCGCCTCCTCGCGCATCAGCACCATCTTTCGGGGAATTGTGCTACTCTAACGGGAGCGAATTTGAAAATAGGATTTCAAAAAGGTTAGGTGTAAAGTTGAGATTTAGATTCCAACCCAATCATATGATACAAATATTGAATACACGCAAATAAATGTTAAAACGTTGCTTTAATAATTTCTCTCTGACTTGGAAAACAATTGATTTAGTGGTTCTCAACAAAACGAATTGGTACTTCAGGGTGTCAGCAAATCAGCTCAAAGAGAATCCATGACCTTTTTATATTGTAAGGAATCTTTTACCTGGCTAAATCTCGGTGAAAATCGACAAAACAAGGAATAATTATAGGAAATATGGTATACTAGATTAGAAATATATATAATGAATAATTACTTTGCGATAAGATTACACTATATCTACCCGACACCAGCTGAAATTGTAGTTGTTTAAGTTGACTTAGCAATGAATTATAATGAACTTGAATACTGCTGTTAGTAGTTCGAATCCCGGCTGTTGCAGAATATTATCAGTTAATTCAGTCGGGGGGGAGGGGGCGACCCTAGGGTATGAAGACTCTCCTGGGGCAGACCCAGCATCTATAAAGTGGGCACCCAAAATAATTGGGGATAAACCTGGGGGCTGAGCGCGATTAAGGCCTAATCACCTCATTGCACTGTCGTTGGCCTAGAAACAGTACGAATCTTTATATGTACTGAGCTCAAGACCCTTCATGGGTTGTAGTGGTACAGGTTTTTTTTTTTAATCTATATAAACTTTAAGAGCTTTTTTTTAATGTTTGAATCTCTGCAGCTATATCTTCCGCTTTCTGAAGAGCTTCTTGGAGCAGTTTTGCCTCCAATTCCTCCACCTGAATGTTGATTTTTCTCTTCTCCACAGCCCTCCTGTCCTTTTATGATATTAAATATTAAAATCGCTTTATGATATTTGCAACATCACAAGTAGCCATATTGGAACTTTTGTCGGCGTGAAGAAGAAACGATGTTATTTCGGGGCCACATTTCTCTTGACCAGACATCGAATTTCCTGAATTTTTCATATTTTTTAAAATCCCTGACTTTGCCCGGTTTTCCCTATTTTCCCTGTTAGTAGACACCATGTACGACACCATGTATTAAACGCCACCCCAGCAGAAATTCTGGTAATGTGCCAATCTTCACCTAAAATTATTGTAACATATCACAGAATAAAAACTTTATGTAAAATTAAACACTTTAAAATTGAAAACATTTATTTATGTAAAGTAATCAATCCCTCGCGCGGATCTCATTGCCGCGTATGGGGAGCGTCCCACGGTTGGGATGTGGGGATGGTCGGTGAAATTTCCTCAGAAGCTCCTCCCGGCTAAGTCCGATGGATTCGCTGACCAACAATGAGGGCAGGCAGCACTCCAGGCTTACTGAAGGGTGTGACGTAGGTTTGAACGCCCTACTCACATATTTCAGTTCACAAAATACCACTGACAGTCATGGATTCCACTGAAGTAAAACGCTTATTATCCGGAGGTAAACGGGGGACTAACCGTTCGGGTCTCCGGGTGGGTAATGCTTCAGGGGAATCATGGCGCGAGATGAAAATTATAGATTTAACTTCCGAGAAAGTTGGTATTCGCTGAACCGACTGGTAGGCGTCCGAAAGGTAGGGCGAGGCGTCTATGGGAGGATTGCGTTGAGGCAGATTTTGGGGGCTTGGGCTTGAACGGTAAACATTGGACGAGCCTGTGCAAGCGGAGTTTGGTAATATCGGCATCGAACCTTCGGGTTCGGTAAGTCTCTTATTATTATTATCTTTTATTGCAAATTTTCTTGGTTTTACCAGAATATTTACCTACTCGGACCAAAGTCGAGGGCTGTACCGAGGAGAACTGATTTCTGTCCTTCCAGAACCTTTTCGGGCAGTTTTAAGTTTTTAGTTGCTCAAATGGTGTCATCTGGAATAAGTCCGTTGCATGAGATAATTATCGGATATACCTTGATATTTTCGTATTTTCTCAGCAATAGTTTTGTCGATATTGTCATCATTCGGGACAGCAATATTGATGACATAGCCGCATTTTACATTTTGATCCATAACCACTATGTCCGGCTTGTGATCGGTAATAATGGAACGATCCCAGTATATTGTTTTGTTTTTTCACCCGAGAGTACCTGTTTTGGTTCATATCGGTAATAAGGAACCCCGTCTGCTATCATTTGGTATGATTATGCCAGCGATTATTTTATTATTAAAGTAATCAATCACTGTTTGGTGGAAGATAGGACGATATGGATTAAAATATAAATTCGAAACAGTCCCTATCCTATTTCACCTGATGCTTTCTCCAAATGAATTATAATAAATAAGAATTCAAATGGTTTCTCCACCCCCTATGTCTGTTGTTCTTCAATTTAGAACAATCCCATTCATTCAACTGTTTGTTTGCCTATTAATTGTGACCCGGAGCTTGTGCGATGTGAAGTATTTATTGAAGATTCTTATGCTAATTAAACCTGGATAGGCCAAATTTAAGACTCCTACTGTAGCATCGTCCGATTAGCCATAGTAGCATAAAGTGGCGTTAAATAAACACAACAAAAAATATAATTTTAAAATAAATATCTTAGTTCTTAGGCGCCATAAAATAACTGACGCCATCAAGACATTACGAAACATTTTAATTAGAAAAAAAAAATCGAATATTAAATTAAATGAGAACTACGGACTAGCTCGTAGGTCGTACAAGATAAATGATTTGCAAAGCTAGCAGAAAATTATTAATAGCACTCTTTTTAAAAAATGCAGTATGTTATCAGTTCCTGCAATAAAGTAATCTACACATGAATGTTATATCGGTTCAATGATTGAAATGGCAATTAAAATGTTAGCAAAATAAAAACAAGCTATTCTTAATTAATGATTGGTTCTTAATTCATTCCAAAAAGTTATTATTATTATTACTTATGATTATTTGCAGTCTACGTTTCGGAGGTCTTTGCCATCTTCAGGACTCACTGACACCAAAGAATCAGTTATGTTTGTATATATTTTCTTAAATTTTTACAATAATTTATTACATAATAAATTAGTCAGGTATTTAATTTACTGCGGTTAAATGAGGATTAAACGGATAGTTTTAGAATTCCTAACTTTAATACTATATATGTATATATATGTAAGGGAGAGTATTGCGATCGTGAAAATTTTCGAATTCCAGTTTTCAACGGAAATACACGTTTAAGGTTCCCCTAAGTAGGGGTGGGCATAATCGAATGGTCGTCATAATCGGATGATCGAATGATTAATATGCACTTTAAGATACGATATGCCACAATTTCCGTCTCTATGATGGCTAAACTGGCTCAGCCTAGGTGCAAATATGGTCAAATATGGCCTGTGTGCACAAAAAAAAAAAAAATAAAAAAAATAATCGTTCGATTATTCTCCTTATAATCCCTCTATTATCGTTAAACAATTCAGTTCGAATGATCATTCGTTTCTCCAAACCTATTAATCTGATAATCGATCAATTCGAATGATTGAAGTAATCGAATGGTCAAATAATCGTCATTCGATTATGCCCACCCCTACCTCTGAGTCCAAATAAGTCCAAAAAAAAAATGTGTATATGGGTCCCGGGCGAAAGCTAAAAGTCCTATGAAACTGAAATTTCATATTTAAGAAAACTGTACGCTGGAGATGTTACAGCAACTTTTTCATTAAAATCAGCTTACCAGACATGCACTTTTATACCATGCACCTTTTTACGAGTTAATCAAAAACGGCTCTAACGATTTTGATTAAATTCGCTATATCGATGTAAAATTTTATGGGCTTTAATATCATGTAGGTTTCATTCTGATTAAAATAGTCTGACAGGGCTTAAATGCCGATATTTTCTTCCCCTAAAATACTTTTAATTTTGTAGATTCAATAAAAATAACTATATTATCTTGTAACCATTGATAATTAAAAGCTAAATATGTAAGTTGGGCGAATTCGATAAACAACTAAAGGAGAAAACTGAAAAAATATTTGTTTAATGCAATTTTTTTTGTTTTTGAAAATATGAACAATTATACGTCTATAATATACCGTTGAAAAGCTAACAATTTTAGAAAAAATATTATTTTATGCACAAAGTTGTAAATTGTAATAGAGAGTGATGAAAAGCGGATAAAATTAACTGATTGTTTTAGATATTAACATAATAGATTATTTAATAAAACACGTGTTTCTATCGAAAATCAATTTAATTAATTCTTTAAACTAATTTCATCTCTAATGGTATTTGAAAATTCTTAAATTGATTTTAACAAGGGAAGTAAGTGAAAGTATTGTCCACACCAGATTTTTAGGTATTATTAAGAACCAGTTATTCATAATTAATTTTATAATGCAATTCTTCTAAATTCCTCGAACTTCGTTATACGTTTTTCAAATGAATGAATTGACACTATTCCTAAAGCTTTCACATTTCTTAAAGAACTGGATGCTCCTAAAAATGACATTTTATTTTTTTTCCACTATTGAATTTTATATCGACTCGTTTACTTTCTAACAGATAGGTCGTTTGGTCTGGCCGTGTTAAGCGATCGAGCGGAACATAACAACAGGGAAGAAACCTTAGATTTGATCTTTTTTGGGATAAACTTTAAAATGCCGATGAGTTTGCATTATATTTTTTCACTGGCTTAGTATAGGTTTTTTTTAGTCTGAAACTGATGCCAAATATGACATTCCTTTAATTTTTTCCCGCTTTTTCTAATCCTCTAAATTTATTACACATAACAACGAAAAGATAGGAACATATAAAAAAAGCAAAAAATGTCCTTCTATTACCGATTATCGATTACTTAAAATGTAGATAAATAAATGGTAGCATTCCTATATATTTTGAATAATCTTTATTCTAATACCATATTATATACAGTTTATTAAATCGGAGATAATATTGTGATGAGTATTTGGTTTTTTTTTATTTTCAATTACGAAACTTTCTAGTGCACAAAAAATATAAAAAATCTGGTGCGGGCAACACAAGACTTTCACTTACCTCCATTTTTAAAATCAATGAAAGAATTTTCAAATACACTTAAAGATAAAAATACGTGAAACTATTAAAGAATTAATTAAATTGAATTTATATAGAAACATGTGTTATATAAAAAAAATCGATTGTATTATTATCTAAAATAATTAGTTCTATCAGCTTTTCATCACACTTTATTAACTTTAACAAGCTCCTTTTTTTTGCTTTTACAATAATTTTTTTTTCTAAAATCTTTAGCTTTCTAACGGTATATTATAAGTGTATATTACTGTTGCTATGTTCCAAATAAAAAAAATTCCATCAAAAATATATTTTTTTCGTTTTCTCCTTTGGTTGTTTATCAAATTCGTTCAACATGCATATTTAGCTTTTATTTATCAATACTAACGAGATAATATGGTTATTTTTATGGAATATACAAAATTAAAGGTACTTTACAAGAAAAAAATCTGGTGCGGGCAACACACGACTTTCACTTACCTCCGTTTTTAGAATCAATTAAAAAAATTTCAAATATAGTTAGAGATAAAAATGATTGAAACCATTAAAGAATTAATTAAATAGAATTTCTAGAGAAACATGTGTTTTATTAAAAAAATCTATTATATTATTATCTAATAAAAAATGATCTCTTAGTTTGATCGACTTTTTATCACTCTCTGTTCATTTTTAAAAGCTCGTGCATGAGAGAATATTTTTTCTAAAATCTCAAGCTTTCCAACGGTATATCATCCATGTTATTACTGCTCTTATGTTCAAAAACGAAAAATTGCATTAAAAGAATATTTTTCTGTTTCTCCTTTAGTTGGTTATCGAATTTATTCAATTTATATATTTACTTGTTTTTCATCAGCGTTAACAAGATAATATAGTTATTTTTATTGAATCTACAAAATAAAAGGTACTTTAGGGGAAGAAAATTTAAAATATCGGCATTTAATCCCTGTCAGACCATTTTAATCCAAATGAAACATACATGATATTAAAGCCCATTAAATTTTACATCGATATAGCGAGTTTAATCAAAATCGTCGGGTCGAGAAAAACGAAAAAAGGTGCAAAATATATAAATATAATTATGCTTCAACATTGTTTAATTTTTTTATAATACACTACCTTTCTGCTATAATGCTATATTTTTATCAGTAAGATATGATTTCCTTAATAATAATCAGTATCAGAAAATATAACATTAAACTTAAATAACAACTAACAATATTTTTACACAATCGAAATTTCCAGCACCAGAGATAAATATAAATATATATATATATATATATATATATATATATATATATATATATATATATATATATTTATCTCTTGATGATAGAGTCAACAACACATGCTTCCATAAGGAACCGGAACAACATGGTTTACAAACCACATCCCAACCACTTCCGGAACTGACCGTCTGGGCTATTCCAGGGAGAACGTTCGACATTTTTTAGAACATTATAATACTGGGTGTGGAGTTGCCTCGTTCATTAAGCAGCATACTATTGGTCTCCGAGTCTTCGGTTTGAAACTGGCAGAAGTAGGATATTTTTTTTTTTCCCTGCTATTTCAGCAGTACAATGAGGCTGTGGTAAACCTTACCCAGCATCTATAAAATTACCTGCTTGCACAGGCGTTAGTCTAGAAACTGTACAAATCTCTGTATGTACTAAACCTAAGATCCTTCATTAGTTTTTGAAAGAAAAAATATAATAATATCAACTGTATATTATTCTATCATATGTATATTATTTTTGCTCAGAAGAACAATAAAAAATGTAAGAAAACAATTTTAAAACACTGCTGCAAATTATTACACAATGGTTTATTATTTCCAAATAACAATATTAGGATATAACTATTTATATAGCTGTTGATAGACAATTAACTAATATGAAAAGCAACAGATAATCTAAGGAAAATGGTATATCACTACTGCTAATTTCGAACGCTATATCTCTGCTAGTTCTTAACCAATTTTAATAATTATTTTTTCATTTCGTAAATTGAATTCACTATGGCATATCGCTAAGCGCTAAAAAGATCGCGGTTTCTTGATCTTGAAAATCTTTTCGATTTTTCTATATAATAACCGAGTTTCGGTGGATTTTGTAAGTGAGTTTGATCCCAATTCTGTGCGATGTCAGGTACTAGTAAAGATCCTTATCCTAATAAAACCTGGATAGGCAAAATTTAGAAAGACTGTAACATCGTCCGATTAGCCACATCACAAAGAGTGACTTTAAATTAATAAAGAAACAAATTGATTTATTAAATCTTTAACTAATTTATTCTTTAAACAACTAAAACATAGTTTAAATAACCTTTTTTAACAGATAATTACAAAAGTTTCAAGCACGTTTTTGCAATTACAAATAGTTTAAAGGACTTATGAATTTGGGGAAATAAAAGAAAATTTCTTAAGCTAATAATTCTGTACAGATGTTTCAAACAGGTAAGGGTTCTTTTCTATTTTTGTTTTCAGTAGCTTAATATAGAAAATATCACAAATGCTTAAGGTACTTAAATAAATTTTGTAGATAATTTGCCAGAGTTTCATTAAAGCGGAAAAAAATTACAATTAAAGTTCATATACTTAACTCATAATTATCCATTTAATTTCCAAATATTAGAGTTCCTTTTCTTTTATAATAAATAACTATAGTTAAGTTGATGAACTCCAAAATCAGGAAGTTCGATTTTACGTATAAATTCATGTTTATTTAAAACATATTTAGGTCTCATCTGTTATTGACGACGAGTTGAATAACATGTGTAGATGTATACTTAAAGATAAAAAAAAAAAAAAAATTAAACAAATGCCTAATATAGGTCACTATAAAACAATAGATGATGATGTCACACTTGTATAAATGAATAGAGAATAGACCTAGAGATAGAAAAGACAACTGAACAAACTGAATTTTGTCAATAGAACGCAAACACAATACCTTCATATGATAACATTAAACATAGCATAAACAATATATGCTAATGTACATACCTACAAAATTAATCAGAATAACGAGAGAAAATTTAAATAATATTATAACTAAAATATTTATAATATTAATATAGTCATTGAAGAACATACAATACTTACGTTGAACATGTAATATTAACAGCCAAGAACAAGAATGCATGGGATCGTGGCTACCATAACAGCCTTCTATGCCCGAGGTAGCGGTTCAAACCCGGCAAATGACCCTCGGAATTTTTAAAGGGAATCAGTAATAATGTTTGTTCCGAGCCTGTGCAAAATTTAGGACATTGCAACATCGTAAGATTACTCCCCAGCCGCATTAAAGTGACGTTAAACGAATAAACAAACAAGCATGTATATATCTAGAGGGATTGTAAATGGGTAATAAGAGGCATTTGTCATGTAACTTGGATAATACTCTTGAGTTAATTGTTCGGGTGGTTGACAAAAAATAATAAATAAAATAAAAACGCTAAAAAAAACATTTATAATCCGACGTTTCGACCCACGCCTCGGGTCATTCATCAGGGCCTCTCCACAAAGTACAGAAGCTGAATGACGAAGTTTATTTTATGAAACATATGTACAGTGTCTAATAACTCTTTTATATAAATGGGATCGGTGTGGTCTAGTTGATAGAGCACTAATCTACTGTTCTCTGGGTCTTAGGTTCGAATCCCGGCTGTAGCAGAATGTTATTTCAGCCGGAGACTTCAGGTATGGAGACCCTCCTGAGGCAAACCTATCACTGTTAAGTGGGTATCCAAAAAATAGAGAAAAAATCTGGCGGCTGAGTTACTCCTAGAAACAGTACGAATCTCTAAATTTACTGAGCCTAAGACCCTTAAAAGGTCGTAGTAGTTTGTTTTTTTTAATTTTAAATATAAACAGTTTTTATTACAATAATCAGTAAATAGCCTATGTTAAAGTTTTGCCAATTTTTTTCTAATATAAAATAGACCCTCTATCTCTCACTCAGTTCTCCTTAAAATCGTAAATATAGCCGAAATCTAAAGCACTAGTAGATTATAAGAGTACTTGTTTTTGAAGAAATTAAAACTTATTTTCTCGTTGTAATTAAAAGAAAAATATTAATTCTAAAATAAAAAACGCTGCAAATTATTACACATTGGTTCATTATTTCCAAATAAATATATTAGGGTATAACTGTTTATATTGATGTTTACAAGAAATTAAATAATACGAAAAGATATAAATAATTCAAAGGATTTTAATTTCAAAACGCTATATCTCGGTTATTTCTTAACCGATTTCAAGGATTCTTGTTTTTGTTTTGTCGGTAATTTAATGCTCTATTGAAATATTTGGTATTTATCTATTAATTCTTAGGTTTTTATTTGTTAATCACAGTATCTTTACCTTGAATTTTTTTTTCGATTTTTCTTCATCTTTGATAATTAGTATGGGGAGCAATTTCAACTTGTTTACTTCGTGACTTGAATATATGGTAAAGATTTTCATTTTTTTTTCTTTTTTTTTTTTTTTAGTGTTTTTTTTGTTCATATCCTGATCTTAAAATTTACTACGATGTTTTCTTTATCTTCACAAATAGCTGTGGATATAATTAGTTGACCGTTGAGAATTACTGAAGGAATTAGTCCGGGTGGCGGTCATTAAATGAAACAACTGAATAGTTTCAACTATTTTATTGTTTGCCAACGTTTCGACCCCCATTGTAGGTCATCATCAGGGCTAAAAAGATACAAAAAGGATACATTTAAAATAAGATTAAAAATACTATTCTTAAAAAAATAACTATTGCGCTAGAGAATGTCAATATTATAACATAAAAAGAACTAGATGTGTAAAGAAATCAATTAATTAAATTACAATGCCAAATGTATACTAATGAGAGCTATACAGACCAGATAATGACTAAAGATAGTGTACAAATATATAAGAAAAAATTACATGAAATAAAAAACATTTTAAAAAATGGAGTACAGTGGAGAAAAATGGAGTACGTATCTCCACTGTACTCCATTTTGTTAATGGTTTTTATTTCATGTAATTTTTTCTTATATATTTGTACATTATCCTTAGTCATTATCTGGTCTGTATAGCTCTCATTAGTATACCTTTATCATTGTAATTTAATTAATTGATTTCTTTACACATCTAGTTCCTTTTATGTTATAATATTGACATTCTCTAGCGCAATAGTTATTTTTTTAAGAATAACTGAAGGAATTAGTCCGGGTGGCGGTCATTAAATGAAACAACTTAATAGTTTCAACTATTTTATTGTTTGCCAACGTTTCGACCCCCATTGTGGGTCATCATCAGGGCTAAAAAGATACAAAAAGGATACATTTAAAATAAGATTACAAATACTATTTAAAAAAAAAAAAAATTTAACAATTTCACTAGAGAATGTCAATATTATAACATAAAAGAAAATAGATGTGTAAAGAAATCAATTAATTAAATTACAATGATAAAGGTATACTAATGAGAGCTATACAGACCAGATAATGACTAAAGATAATGTACAAATATATAAGAAAAAATTACATGAAATAAAAAACATTTTAAAAAATGGAGTACAGTGGAGAAAAATGGAGTACGTATCTCCACTGTACTCCATTTTGTTAATGGTTTTTATTTCATGTAATTTTTTCTTATATATTTGTACATTATCCTTAGTCATTATCTGGTCTGTATAGCTCTCATTAGTATACCGTTATCATTGTAATTTAATTAATTGATTTCTTTACACATCTAGTTCTTTTTATGTTATAATATTGACATTCTCTAGCGCAATAGTTATTTTTTTAAGAATAGTATTTTTAATCTTATTTTAAATGTATCCTTTTTGTATCTTTTTAGCCCTGATGATGACCCACAATGGGGGGTCGAAACGTTGGCAAACAATAAACTAGTTGAAACTATTCAGTTGTTTCATTTAATGACCGCCACCCGGACTAATTCCTTCAGTAGTTCACAAATTAGCTATATAATATAGGCGCATTCTTGATGAAAATATCAATTTTTTTAAATAATAATCGCAGCTTCTTGATTAACTATAATACAATTTAACAGTTGTTTTTTTTTTTGTTTTTTTTTATTCATTCGTTACGTTATTCAGACTCTACATTTCCTGAGACGTAAATCCTTACAATTTCAAGGTGGAAGGAATCATTTTTTTTTTTTTTTTTTTGGCCGATTTAAATGGTAATTTAAAAAAATAAAATAAACCAAAAGATTATGCAGAAAATTAATTTAAATTGTGGATAATCCGTTTAAGTACTAAGTATACATAGCCAATGTGACATATAATCAATCTACTTCGTAACATTATTTGCGACAGTTTGTTTTCACATTAAGATGTTGCGATAAAAGCGAAGCCAGCGATAGGAGTCCATATTAGAGGCCTACGCTTGGCAAAGGTATATTGGCACCTGTAGGCGTAGAGCTAATTGATTTTTTTTTTTACTCAACTTCAGATTTCATTTTTTTTTTTTTATGTTTTGCTTTTTGGTTTGAATTAATATAATAAAAGAGGTTCCGACAGCCGATAAATCTTCTTTCATGTCGACTTAATTCATTTTAAAGACGGAATATTTTAACCAATTTATTTTCTTTTTTATATACAAGTGAATTGATAAATAGATAGATAATTTTTTAAAATTTCTTTTATCATATTAAAACATAAGCTATATCAATAAATTAACCTTTACTACCATTAATAATTCAAGCCAATAACTATACACGGTTAAAAATTAAAAAAAAAATTAAATTCTTTTAAATGTTTATATCCACGAGGCCATGCTTTTTTACAATAATCGCACATAACACTTTTTTAACTTTCAGACAATTCTTTCCAAAGCAACTTCCTCTAATTTAAGACAAAATTAGACATTAAGATAGGAAATGAAATATATTCTCGCTATCTCTTATATTACACAGCGACCTTTTTAAATAAAATTTATTATAACATTTTTAATATTTTATCAAAAAAAAAAAAAAAAAAAAAAAAAAAAAAAAAAAACCGTAAGGATTTTTAGTAAACTCGTTATTAAATATTAATGTAATATTGAACAGACTTTAATTTCAGTTCATAGTTATAATCGATAACAAATGGTTAAATACGCAATATAAAAGAGTTTGATAAGCAGCTGTAGGAGAAAAGAAATAAAATATTATACAAAATTAATACATATATATATAAATATATATATACACACACACACACACACACAACACATCATAATAAATATAAGCCATAATACACACATTAATTATATAATTAATATGTCTCTAAATTATTTCATGATAATAATGATGAGAATATCGAAATGAATATATTTTTGTAATGTCAATTTTACTTATAATTTTCTTTATGTAGATCTTGTTTTACAGGTTATTTAAGTATTATGTGATAAAAAAACTTAGTCATATAAAAAAATAATGATTTTAATTAACTAAGGTTTTGCAGATTAAATGAAAATGGGGTGAAAACAAGTGATTGTTGTGGATAATATTGTTTCTATTCAAATTCAGGTTTTTTTCAAACTTGATTTGAAGAAGTAACTTCCCGTTTGGTTGCCTAGACTTCCGGCAACACTTCATTTCACAAGAACACCTTGTTAAAAAATAATCATGACAACAGTTTTGACAGGTTTAATTAGATGATTATGATTGGTTACCTGTCATCTTGACATTGATATACGATGAGGAAGTCAGGAACTTACCTAAAACAAAGAAAATGCCAATTAAATAACACAATTTACAATTATACTTATAATTAAAAAAACAAAACAAGAACAATCAGAATACAGGATCTAATTTTTCGATTTTGTTTTTAGCATAATAAATTTTAAGTTGGGAAATAAGTTCGTTGCGTTTTTACTTTCACTTACTGTATATACGTGTAGTAAGAGAAAGTATTGCGATCGTGAAAATTTACAAATACGGAAATACACATTTTAGGGCCCTACACATTATAGACAAATATACGCCCGAGACGTTACAAAATCTTTTTCATCAAAATAAGCTTAACAAAAGAGCCACTTTATAATATGCATTTTGCACATTTTTTCGATTTTCTCGAAAACGATTTGATTAAACCCGCTATATCGATGTAAAATTTAATGGGCTTTAACATCATGTAGGTTTCATTCTGATTAAAATGGTCTGACAGGGCTTAAATGCCGATATTTTAAATTTTCTTTCTCTAAAGATCTTTAATTTTGTTGATTCTATAAAATTAACTATATTATCTTGTTACCACTGATAAAAAAACAGGTAAATATTTAAATTGTGCTAATTTAAAAAATAATTAAAGGATAAAACTGAAAAAAAAAATTTCAGGGCATTTTTTTTGTTTTTGAACAGAACAGTAATATACATGTATGATATACCGCTAAAAACCTAAATATTTTAAAAAAAATAATATCTCATACACAAGCTTTTAAAAGTTAATAGAAAGTGATGAAATGAACATAAAACTAACTGATTATTTTAGATAATAATATAATAGATTTTTTAATAAAACACATGTTTCTATATAAATTCAATTTATTTAATTCTTTAATAGTTTCACGTATTTTTATCTCTAACTGTATTTGAAAATTATTTTATTGATTTTAAAAATGGAGGTAAGTGAAAGTCGTGTGTTGCCCGCACCTGATTTTTTTACTGGTTATCTTAATAAAAACTTCATATTATTGTAAATATTTTTAATCATTTATATCCTGCGATATCCCGTGTCGTAGAGTGAGGGTTGTCTGTGACCAATCCTTGAATTCGGTTATTATCAACAGTTGAAGGACGACTCGAGCGTTTTGCGTTCTCTTAGTCAAAACTTTCTGAACCGAGTCAAACCTTAATTTACCAGACGGTGCATTCTCTTACGGCATCATCGCCATAAACAAAGAAAAATTTTGGTAACCATCTGTGCCGCGGATTTTTCTTTTCGGAAATAAAATATCATTTAATGACGAAAATGAATTTTTTTCTCTAGTATTTTGAGCAAGCAAAATGCCACTTAAAGATAAGGAATCTCTGTTAAATGGATAAAAGCACCTTAACAAATCCTTTTTTTGGAATATTTAAGCATTAAAGACCAACTAAACATGATTTTATAAACACGGAGAGCTTATTCTATTACCCATTAGTTTTGCAACTGTAAATAGCACGTATTTCAAGAATTAATTTCCTCTTGAAAATAATAAACATGTTTCAATATAAAAATAATTTTATGGAGTTCTTTTAATACTATAACAACACGTTTTATTTTAATCTTGAAAATCTATTTACTCTTTTAAGATTTGAGCTTTGGGTGCACCCTGAGTCAGAGAACGTTTATTTTTGGAATGCGGAAAATACATCTCTTAGTAGCCAAGTTTGCTAGACCCGAACGAAAATACCTCGTAGGATCAGCTGGCAAGGAGGTAGGTTCATTATATCTTTGTGGTGTCTCACTGGGTGAAACTAGTTAAAACAACATTATATCTCTATATAATACTTTTTTTAATTTTATTTATTGTAATTTAAAACTGTATTATACAACACATTTAGTAAATATGCAGAATGAAGAAAAGACATGAAAATGCCTTGAGTTGGAACTACCCAGTGGTAACACTTCACTATTTTAAGGCAGTAGGTCCCGAGAGGCCACCTTCTTTTCAATCGACTCGGAGGGTTATCAGGAATATCCAAGGAAGATAAATTCCGAACAAGTACTTTTGTATGGGCAGGAAGTTTAGAATCAAAAGAGGTGGATCTATCACGGGCAATATCTGCAACAAATGGGATGTTTTGGTCAATATGGATGAGTTGATTTGAGACAAATCAAGGGACATTAAGCATTTTGCGAAGGATTTTGGATTGTAAGGATTGGATCCGGGAGGGATTAAAAAAAAAAAACGTAAAACTACACTGGGACTGGACCCGTCGGACTAGTTAAGACTCTAAAATTAAATTTGGGTCCGATTTGTTGAAAAAATGAAATGAACAAAAAAGTTAAAAACCTATAAATTCTGATAGAATTAATTTGAATGATCGTTTATCGCAATTGTGACAATAACAAGTTAATTTGTTATCAGATCAAATTTTTTTCTTAATACATAATCCCCAATTCATATTCAGGCAGAGTGATATGAGACAAATGATAGATAATAGATAGATCGTAAATCTGAAGAATTAATAAAATATGACGCAATTTAACACCTTAAAGACGGATCAGTAGCAACAATACTATTTATTTCGGTTGTATATTCTCTCGTTTTAAATCATATGGCTAATGTAGGCATACTTTTTTACTCCATGGGATCACTTGTAGCTGGGTGGCTAGCGTAACAGCCTCCCATGCTAAAGGTCACGGGTTCAAACCCGCAGGTGGTCCTAGGATTTTGTAATGGCAGTAAAAAATCCTTAGTTACGCCGTCCTTCGGAGGGGACGTTAAAAGGAGGTCCCGAGCCTGTGCGATGTCAGGTACTCGTTAAAGATCCCTATCCTAATAAAACCTGGATAGGCAAAATTTAGGACTCCCACTGTAGCATCGTCCTATTAGCCATAGTAGCATAAAGTGACGTTAAATGAATAAACAAACAAACAAACTTTTTTACTCCTATAATTATATATATATTAATAAGTTTCTGTTGTTCTCAGGTTTCAGTTAATGAATAAACAATTTTATCAATTCGAAACTTAAACAGAAACATAAATTATCAACAGTCGAGAACTGATCAAACAATATTATTATCAAAAGGTTTTTAGACGAAAAATTTATTTTATTTTTATTTAGGGATTTTATGAAGAAATTAGATTAACACATGGTACCCAGGTAATTTCACTTATGAAGTTATACCAGAACACTCTGAAGAAACTAGCTGCTGCCAAAAACAACCAGATTTTCCTACTTAGATGCAGAAAAGAAAACATCCTACCGAAGCACATCGAAAATTCTCTAAATAAAATAAATCAAACATGTAAAATAGAAAATAAATACAGGATGGAGTTCAAAAAAGGCATGATTATGAGAACAATAAATTCTCGAAAAGTCGCATAGATAAAATTGTTTATTCATTGACTGAAACCTGAGAACAGAAACTTAAATTATCAACAGTCGGGAACTGATCAAACTATATATATATATAATTATATATATTACCTGGTCGAAAATTATTCTTTATGAAAAATACAGCTTCTAAGGAAATTTTAAAGAAATGATTACCATGGAAAAATATTAAAATCACGTCATAAATCAAAAATAGCATCTCCAAAACCCTTATTGTATGTTACTCAAAAGACTCCTGACGTCATAAATTTGGAAAGTCTTCCATACATGAACTATTCCTCAGCATCTTTACTTCAGTATTCTTTCAAAGTTTATAGTATACACATACGTCTAAGTAAGACACTATTTTATCTCAAATTGTAAGTAAATTTCTAATAATATCTTTAATGTGAATTCTAATTGAAATATCTATTTACCTACTGTATGTCTATTCATTGTTCAATGTATTCTTTTCTATCTCTCAAACAATAACATCAAATAGTAATCATCGTATAAAAATATTAATGTCCTGGTTTTTGTTTTTCCACCGTTATGGCATAAATATGAGAAAAATAAATTCTCAATTGTTTATTTTTTGACTGAAACCTAAGATCAGTAGAAAACTTAAATTATCAACAGTCGAGAACTTTATATATATATATATATATATATATATATATATATATATATATATATATATATATATATATATATATAAAATAAAATAAAAATACATCTGTGGCGGTTGTGAAAAACTAGATACTCGAGTTATATGAAAAATGAGTTAACTTCACGTATCGCTCCCTCAAACCTCCAACGTCGTGTTAAATTGGCTAAAGAAATATCTTGGTGGAAGAAATTTCAGGTGGAAAGAAAGCTGTAATTAATAAAGCTCTATTTTGGTATTACGTAAAACTTTAAGTCGCTCACTTATAAAGTGAAAGATTTTGACTTAACCACTTATTCACGACTGCGACAGATATAGGTATGATCTACACAACTTTTTCTAATTTTTATAAACAAACCATAAAACATGTTCTATATAGTTTTTCTAGAAGTACAAGGATAAAGCTTACAAGCTACAAGCTTAGCTAACGATGGTTTAAACAGTAGATGGATTGTCTTCCGATTACGGATTGTGCAGAAAGGAAATCTCAAATCGAAAGTGCGAAACTTGGATTAAACTGGAACGGCTTTCACTTCCGCCCTAACCTACAATTTTCTATTTTAAATATAAATATACATTTAATTACTTTTCATTTAATTACACTCGTTGATTATAGGTGGAATAGTCAGGAATCAGTCATTTTTTGAATTTTTTTTAATTTTTCCAACGTTTCGGCTCAAGCTTGTGAGCCATCGTCAGGACATTACTGAGCCATGTCCAAGCATAAACCCCTGACTGAGCAAAAAATGACTGATTCCTGACTATTTCACCTATAATAGTTTCTACAGTCGACTATACATCCTCAATATAATTCACACCATTTTATGTTGACCAATATGATATTACTGGGAAAGGGGTATATGGTGTGTAGCGGGAGAGGAATAGAAATGCCGTAATGAGATCTACAAAATAAAAAAAAGTCTTGGGCTGAGTACATATAGAGATTCGTACTGTTCCTAGACCAACGGCCGTGATCTCACTCAGCCGCCAGGTTTTTCCCCAATTTGTCTACCCACTTTAAAGAGGCTAGGTTTTCCCCAAGAGGGTTTCCAGACACTAAGGTTGCCTCCGGCTAAATTTAAAAAAATAAATATTATGCACAGCCGGGATTCGAACCCAGGACCCGGAGAACAGTAGAATAGTGCCTATATCCACCAGACCACGCCACTCCCACAATGAGATCTAACCTCGCTGTAATATCCTTTGAGGATATCATTGAAGAAAAGCTGCTTAATTGGTTCGGCCCTGTCTCAAGAATATCGGAGGATTGTGTAGTAAGAGCAACGTAGTAGGTGGTAATGGAAGAAGGAGACCAAGAGGAAAAGATCTAGGAAGACTTGGGGGGATGGGATCAGGAAAGGTTGCAGAAAAAGGGGCGTATAATGGAGATCAGCAAGAGAAGTAGCGCAGAATAGGAAGAGGTTGGAACACCTCACTCTGCTGTGGTGTAGTGGTAGGGAGGAACGATAGAGAAGAAGAAGAAAATGTGATTAAAAGACAAAAGATAGTCTTATAATGAGGTAATCTTAAAAACACAAAAATGACAAATTGCACACTCGAGGTAAAATACAAGAAAACCAAAATCTATAGCAAAAAGAAAAAAAAAGACGTTTCCTCAAAACAGTTGAGAGCCAAGCAGGACATTTAAAGAAATAAAATGAAAAACAAGAAAAGAAACTGGACGTGGAATCAGCGTCCTTTTTGGGAAGTTTTAATTGCGGAACATTTCTCCACTTCCAGGCCAATTAGAACGGGATTTCAGCCTCCAGGAATCTCAAATTCTGAATTCGTCACTTGCATTACAATTTTACAACAGGGCTTTTAAAACTTTAAATGTTATACCTGACCTGTAAGGTACGAATACAAAGGAATCCATAACGGGAATAGATAATTTCATATGTATATTTAAAAATGCTGAGCAGCTTTAAAAAGTAGATTATTAAAATGAGCAATGAGTCCAATATATTACTTTTACTTATATATATATATAAAAATATTCAGTGAGGGAAAGTAAGATCCGAATAGGAATTTTATACCACGCATTTTGTACCTTTAACAGATTTATGTTAAACACCATACATCAATTTAAAATTCAATGAACTTTAATATGGTGTAGGTTTTATTCGTATTAAACATTCGGACAGGGCTTATCTTGTAAGCATTAATAAAAAACATGTAAATATATATAATGAATGCATTCGATATCCATCTAAAGGAGAAATGATCAAAAACATTAGTTTATGCCATTTTTGTGTTTTTGAACATAAGAACAGTAATATAGCTGTATAATATACCGTTGGACAGCTAAAGATTTTAGAAAAATATTATCTCATAAAAACAATAGTAAAAGTCAATGGAGAGTGATTGTGATAAAGCTATGTCTGACAGCGCTTAAATGTCGATATTTTAATTTTCTTACATTTTTTTTTACATTGTCCTTAATTAAAAAAAAAAAAAAAGGGGGGGGTGGAATATATTGGGTTGTTTCACATGAAATGTCTGTTTTTATAGTTTCTGAAATACATAAAGAATTTTGCAGGTCTCTGTTGGTTTCTTCCGAATGTTTACAAATTTAAATGTAAACAGTTACTAATCCTCTACCTTTGTATTATAAACATTAGCTTCCCGATCAATTACCCACTTTTTAGTATACCTCCAAATATGAACATGAAAACATGCAATTTTCGAGTAATATTTTTGTACGAGTTTAAACTCAGCCATTAAGCAGCTGAGGCCGCTAGAAATATTTGCAAGGCGTTCGGGGAAGAGAGTGTTTATGAACGGATCATTCGCCGTTGGTTTGCTAAGTTTTCAGCTGGGGATACCGACTTGGAAAACTTGCCCCGGGGAAGACCTCCGTCCGTAATAGACAACGATGTCCTCAAACATACAGTAGAAGGAAACCCCTACCAAACAGTTAAAGGACTCTCAGCACAACTAAATGCAAGTGCATCTACCGTTTTCAGACATTTAAGTTCTATTGGGAAAGTGAAAAAGCTCGATACATGGGTACCTCATGATCTCACTGAGCGGCAGCAAGACCCCATGGTTCAAAACATACCGTGCAAAAATTGAAAGAACTGGGCTACGAAGTCCTTCCGCACCCACCATATTCTTCCGACTTGTCTCCAACAGATTACCACCTGTTCAGGAATTTAGACAACTTCGTCAAATGAAAAATTTTTGAAAATGATGATAAAGTGAAAAGTGCGTTTTCAGATTTTGTTTCACTTCAAAGCTCAGAGTTTTTCAGTTCGGGCATAAAAAAGTTGATGTCACGTTGGGAAAAAATGTGTAGAAAAATAAGGCAAATACTTGGAATAAAATTATCTTGTTTTCATATCGTAATTTTAATAAAAATTCTTTAACTTGAAAACGGACATTTCATGTGACACAACCCAATAGATGAGACGTACAATTTACCCTTGGAAAACATGTTTTAAGTAATGGAAAGTAATTATAAATGACATTAACTTCAGTTATTGTAATACATTTAATTTTCATTCTTTTATTACTATTTAAAAAACATTATAATTAATTATATTCTGATAATTAAGTCAATTTAAAACTTGATTAAAAAAAAAAATAAAAGGTGAGCGAGAGTCGTTTTTGAGCGCACCAGATATTTTTTATAGTCCAACCTGATAACACGAAGCTCATTACTAGAGAAACCAATCAAAATAATTAATTTATAAAAAAAGTATCTTTAAACATTTAACGGAATCTATACAGTAAAAATAAAAGGTGCTCGACACAGACTTAAGTGCTAGGCAGTTAATTTGCAATTATCTACTTAGGAATTCTGAAGCTATAACTAACTACATTACAAATCGAGGAGAAGGCATAACATCAAATATAATTGCCAGGTTTCAGCTCACGCGAATTTCTCGAAAATAGCAGTACAAATTATCGAAAAGGTTCATCAGTCCCGAACCACGAATATTTTCACGCAATGCTTTAAAACCGCTGCTCTTATAAAACCAAAACAAACAAAAAAAAATCTGGTGCGGGCAACACACGACTTTCACTTACCTCGATTTTTAAAATCAATGAAAGAATTTTCAAATACAGTTAGAGATAAAAATACGTGAAACTATTAAGGAATTAATCAAATTGAATTTCTATAGAAACATGTGTTTCATTAAAAAATCTATTATGTTATTATCTATAATAATCAGTTAGTTTTATGTTCATTTCATTTCATCACTCTCTATTAACTTTTAAAAGCTTGTATATGAGATGATATTTTTTCTAAAATCTTTAGCTTTCCAATATCATACATGTATATTATATGTACTGCTCTTATGTTCAAAAACGAAAAATTGCATTAAAAAAATATTTTTTCTGTTTTCTCCTTTAGTTGGGTATCGAATTTATTCAATTTATATATTTACCTGTTTTTCATAAGCGTTAACAAGATAATCTAGTTATTATTATTGAATCTACAAAATTGAAGGTACTTTAGGGGAAGAAAATTCAAAATACCGGCATTTAAGCCCCGTCAGACCATTTTTATCAGAAAATAGCAGTACAAATTATCGAAAAGGTTCATCAGTCCCGAACCACGAATATTTTCACGCAATGCTTTAAAACCGCTGCTCTTATAAAACCAAAACAAACAAAAAAAAATCTGGTGCGGGCAACACACGACTTTCACTTACCTCGATTTTTAAAATCAATGAAAGAATTTTCAAATACAGTTAGAGATAAAAATACGTGAAACTATTAAGGAACTAATCAAATTGAATTTCTATAGAAACATGTGTTTCATTAAAAAATCTATTATGTTATTATCTATAATAATCAGTTAGTTTTATGTTCATTTCATTTCATCACTCTCTATTAACTTTTAAAAGCTTGTGTATGAGATGATATTTTTTCTAAAATCTTTAGCTTTCCAATATCATACATGTATATTGCATGTACTGCTCTTATGTTCAAAAACGAAAAATTGCATTAAAAAAATATTTTTTCAGTTTTCTCCTTTAGTTGGGTATCGAATTTATTCAATTTATATATTTACCTGTTTTTCATAAGCGTTAACAAGATAATCTAGTTATCATTATTGAATCTACAAAATTGAAGGTACTTTAGGGGAAGAAAATTCAAAATACCGGCATTTAAGCCCCGTCAGACCATTATTATCCAAATAAAACCTACATGATATTAAAGCCCATTAAATTTTACATCGATATAGCGAGTTTAATCAAAATCGTCGGAACCGTTTTCGAGAAAATCGAAAAAAGGTGCAAAATGCACAGTATAAAGTGCCTCTTCTGGTAAGCTCATTTTGATGAAAAAAGTTTTGTCACGTCTCGGGCATATAGTTGTCTTAAATATGAAATTTCAGTTTCATAGGACTTATCGTTTCCGCCTGGGAGTTACCACACACACACACACACACACACACACACACACACAATCATTTTTATGTTACTGCGTCTAGTCAGACGATGTTAGAATGGGAACCTAAATTTTGCCAATTCGGGTTTGATTAGGATAGGGATTTTTAACGAGTACCTGACATCGCACAGCTAAGTGATTGCCTATTTATGTTACATCTGGAGGACACCATAAACAAGGATATTCTACACTTCTTAAGAAATCCTAGGACCATCAGCCAGATTTGAACTAGCGACCTTGAGTATAAAAGGTTGTTATGCTTTAAACTACACCACAGGTGACCCTGTTTGGGATTTTATTTCGAAGCACATTATAGGATTTTTTTGAAGTATTATTTAACTTGTATTAACCCCTTTCAAAACGATTTATTATAATTGCATGTATAAAAAATCATTTATAATATTAATTATTTATTGAGGATGTATAGTCGACTGTAGAAACTATTCCACCTATAATAGTTTCAACAGTAACTACAGTGATCAGGAGTTAGTAATTTTTAAATTTTTTTAACGTTTCGGCTCAAGCTTGTGAGCCATCATCAGGGCATTACTGAGCCATGTCCAAGCATAAACTTAAATTAAACATAAACGTTTACTCAGTTTATGCTTGGACATGGCTCAGTAATGCCCTGATGATGGCTCACAAGCTTGAGCCGAAACGTAGGCAAAATTAAAATATTTATTACAAGACTGACTCTTGCAAATTTCCACCTATATTAATTGTTTATCATTTTCAATAATGTACCTTTGTAATCGACTGAAAAAAAAAAATATTCACAAACATAAAAAAATAAATATATAATTTCATGTCTTACGTCTCAAGATACGTGGAATACAAAAATAAATAAAAGTCTTTACTTTTTTTCCGAAACTAGACCGATTTTTGCGGAATTCGTCTATACATAAAAGTTAATTGCCTACACATTTATACAATTTTTAATACTTTAATATAATTATTTGGTAAACCATGGTTTAATATTATGCAGCGTAATTTCCTAAATAGGATAATAAGTAAAATAAGCTTTGCAAAATACCACTTAAAGATAAGAAATCTTGGTTCAAACTGATGCATAAAAGCACCTTAACTAATCATTCTTTCAGAATATGTAAAGATTATTGACCAAGTAAATATGATGTTATAAAAACAATTCAATTAACGTTATTTTTTTTTTCCCCAATGTAAAATGTTTAGCACGATTTAAGTAAGGGTTAATAAATAATTTAAAAATTATGATATTTAGATTTTAGCAGTAAATATGAGAAATCATATTAATTTCAAAGCGTTTTCCTTGATCAACCTTGAATTTTATCGCCTCTTGAATCTTATTAATTTAAAATATTACAAATATCATTTTAAAAAAAGAAATTAAAAATCCCATTTTAATAATAGCTAATTAAAAATTTTAAATAATCAATCATTAAGGCCAAATTTAACAATGTTACCTTGAGAAAAACTCTGGTGTTAAGTTCACTTGTTACTACGTGATTACATTTTAAATACGTTTAAGAGATCCTGATGTAGTAATCTCCTTAAATAACGGTTACATTTCGCTAGATATAAAATTAATATAATTGAAATTGTGACCTGATTCCACCTCGTGGCAGTTATAATCACGTTCCATATCGAAATAACTGGAAGTTCCTGTTTGGTAACTGTACACTTTTATTTTACATTGCACCTCTAAGTAAACTTCTACACTTACAATTTTTTTTTTAATATGCTGATAATTGAAATTTTCCTCCAAACTACCTTTAATTTTGTTGATATAAAAACATTAACCACATCATCTTGTTACCATTGATAAAAAAAACGGCTAAATATGAAAGTTAATGGAATTCGATAACCGACTAGAGGATAAAAGAGTAAACATATTTTTACTTTCACTAACTATATATAGTAAGGGGAAGTATTGCGATCGTGAAAATTTTCGAATTCCAGTTTTAGAATAAGAATAGAATGGAAATACACGTTTTAGGGTCCCCTGAGTCCAAATAACCAAGTCCCGCAAAAAGGTGTGTGTGTGTGTGTGTGGTAACTCTCGAGCGGAAACGGTAAGTCCTATAATACTGAAATTTCATATTTAAGACAACTATACGCCCGAGACGTGACAAAACTTTTTTCATCAAAATGAGCTTACCAGAAGAGGCATTTTATACAATGCATTTTGCACCTTTTTTCGATTTTCTCGAAAACGGTTCCGACGATTTTGATTAAACTCGCTATATCGATGTTAAATTTAATGGGCTTTAATATCATGTAGGTTTTTATTTGGATAAGAATGGTCTGACAGGGCTTAAATGTCGATATTTTAAATTGTTTTCCTCTAAAGTACCTTTAATTTTGTAGATTCAATAATAATAACTATATTATCTTGTTAACGCTGATGAAAAACAGTTAAATATATAAATTGAATAAATTCGATACCCAACCAAAGGAGAAAACAGAAAAAATATTTTTTTAATGCAATTTTTCGTTTTTAAACATAAGAGCAGTAATATACATGTATGATATACCGTTGGAAAGCTAAAGATTTCAGAAAAATATCATCTGATACACAAGCTTTTAAAAGTTAATAGAGAGTGATGAAACGAACATAAATCTGACTGATTATTTTAGATAATAATATAATAGATTTTTTAATAAAACACATGTTTCTATATAAATTCAATTTGATTAATTCCTTAATAATTTCACGTATTTTTATTTCTAACTGTATTTGAAAATTCTTTCATCGATTTTTAAAATGGAGGTAAGTGAAAGTCGTGTGTTGCCCGCACCAGATTTTTATTTAATTAACTTCTCATTTCTAGATTTAAGTTTAATTAATAGTTCTTAAATTGATTTTATCAGCCGAGGTAAGTGAAAGTCGTGTGTTGCCTGCACCAGATTTTTTTTTTTTTTAATTAATATTATTTTCTATTATTTCAAAAACGTATGCGTTATGCATTTATTTATTTTTTTTCGTTATGAAAATAATAACGGTTGTATGATATATATGAGGTGTTTTCATTGAGAAAAGTTGTCTTATCGCTTTGATGACTGAAAAATCTCATCACAACCCATATTCTCCTCTCTTCTGTTACAGTGTTGTAAACATAATATAACAAAAAATAAAAATTCAGTAGGCCAAGCACAAAAAAGAACAGCTGATTTAACCGGTCATGACCTAAACACATGATACTAACTCCACGTGTTGAAACTACAATTATCAAATCGACTATCAAACTTTTCAAATCTCTGCTAGCTCAGCAATGCGTTAGACCAACGTACAATCCAAACTGTATAATCAATATTAATAATTTTTAATCTTACAAAATTATATTTTGTAAATTTTCATAATTAGTAATATTACACTATTGATAGATCTGTCAAGACTAAACTTAGAAAAATATGCCTATTTAATAATATACATGAATAACAAAATTAAAAAGAATATAAGAATTAAACACAGATTAAGTAAAAAATCCGAAAATAATAGTTAATCGACATAAAAAATTGGCGAATGGTGTAATAAAAAGCAAAATTTATAATATATTTTTGTTTATAAACTATTAAGTTTTCTACCGGTTACGAGGTTCAGTCAGTAAATAAAATATTGTGTTTAGGTTTCGAGAATTCTTAATTTCATCGCGAAAAATAAAATGGGCGTGTAAAGCTGTTGGGCTCAGTGAAGAACGGATTCCCAAAAAGTTGGTATTCGCTGAACCGACTGGTATAGTGTATGAAAGGTTGGCCGAAGCGTCGATGGGAGGATTGTGCTAGGTGTGTCTTGGGCTTGAATAGTGATCATTGGAGGAATCTGTTTAGGCAGTATTTAATGGTATCCGCATCCAACCTGAGGGTTCGGTAAGCCTAGTATTGTTATTATTATTAAATGTGAATAAAAGAGAATATTTAAATTTGCATCGAATACTTAGTAGATAGCATTTTTTACAGCGAAAAAAACTTTGTTTTTTGTTTGTTGTTGAATAAACTGAACTTTAATAATGCTGTGAATTCACAATGAATGGCAGTAAAATAGTTATCTTAATTGGAAATGACATTATTTATAATTTAAAACGGCATATAAAAGAAATATTACAAATTTATATACAATTTAAAACAATAAGGGATCTTACATTGAATGTTTTCCTTGTTGGTGACAAATATGTTTTCAACTAATTATTGTATGCTAATTTTAATATTCTGTTTACTTTTTTCACTGTTAAGGTATCAATATGAGAACAATAAATTCTGGAAACGTCGCCAAAACACAATTGTATATTTATTGTGCGAACCTCAAGATTTTACACTCACGAACTGGTTTTCGGCTAAAGAACACGTGGAGCTGGGGCAACGTGGTTGCATTGATAACCTACTCCTTTAGTCAGCTGATTCCTTTCATAAAGATCCCTATAAAGAGGAGGCGGAAAATAGAGGTTTCGAGTCGAATACTCGTTATAGATCCCTATTCTAATTAAACCTGAAAAGCAAAATTTAGGACTCTTACAAATTTCGTTAAACGAATTTAAAAAAAACTTTTATGAATGTACTTTTAACGATTAAAAAACAAAACAAGATCTGCAGTGAAATGATATCATCCACAGTCGAGCACATCAATTAATTTATTAACACACATATATACTATTTAGTAGCTTTGTTTACAACACCGAATATACAAAACAACGTTCCAGGAAATGCTGATAAAAGACGGTAGTCTATCCTATTTCATGTCAGCAAATTATTGATTTTAGGTTTATAACACTATAATTTCTCAAAAAAATTCAATTCATTACATATTGATTGAAAGTCAATACCTTCATAAAACATGCTTATTTCACACTTTATTTCTGTCTTTTTTATTTATTTTAACTACTTGTAATTGTATCGTCAAACGCTTATTATTGTAGTTTTTGATCTGATCATTTTTTTAAACTAATAGGTCATGAATATGAGGACAATGAAAAAACGAAACGTTGATTAAATATAGAGAGAATTTAGGAAGAAATTTATATTTAGAAATGATTTATTTATTGGCAATTCTGCCCAAATACATGAGGTTTCTTGTCACAAAGTATACTTGTCAATCCCTATTGGACATATTGCATATGATATATTGGATGGAAAATAAGTTTGTATCGTTTTTCAATTGTTTAATTTATTGTTCTCTGTGTTAATAAAATCATGTTTGCTAGGTGCTTTCATGCATTATTTTTAACGTGATTCCTTATATATGAGTGGTATTTTTCTTGCTCGAAATTGAAGAGAAAAAACTCATTTTCGTCATTTAATGATTTTTTTTATTTCCGAAAAAGAAATTCCGCTGTACAGACGGATAACAAAATTTGGTTTAAGTGGTTTGCTCAGTTCAGAACCGGAAATTTTTGACTTGGACGAACAAAGCGTTAGGATCGTCTATTAGAAGTTCTGAGAGGACGGAATTAAAACATGTAATAGATCAAAATGGGTCTTTTATAATTGTTTAAAAATATTTACAAGAATCTGAAGTTTATATTTAAATCACTACTAAAAAACGCATGGACATATTTTACAACCCGATATATAATCTAATAGAGAGAGAGCGAAAGAGAGAAAATTAGTTAAGGTGAGGTCGTGTTACCGCTAAGCTCACATCGACACACTTTTACTTTTCAAGAACAACGTCTACAATTTCTAGTCTATAATCCTTATTATAATTAAACACTTTACAAGTGAATTAAACATTGAAAATTCCGATTTATAAAAATGAAATATTTCGCAGCAAATACACTATAAGATCAAGGACTTGCATACCTCCATAACGGAACTCCACAATCCACTGCGATCGCACACCCTGAGATCTCCTTGAAGAAGGCTGCTGCACTCGGAAGGCGGTAGGTCTCGCCTCGAGGACTGGACTGAGGAGGTGGGGGATGGAAAGTGAAGTGGTCCAGGACGGGAGGAGAGGTATGTGGTGTCTGTTATGAAACGGAGGGCGGGGGCAGGCGTGGCTCAAATGTCAAGGGTGTTCTGGGGATAGTGGTAGCGGCTAGTGGGGCACTACAGGAGGAGGATGGGAGGCTATGTCTGGGAGGTGGAAGTAGAGTCTGAGGAGGATGTCATGTAGGAAACGGAAGAAGAGGGAACCAGGAGGAGTTGAAGAATAATTCTGGCTAAATTATTATAGTTTAAATATAAATATAAAACTATAAATTATAGTTTAATCGGGTTATAGGTTAAGTCGTATTTATAGAAAACCAACTTCAGTGTTCTTTCAGGGTGTCAAGAAAGAGATTTCCTGACTTTTCCATACTGTAGGAAGTTTTTTACCTGGCCAAATCTCGGTGAAAATGGACAAAACAGAGATAATTAATATGGTATACTAGATTAAAAGTATATGTAATGACTAATTACTTTACGATAAGATTCAACTATATCTACCCGACACCAGCTGAAATTGTAGGACTTAGCAATGAATTATGATGAACTTGAATACTGCTGTTAGTAATAATCAATATTTACATTGAGGATGTATAGTCGACTGTAGAAACTATTATAGGTGGAATAGTCAGGAATCAGTCATTTTTTTTTTTTTTTTTGAAAAGTTTTTAATTTTGCCAACGTTTCGGCCCAAGCTTGTGAGCCATCATCAGGGCATTACTGAGCCATGTTCAAGCATAAAGTCCAGTTTATGATGACTCACAAGCTTGGGCCGAAACGTTGGCAAAATTAAAAACTTTCCAAAAAAAAAAGACTGATTCCTGACTATTCCAACTATAATCAATATTTACAAATCTGACTACAAATTTATTTACAAACAATATATCTATATAGCTTTTTTCAGTCAAATTCATGATTTTTTCAGTCAATTTCATAATTTTTTCAATCGAATTCATAATTTTTTCAGTCAAATTCATAATTTTTTCAGTCAAATTCATAGTTTTTTCAGTCAAATTCATAATTTTTTCAATCAAATTCATAATTTTGTCAGTCAATTTCATAATTTCTTGTACCCATATTATACAGTTAATTGAATGAGGTTTTGCAATCAAGAACTTAACATTTTTATTAAATCTTGTTCTTGTTTATCCATTAAACGTTATTTTATGTTACTGTGCTTAATCCGACGGTGCAGCGGGAATCTTGCCTAGTTTAAGTTTTGCCTATCCAGGTTTACTTAAGATAAGGATCTTTCACGAGTTACACTTTTTAAATCTTTTAAGGGTCACTTGTGGAGCACAAATATAGGGTGATCTGCTGGTTTTGGACTTGCGACCTTAAGCATAGAAGGCTGTTATGCTAGCCACTACTCCACAGGTGACCCTCAATGTTCCAAAAATCCACAGGTGTTTGAACATGCCGGTTTTGAACACGTGACCTTGGGCATATTGATATTTAACACCTTGCTGAATGCATCCAGGGTCAACTGTGGAGTAGTGGCTAGCATAACAGGCCCCTTTTAAAGGACGAAATAAACAAGGATTTTTAGTCCATAAAAGCAAATATAGGGCCATCTGCTGGTTTTGAACTTGCGACCTTAATCATAGAGAGCTGTTATGGCTAGTCACTACTCCACAGGTGAACCTTTATGCATTCTAAAAGGTGTTAAGGACTAATATGTCCAAGGTCAGGGGTTCAAACCCGGCAGATTCAAACACCTTGTTGACTGCATCCAGGGTCCCTGTGGAGTAGTGGCTAGCATAACAGCCTCTTTTAAAGGACGAAATAACCAAGGATTTTTACTCCCTAAAACAAATATAGGGCCACCTGCCGGGTATGGACTCGCTTTAGTGGATAGAAGGATGTTATGCCAGCCACTTCACCACAGGTGACCCTCGATGCATTCAACAAGGTGTATATTGGAACTTTTGTCTGAGTGAAGAAGAAACGATGTTATCCAGGGACCATTTTCCCTGACCAAAATACAAATTTCCTGACTTTTTCATATGTTTTTAAAATCCCTGACTTTTCCAAGTTTTCCCGATTTTTCCTGTTGCTAGACACCCTGTTGTATTAAACTGACATTTTTTACTTTTTCATCAAAATTGGCAAACCAGAAAAGCCACTTAATATCATACATTTTTACGATTTTATTAAACTCGCCATATCGATGTAAAATTTAATGGCCTTTAATATCATGTAGGTTTTATTCTGATTGAAATAGTATGACAGGGCTTAAATGCCGATATTTTGAATTTACCCAGCCCTAAGGTTGGATGCCGATACTATTAAATACTGCCTACGCTGACTCATCCAATAATTAGCGTTCAAGCGGAAGCTTACAAGATCAGACTTGACACAATCCTCCCATCGACGCTTCGTTATACCTCTGAGATGCCTATCACTTGGTTATTCACAGAGCTCAACAATTACAAACGCTTTCTATAAGTTATAAACTTAGTTATACTGACATGGTAAAATCTCCGCTATTACACTTTGTGTAACCTTCTTAATTCCCTAGTGGTCTGATCTCTCATTACATCCAATATTTTAGGTAGCACCTTATTCTTGAAAACATTAAGGCGTTGTTCATAGATTTTTATAAATATAAAATCTCAATAAAATAAATAAAAGTTTCTTATACATAGATAATTACATGAATTTCCTGACATTAGCCAGGACTCTATTTGAGGGATATTGTGAAAATGTAGCAATGAAACTAGAATACATTATGAGTGCCCCGCCCATAGAGAGGAGGACGTGACACACCAGTTCTGGCCACCGTATTCCTTCAGGTAATTAGTGATTCCAAAGGTAGCTTAAGGTGCTAATTACATGTGCAACGCCCAGCTTTGGAGTGCTTCGAGTAATTAATTTACGCTACATATTATTATGGAATGTCGCTCCTGTCTATCGCTCCAATCGAAACGCTGTTTTCTCAAATAGGACATATTTGAGAAATTTCTAGACATATTATTCGACTTGACAAAGTTGAACACGCTAACTGTAGAGAAATGTTTAAAGTTCAGTCAGTGTACATATAGTTCTACGTGACGTTCTCCTATTCATGCTCTAAAGATTTATTAGACAATTAAGTTACAGTTACTGTAAAGTTACAGTTAAAAATTAAGTCGCTAATTTGCAAAAGGTCAGTTTAGAATTTCACATAATGCAGCTCTGTAGGGTGATCATGATATATACAAATAAGGATTGCTTTAACGACATGTTGAACTCAAAACACAATAACTAATGATTAACGAAATTCACTGATTTTTCTTTTACATTACCTGTATATAAAATGTATAGTCAGAGAAGGTATTATATAATAATAATAATAGGCTTACCGAACCCTAAGGTTCGATGCCGATACCACCAAATTCCGCCTACACAGACTCGTCCAATGTTCACCTTCAAGCCCAAGCTTCCGAGATCAGCCTTAACGCAATCCTCCCATCTACGCTTCGGCCTACCTTTCGGACGCCTACCGGTCGGTTCAGCAAATACCAACTTTCTCGGAATCCGCTCGTCATCGAGCCCAACAACTTTACTCGCCCATTTGAGTCTCCGCGATGCATTCAGCTCAATTATATTCACAGGATACAAGTTGCGCAATTCCGCGTTGTGCAACTTCTAAACTCCCCAGTGGCCTCATCCCTCTTCGGACCAAATATTTTACGTAATACCTTATTTTCGAAAACCTTAAGCCGTTGTTCATCCTTTAAGTAAGCGGCCACGTTTCACATCCGTAAAGAACCGTTGGAGAATAATAGTTTTATAAATTCTAACCTTTAAGTTTTTAGATAGAAGCCGCGAACTAAGTAACTTAGCAACTGAATAATAAACGCATTTCCTGACTTTTATCGGGACTTTTATTTATCCTGGATTTCATTTTTCCTTGTTATTATTGAACCTAAATACTTGATGCCCCACCCACAATATCACCCAGATCGCCACCGTTTCTGCTACTAATCATATATTTCGTCTTATCGGTATTTAATTCGAGTCCTATTTCTTTACCGGTTTTTATTAACACACTTGTGTTTAACTGTCCAGAGAAGGTATTGGGATCGAGAAAATTTTCGAATACCAGTTATGAACGGAAATAAGCGTTTTAAGTTCAACAAAAAAGAGTGTCAAATAGAAAAAGGTCTGCGAGTGGTTAGTCCAGTGCGAAAACGAAAAGTCATTACGAAACTAAAATTTCATATTTATGACATCTATCCACCCGAGATGTTACAGGAAGTGCTACTTTATACCATGCATTTTACACCTTCTAACGATTTAATCAAAAAGGCCTCTAACGGTTTTGTTCAAACTCGGAATATCGATGTTAAATTTCATGGGCTTTAATTTTGTGTAGGTTTTATTCAGATTGTATTATTTTGACAGGGCTTAAATGCCGATATTTTAAATTGTCATTGTTTAAAGTAGCTTTAATTTTGTCGATTTGAATAAATTAACCATATCATCTGTTAGCAATGATATAAAAACTGATAAATATATAAGTTGAACGAATTCGATACCCAATGAAAAGAGAAAACTGCGAACATTTTTTTTAATGAAAATTTTTCGTTTTTGAACATAAGAACAGTAATATACATGTATGATATACCGTTGGAAAGCTTAAGATTAAAAAAAAAAATTATCTAATACAAAAGCTTGTAAAAGTTGATAAAGGATAGATGAAAAGCCGATAAAACTAACTGATTGTATAATAATATATTACATTTTTTCATAAAAGACATGTTTATATATAAATTTAATTTAATTAATTCTTTATTAGTTTCACATATTTTCATCCCTAACCGTATTTGACAATTCTTTGACAACGGAGTTAAGTGAAAGTCGTGTGTTGCCCGCACCAGATTTTTTTTTAGTACATTAAAAATATTATCATTTCATCATAGTAGGATATATTTAGCGTGAATAAAATGACAACAAAATGTGTAGATATCTTAAAAAAATTATTTAATGTTCTTTGGATGAAATTGAAACGCAGATTAGAATTCGAAAATGTCCTTAAGTACCTTTTAAAAATCGACGTTTCCACTAGTCTTGCATTCTCTCAACACGAGAGCACAATACAATTAATACGGCGTTACCTGACCTAACCAGCTGTCATGATAGTGGATAATGACACATGCCATTTACACGAGATAGTAGAACCTCCCACTACGGGCCGAGAGAGAGGTAAAGCTAACGGTACACCTGAGGCTCCGCGCCGGTGAAAGATGCAAGGTTGCACTCCATCATTTCTTTCCTATAATGTCGCGCTATCAGGGAAGGCGAAACTATGATAGTAAAGGCGTTATAGGACTTTCAGTAGTGTAAGGATGATATTGATAAGAAAACCTATTCTATGAAGACTATAATCTAGCTAAAATGATGAATGAGACGAATCGCGTGGCAGTGAAAATGATCACAAAGCTAGTGAAACTAACATTGGTAGGTCCACGTAAGAGATGATGAGAAGTAATAAGATACAGGGCATGAGTTTGTTTATAAATAAATAAATAGCCATAAAAAATTAACAAAATCCATAAAAAAATATATAATGGTAATTTAAATAACATTTTATTAAAAGTAACATTCATAATACAACAGAATTCCTGATACCGACAAGCAGGTAAATAATATTGAGCTTATTTTTAAATAATATTTACAATCAAACAAAAATATACAAAAAAAAAAAAAGGTTTTTGAGTTTTCTTTAAAATATCTCACACTTTAACTGTTTACTGAAAGATCCATTTGTATTAATGTCAGCGCTCATGAATCCCACTGAAAACGATAATTTTGAATAATTCGTTATTTATAATCGTACAAAGTTTTACTATTTTAAACTCGGCCGGACGGGGGGCGGACGGCCAGAAACAATCAAGTCTGGACGAGCGCAGCATTTATTTGTTCAGACGAATAAGGTCGTTGAAGGCCTTCCCGTATTTGATGGTGATGTGCTGCAGTATTTAGTAAAACAAACCTAAGTTTAGCAAATTAATGACCACCTGAAGACGATTCGAAAAAAAAAGCTTAAAAGCTGGTTTGTTTGTTTATTTAACGTCACTTTAAGCTACTGTCAGACGATGCTACGGTGGAAGTCCTAAATTTTGCTTATCCAGGTTTAATTAGGATAGGGATCTTTAACGAGTACCTGTTAAGTAGTCAAAACTCTGGCTTAAAGAGTAGTTAGAATTTTTGTAATGATTCGTTTTTTTTTTTTAGGTATAACTTTTACATAAGCCAACACATTTCAAAGGTTTAACTAACATTGAAAAAGCAAACTTTTATGAATGAATCAAGCATATGATAAGTCCGCTTAAACATGATTCTGGTTAGTTTATTTCTCTAATGTCACTTAATGTTACTGTGGCTAATCGGACGACGCTACAGTGGGAGTCCTAAATTTTGTCTATCCAGGTTTAATTAGGAGATAGGGATCATTAACGAGTACCTGACATCGCACAGCCTCGGGACCAACTTGTTACATTCTCTCCGAAGGACAGCATAACTAAGGATTTTTTATTCCCATTAAAAAATCCTAGGACAACCACTAGGATTAAACACATGACCTTGAAGCCGTAGGCATAAATGGCAGTGCTTCAATGTTTGGTTTTACACACTTTAAACGACCACAAAAAAAATTCAAAGTTATCAATTGTGTGCTAATCTATTACAAAAAAAAAAAAAAATTTTTAGTTATCAATTCTGAAGATTAGGAAACTCTGTTCCGACGAAATAAAAATTTGTAAACAGGTACCTTTATTTTTTTTTTTTCCAAAATTCTGGAGAATACAACAAATATATGTTAAGTGAATATGTTGTTTTTAGCGTGAGTTTAAATACTTTTCAATGAAAGCAGAAAACATAGAGCTCTGCCCACTATAACGCCCCACTCTGCGAAATATCGATTTGCGTGGGTGATAATACCTCAGTTCAAGTTCCACAATTCGTTTATTTGGTACTAAATCATACAATTTATTAAGTAAATTATTACAGATACTGTAATAAACTTTGCCGATATAAAAAAGGACTAATAAACAACGTATTTATTGAGGAAACGTCTATAAGAATTTATTGGTAATTTTTTTTAATGTCACTTTATACAACTGTGTGTGACTAACCCGACGCACAGTAGAAAATATATCCGATTTATAATAATAATACGCTTACCGAACCTGAAGGTTCGATGCCAATACCACCAAACCCCGCCTGCACAGACTCGTCCAATGTTCACCGTTCAAGCCTAAGCCCCAAAGATAAGCCTTAACGCAATCCTCCCATCGACGCTTCGGCCTTCCAATCGGTTCAGCGAACACCAACTTTCTCAGAATCCGTTTCTCACCGAGTCCAACAACTGTTTTTGCCTATTTGAGTGTCCACGATGCTATCAATTCAATTATATTCACAGCGTACAAGCTCCGCGATTCCGCGATGTGCAACCTTCTAAACTCCCCAGTGGCCTCATATCTCTTCGGACCAAATATTTTACGCAATAACTTATTTTCGAAAACCTTAAGAGGTTGTTCATCCTTTAAAGAAAGCGGCTAACATCCGTAAAGGACCGTCGGAGGATAATAGTTTTATAAACTCTAACCTTTAAGCTTTTAGACAGAAGCCGCGAGCTAAGTAATTTAGCAACTGAATAATAAACATTTCCCACCTTTAATCGGGACTTTATTTCCTCCTGGATTTCATTTTTCCTTGTTATCATTGAACCTAAATACTTAAATTTCTTACGTGTCGAAAAGTATGCCCTGATATATTAATATTATCAAGATCGCCACCGTTTCTGCTACTAATCATATATTTCGTCTTATCGGTATTTATTCGAGTCCTATTTCTTTACCGATTTTTATTAACGCACTTGTATTTAGCTTTATAATGACTGATTTAGGTAGACAAAATTCTGAAACTTGTCCATATTTAACCTTTGGGGTCTCATATGACGGAAAAAAAAGAAATATATTGTGGATGTATTGTCGACTGTAGAAACTATTATAGATGGAAATAATCAGGGGTCAGTATTTTTTTTAATATTTTAATTTTGCCGTTTATCTGCATAGGTGACTAATATATGGTTATAGGTCTTGAGAAAGGATCGAGTAGAGGATAGGTCTTTAGTAAATTAAGATGAAAACGAAGAAGGTTTAGACGAAGAGTGCGAAGATAAATTCAAGATCGATTATGAGAAATAGTGTGAGCTTTTAGAATTTATAACTGGGGTATTAAAATTTAGACCTAAACTAAGAATATTGTTGACGTGTTGGGAAGTTGAACGGAGATGTTATGAACCCTATCAGGATCCCCGGAAGGATTAATCTTATTCGTTAGAGTTTTCTTGAAGAATTTATTTGTTTGTTTATTTCTTTAACGTCACTTTATGCTACTGAGGCTAATCGGACGATGCTACAGTGGGAGTCCTAAATTTTGCCTATACAGGTTTTATTAGGATAGGGATCTTTAGCAAGTATCTGACATCGCAAAGGCTCAGGACCACCTTTTAACGTCCTCTCCTAAGGATGATATAACTAAGGATTTTTAACTCCCATTATAAAATCCTAGGACCACCTGCGGGTTTGAAACCGTGAACATTAGCATAGGAGGCTGTTATGCTAACCACCCAGTTACAATTGACCCCTAAATTTATTTATTAATAGAAATTTTTTCTTCGATTTTTGACATAGATAGATATTATTAATGCACGAGTTTAGTGAGTTAATATGGTCATTAGAAGGAATGGAAGGAGTTAAATGAATAATTAACTTTCTTTTTTACAGATTGAATAAGAAAAATCGTTTCTTTGAAGTTTAAGTTAAGAAGTAATTTTTTAAAACGAAATTGGATGGTTTCAAGTTTAGAGGGGAATTTTTTGTTGCATCAAAATGGTTAAAATTTTTTAAATAAACTGGAGGAATAAAGAATGGGAGCGGCATTTTAGGCAAAATTAAAATATTGGCTCCCGATTACTTGCACCTATAACTACTTAATAGTTAGGGATTGAATGTTAACAATGAGATAAAATTAATTAACTAAATCTCTCTTTGTTCTCAGCAAAAGGGAAATAAAAAACAATTGAAATGTAATAAAAAAATAATTAAATTTATACATTTAATCACACCTATAAATGACTGAAATAATTAACATTTAACAACTTTAAAAAAAAATTGCAATAAATATTATGATTGAAATTATAACTTACATTACTTTGATTGCTGAATAATTGAAAATAATCCATAGGAAAAAATAATTACCTGAAACAAATAAAAAAAAAAATAATTATAAAAAAACAATAATAATAATTGAAACAGACAAGAGTGAAATTTAATTTATAAATAACTGTTTTAAACATCTGACGGCATTATTTTTTATTTAAACTTTTAATTTAAAAAAAACTGGCGCGTGCAACACACGACTTTCACTTATCTCCATTGTTTAAATTATTAAGAACTTTTGAGTAAAATTAAAGACGTAAGGAGGTCAATGAAATTACATCGAATTTAGATAGTATCGTGTGTTTCACAAAATAATCTAGTAGATTATTATTTGCAATAATTATTAATTTTAATTAGTTTTTTGTCGCTTTATATTACTTTTTATAACTTTAAGATATATATTCCAATCCATCCTGATACTGTCCTCACAACTTACGTAGATGACACTTGTGTGTTATCCATAAATAATGACCCATCTATCGCTTCCAAAACCCTTCAGTCTCACATTTTTCCCATAGAAGAATGGTGTCAAAGGTGGAGAATTAAAATCAACCCTACTAAATCCCATCAAATTACCTTCACTCTTCTTCGTAAACCTATGTCTGCCTGTCCCACTATGTCCATTAACAATATTCCACTCACCTCAGTTGAACAGATCCGGTACTTAGGACTCCAGCTAGACAAACGTCTTACTTGGAATCCTCACACTAGACTGAAGCGACAAGAAACAGCTCGTAGATACCGTTTACTACAACACTTACTTGACAAACGATCAAAACTTTCCACATCCTACAAAAAATTATTTTATATTACCATCATTAGGCCTATTTGGACATATGGGATTGAGTTATGGGGATCCACCAAACCATCCAATTCTTCCCGCATTCAATCCTTGCAATCCAAAGTCCTCCTAAAGATCCTAAATGCCCCTTACTTTGTCACCAATAAAATAATTCATTAAGACCTAAGTATCCCATTAGTCGCAGATCTAGCCCGAACTATTGGGTTGTTTCACCTGAAATGTCTGTTTTTATAGTTTCTGAAATACATAAAGGATTTTGCAGGTCTCTGTTGTTTTCTTCCGAACGTTTACATATTTAAAGTAAACAGTCACTAATCCTCTACCTTTGTATTATAAACATTAGCTTCCCAATCAATTACCCACTTTTTAGTATACCTCCAAATATGAACATGGAAACACGCGATTTTCGAGTAATATTTTTGTACGAGTTTAAACTCGGCCATTAGGCAGCTGAAGCCGCTAGAAATATTTGCAATAGGTATGAATGCGAACAAGATTGTTATTATTATTATTATTTTTTTTTTTTTTTTATAGTATTTATTTAATTTTGTGTATATATATTTTTTTTCTTTTATTTGATTAGTCTTTATTAATTTTTTTTTTCTTTAATTTTATTTACAATGTACATATGGTATGAATGATTTATTTTATCTCTAATACTCATTGCCACAGAAGGTGGAAGATTGTATTATATCTTAATAAAACAAATTAAAAAAAAGAAAGAAATATTTGCAAGGCGTTTGGGGAAGGGAGTGTTAACGAACGGACCATTCGCCGTTGGTTTGCTAAGTTTTCAGCTGGGGATACCGACTTGGAAAACTTGACCGGAGGAAGACCTCCGTCCGTAATAGACAACGATGTCCTCAAACATAAAGTAGAAGGAAACCCCAACCCTACCAAATAGTTAAAGGACTCTCAGCACAACTAAATGCAAGTGCATCTACCGTTTCCAGACATTTAAGGTGTATTGGGAAAGTAAAAAAGCACGATACATAGGTACCTCATGATCTCACTGAGCGGCAGCAAGACCCCGTGTTTCAAAACATACCGTTAAAAATACACCATATTCTCCCGACTTGTCTCCAACAGGTTACCACCTGTTCAGGAATTTAGACACTTTCGTCAAAGGAAAACTTTTTGAAGATGATGATCAAGCGAAAAGTGCGTTTTCAGATTTTGTTTCACTTCAAAGCTCAGAGTTTTTCAGTTCGGGGATAAAAAGGTTGGTGTCACGCTGGGAAAAATGTGTAGAAAAAGAAGGTAAATACTTGGAATAAAATTAACTTATTTTCATATCGTATTTTTAATAAAAATCCTTTACCTTGAAAACGGACATTTCATGTGAGACAACCCAATAGTTTCGAATCCTTAACTTTATTATAGTTTTTTAATATTCAAATTTCATCATCAGAAACTTAACGATTTAAATCCCCAATATAAAACTCATTAAAAATTTATCTCTTAGAGAAGCTAATTATGCATATATTCCAATAAAATCGTTTACGAGCTAATATATAAACAACAGGAACTCCCTAAAAGAATTTTTGACCTAAAAATCAAAAATAGACATTTTCCTTCAGACCAGAAAGGTCAACGGCGCACTGATTAGGAACTTATCGGAGGACATTCGAGATACACACAAGAGATACGTGTTCCTTGGAGAAATGGAAACGACAATTTCATAAGGTTCGACTTCTTTTAACGAGAGCTTTGGACAACTTTCGTTTTTTTGAAATAATGCCGAGCGGTTCGCCTTGGTGTCGACTGCACCACCCTCTATTGGCCAACATAAGAAACGCTTTCTACATTAAATTAATTATTAGTTATCTCTTAAATTTATTTAAAAATTATAGTAAATTAGGGAATTAAATGGACAACTTTCAATTTACACTATTGATATAATATTTAAATACTAATGAACTATTTTCATTTTTCATGTATAAAACCTTTTAGAGTAATTAGTGTCTTTAACTAAATTGACATAAATTCTATTTCTTTAATAAAACATAGTGTCTTAGGATAAAAAGTAAAGTGCAATGTGTCGATTAGGCCGAGAACACATCTTAAATTAATTTTGTCTTTCATAAATATTAGGCAGCGTTACACGGTGAGAGAAGAGAAAAGTAAAATGTGTAAGATCCGAACGTAAAGTCGTTGATAGTGAATTATCTTTACTTAAAAGGTAATATATATATATACGAGGTGAGTTAAAAAAATAAGGTGACTTTGTATTTTTAAGAAAAAATATTTATCAATATTTATGTTGTCCCCTTCAAAGTAATCCCCCTCAGATACTATAGACTTATGCCAAAGGTTTTTTCAATCCTCAAAGCTCTTCTCATAAGTACTTTTGGGTATAGCCTTGAGCTCTTCCAGCGATGCAGTCTTTATCTCCTCAGTCGTTGCAAATCTCAGTTTTGGTAACAAGAAAAAGTCACATGGGGCCAAATCCGGTGAATATGGTGGCTGAGGCATGAATGTGGTGTTGTTTTTGGCCAAAAAATCTCTCACTTGCAAAGATGATTTTGATGGCAAATTCAAATATCATGGCACGAGCCAAGCGATATACCGACATCCTCAGTAACTTCTCTGGTAGTGATTCGACGATTTTCCAAAACAATTTTATTCACTGCTTGAACGTTTTCATTAGTTGTTGATGTGATTGGGCGTCCAGAGCGAGGCTCGTCATTAGCATCTTCCCGGCCATCTTGAAAGAGTTTGTACCACTTATAAACATTTTTTTTTTACTCAAACCAGTTTCACCATACACCACTGTCAACATTTCAAGTGTTTCGGAGCACTTTATTTTATTTTTTACACAAAATTTGATGCAAATCCTTTGATCCACATATTTACAACTGTATACAGAAATACAACAAGTGAAATATAAAAATCACGATACACCAGAAGAGTAGCTTCCCATTAGACGCACTCTAAAAATATTCTTAACTAGAAGGTCTCGGGACCTTCGGGAAATATTCTTTTTAGATGCCTCGGAGAATTATTAGAAATTCAACAGGAAGAAAAGGATGGAAACTTGTGGATTATCTGGTTCGGGCCAAATCTGCAACATATGGAACATTAAGGTCTTTATAGATTAGTTTATTCGTTACGCAGTTAGAAGGATTAAGGATTTTAGACTTTGTGGAATGGATTGTTTAATGGTTTAGTCCAGAAGCTCTACTCCGACATATTATTATAAATATGCAATAGCCGTAATTTCTACTAAACTTTATTTATTTAATTTATTACTTCTTTAACTTGTATTATAAATAATATTTAAATTCTTAAAATGTTATTTCTAAATTAAAAAAAAAATAACTGTTTTCATAATGTGAATATTACAATTGTGTATTTTGATATAATTTAAATAAAATAATAATATTTATAGAACTCTTTCAAAACCGTGTCCAATAATTTGTTCTTTTTACTGCGGCAAAATATGTTCTTTTTGCATTAAACTAAATATTCTTTAAGTGGATCCAATAAAGACAGTCTCTGCAGCTTTGCGTGAACGGCACTACGGTTATACATAACCCGCAACACAAAATTATTTAAAATAAAATATTACACGGTTACTGAAAGACATTTCGAATATATAACGGGGATAAAAGTATTTTTTAAGACAACAAAATAGTAAAAGTTGTGTGACAAAAAAACAAAACACCGGCTTTAGATTATAAACACCCTTAAATACGTGCACGTATTAATTACCCCAGTACATTGGACAAGTTGTATCAGCCAACGTCCTTTCAATAGAGTTTTTACTAGAGTCTTACATCTTAAAACTTATATATATATATATATACATGCCCTAGGTAAAAACGCAGGTTTCATAGAATTGATTAATAAGTTGGACTCGAAGCCAAGATATTTCTCAATGCAATTGCTCCACATGTTGGCCTGACAACTACGATTCTTGTGAAACTGTCATTCCTAACTGAGTCAGGAAAAAAAGTAGAAGTTTTAAGGAACTCGTGTAGTAGTTTTTTTTTGTTTTTTTTCTTTATCGCTTTATTGGAAATTATAAAAGAGAAAAAAAGATCAAAGAGAATTCGATATGTATAATTATGGAAGGTATAAACAAAAAAAACTCTATCTCTACCGTCGATGAAGGTCTTGAATTTAGTACATAAAGATGCGTACTGTTATCAGGAAGATATCGCGCTTAGCAGCCAGGGTTTTTTTCTTTAATTTTTGGTTAATCATTTTATAGAGGATAGATGATAAATTTTTTTAATTTATATTTCATTGAATTTTACAATTGTATACTAACATAAATAAAATAAGTAAAAGTGTTGAGTTATAAGAAAATAAAAGTTAAAATAAAAGGCTTGCGAAGAAACTACCCAGCGGTAGTACTTCAATGTAAATTTAAGTGAGTAAATCCCGAGGCCATCTTCTTTTCAATCGCCTCGGAGGGTTGTCAGGAATATGTGAGGTAGATAGGTTGCGGACAAGAAGGTTGGGAGTTTGGAATTAAAAGTGGTATATCTAGTACGAGAAAGGTCTGCAACAAATGGGATATTAAGGTCGTTATGTATGATTTTATTTGTGACGAAGTAAGGAGCATTTAGGATTTTGCGAAGGATTTCGGATTGTAAGGATTGGATGCGGTAGAGCCCCAAAGCTCGATTCCATATGTCCAGGTGGGTCTGATGAGAGTAATATAAATGAGCTTTTTGTAGTGAATTGAAAGTTTTGAACGTTTGTCTAGTAAGTGTTGTAGTCATCTGTAGCTACCGGCAGTTTCTTGTCATTTTTGTCTCGTGTGAGGTTAAATTCAAGTGATAATATAAATTAATTATGTATATTATTACATGAACTTTTGTTTCTCTTTTGGTCTAGAGTCGGCTCCAAAATTATGATGAAACATTTATGAGGAACCTTATTTGAATATTACAAATAATAAATAACAATATAGGTAAAGGGCCAAGCCGGATAAGCATGTGAAATCTGCCCCCGCGTGTATTAGAACCAAATTTATACCATTGAGTCACACCTATGAGAAACAATCTTACGCAAATTTTTAGCCCCTTAATCCTAACGGGGGGGAAGTTATGGAGGGGGGAAGATAAAACAAAAAAAATTGTTTTCTCCTGAACTGCTCAACTGATTTTCACGAAAAAAATATATGTTATGGATTTTATAAATAGGTTTCAAAAAATATTTTTTTAAATTTTTTTCCACGAAAATGTTGGTCCCAAAAAATTTTTGAACTTTTCAAAAAAATATTTTTTGGTTATGATGGTTTGGTACACCTCCAATTTTTCGCTATTTTATTTCATTATAGGGTCCTCCATAACATATATTTTTTTCAATTTTATCGGAATTGTACCCCATGGTGAAAAATAAAAAAAACAAATTTTTCTCCTGAACGAATCAACCGACTTTCACGAAAAAAATATATGGTAATGGTTTTCTAATAGAGTTTCAAAAAAACATTTTTTTGAATTTTTTATTTCGAAAACGTGAGTCAAAATTTTTATTTTTAATTTTTCAAAAATAAATTTTAAATTATGTTAGATTAGTACACCAACAATTTTTTACTAATTTGATTCATTGGAGGGTCCTGCGCAATATATATTTTTTTTTCAAGTTGGTCTAAAATGTACCCAATAAGGAAAAATAAAAAAAACAGCATTTTTTCAGCTCTCTGAGGTCACGCATGAAGAGTAGGGATAGAGCTGTAGGATCGTAATGTCATTAGATATCACTTACACACTATGCACATACATACTATTTATTATACCTATTATTATAAATATCTTATATTGGATCGAATATATTTATTTTTGTTTGCATTTAGTTAATTTTTTTTACTTGGATAACTACTACACAGCACTATATGCTATATATATATATATAAAACGTAACTAAAAAGATTTTTTTAATATATATTTTTTCATATTATTATATGTTAATGAAAAAAGTTATGATGACAGACTTGCATGAAGTGTTCGACAAAAAGCCTGTCGACTGTTAACTTTTTTGATTATTTAACATATAATAATATGAAAAAATATATATTAAAAAAAACTTTTTAGTTACGTTTTATATAAATATAGCATATAGTGCTGTGTAGTAGTTATCCAAGTAAGAAAAATTAACTAAATACAAGAAAAATACATATATTCGATCCAATATAAGATATTTATAATAATAGGTATAATAAATAGTATGTATGTGCATAGTGTGTAAGTAATATCTAATGACATTACGATCCTACAGCTCTATCCCTACTCTTCATGCGTGACCAGCTACTACTCAGAGAGCTGAAAAAATGCTGGTTTTTTTTATTTTTCCTTATTGGGTACATTTTAGACCAACTTGAAAAAATATATATATTGCGCAGGACCCTCCAATGAATCAAATTAGTAAAAAATTGTTGGTGTACTAATCTAACATAATTTAAAATTTATTTTTGAAAAATTAAAAATAAAAATTTTGACTCACGTTTTCGAAATAAAAAATTCAAAAAAATGTTTTTTTGAAACTCTATTAGAAAACCATTACCATATATTTTTTTCGTGAAAGTCGGTTGATTCGTTCAGGAGAAAAATTTGTTTTTTTTATTTTTCACCATGGGGTACACTTCCGATAAAATTGAAAAAAATATATGTTATGGAGGACCCTATAATTAAATAAAGTAGCGAAAAATTGGAGGTGTACCAAACCATCATAACCAAAAAATATTTTTTTGAAAAATTCAAAAATTTTTTGGGACCAACATTTTCGTGGAAAAAAATTTAAAAAAATATTTTTTGAAACCTATTTATAAAATCCATAACATATATTTTTTTCGTGAAAATCAGTTGAGCAGTTCAGGAGAAAACAATTTTTTTTGTTTTATCTTCCCCCCTCCATAACTTCCCCCCCGTTAGAATTAAGGGGCTAAAAATTTGCGTACGGTTGTTTCTCATAGGTGTGACCCAATGGTATAAATTTGGTTCTAATACACGCGGGGGCAGATTTCACATGCTTATCCGGCTAGGCCCTTTACCTATATTAATATTAAGATAATTATAAGCTTATTTTAAACATTTATAGATCTTTTTTTTTTTTTATCACACTTCCTCTTCTGCTACTACTTTCGTGAAAGTCCTTTCACTTTACCGTCTCTATCACAGAATATTTACACGTTGTGTGGATGAATGAATGAATGAAAAAACAAATTATTCCTGAATCAAATCTCCATAGAATAACGAACAATGAACAAAAATAAATCCTTATTGTCTGGTTACTTAAAGAAAATATCTATAAAAGAAAAAATATTTATACATATAAAAGATCAAAGATTCATTATATCTATAGATCTTTGCAAATTTATACCATGCATACCTATCCTTTGCATTAGAACGGAAGATTAAGATGTGAGTAGGCAGTGGAAGAGTTGATGTTTGAAGGAAGACATAGAGGGGGCTTTACGAATAGAGATGGGCTGCGAATTCCAGAAGGATGAGCAACGAACGAGAAACGATTTGGGAAAGGATGCAGTTTTATTATAGGTGGAATAATCAGGAATCAGTCATTTTTTTTTTTTTAATTTTGCCAACGTTTCGGCTCAAGCTTGTGAGCCATCATCAGAGATACATATTAATGTGATAATGAAATTTTTCTTTTGAACGTAGAGACAATGATAACATTTGAAATAAAACAGAAAATATACTTAAATATTATAGATACAAATAATGATAATATGATGCACAATCTGATGATGATAAGTATAAAAACAAAACTTTAGACTTTAATATAGAAGTAAAAAAATATATGTATAAACGTACCATTACTGAGTCATGTCCAAGCATAAACTAAGGAAAACCATAAACATAGGTAGTATGGGGAGGGGTTCATGTAAAAACCCTGAAGGTTTTTCCCTATAAATGTAAATATGTTGGTATATTTTCTGTTTTATTTCAAATGTTTTCATTGTCACTACATTCAAAAGAAAATTTTCATTATCATATTAATATGTATATCTCTTTTATTCTGATGTTTGTAGCCCTGATGATGGCTCACAAGCTTGAGCCGAAACGTTGGCAAAATTAAAATTTTTTCAAAAAATGACTGATTCCTGATTATTCCACCTATAACAGTTTCTACAGTCAACTATACATCCTCAATATGATGCAGTTTTATGTGATGGGGTATAAATATTTATTGGTTTTTGTAATAGTATTTAACGAATGGATATCAGAGCGAAGGGTGAGGAGCTCAGTTATGTAGGGAGGTTTTCTATTTATTAATGTTTGAAATAGGTAAGGACCAAGGAAATATTGTGGTCGAACAGAAGGATGTGGCCATTTTAAGGTGGTATAATAGCCAAAAAATGGCTTAATAATAATAATAATAATAATGGCTTATACGCAGTAGCTTCAACGTCACCTCCACGTAATCTACACGAATATTGTCCTTGAACGAAAGAACACTCAATTGGCAAAATGGGGGCACTAACACGAAACTGTCGGGTCTACATCTAGTCATTATACTAGCCATTTTTTACTCTCATTTAGGAATTTTTTTCATCGGAAGTTTTGTATTTGGTAGTTCTTGAAAGGCAGAAAAAAGTTAATGATTTTCTTGAAGAAGTAGTAAAAAAACATTTGTAAAATCAAGAATATTACAAGCGTTTAATTTGATATTGTAAGAAAAACAATTACCTAACATATGAAGTAATCAAAGTAATGGTTAATCATAAAAACGTTTCAATGTAAGTAATTGTAGCTGGTTATCACTTTTTTATTTAACGCCACTTAATGCTACTGTAGCTAATCGGACGATGCTACAGTGGAACAGTTAAATTCCGACTTTCCAGGTGTAATTAGGATAGGGATCTTTAACGAGTACTTCACAACAAACTCGGTACCACCATTTTGCGTATTCTCTAATGGACAACATAACCAAGTATGTTTATTATCCTTAAAATAAAACTATCTACCGTCTTTGAACCCACGACCTTTGGCATAGAAGGCTGTTATGTTAGTCACTAAACAACAGGAGAACCTTGTAGTAGGTTATAATTTTTATTTTGTAGAGGAAAATATTTTTTTCCATTTAAACTATATGTAAACATTTACATTGTGGATGTAATGTACCTTTAACGGAATTAGGGATAATTAAGTTGAGAGGTACAGTCAGTTTTTCTTCATGTACATCTTCCATCACTGTTCTTACTATTATATAGGTGATATTTCAAGAATAAAATTAGATTTTCTTTATCCTGTATCATTTTTATAATCATAAGTTAAATTTCATAGATTCTTTGTATAGTAGTATTAAGAATTGTAGTCATTGTTGTCAGACTCTGTCCGTAAATCGGTACGTACTTTCCATTCTACTTTTTTTCCTACGTATTTTCCATCCTACCTATCCCCCATCTATCAAACGTACTTAGTATTACATTACCCTACATTGCGAAACAGTATTATCCAAACTTCAATGTATATTTTTATGTTATCATATTTCATTTAAATTATGATATCTGTAGTAAACATTGTTTAGTGACAATTTTTTCCTGTAATTAGAAACTTTACATTATTGTACTATCATATTGGTATTTTAATTAAAGTTTTTTTTTAAATATAAGTATTTATGTTTAAATTTATAGAAGCGACGTTACACAAAGCTGAAATAGGTTATATAAATATTTTCTGGAAGATATGGTCCATAAGAAAATTGTAGTTCCTATTTTATTTTTTAAGCCCTGATGATGATCGACCCAAAGGGGGTCGAAACGTTGGCAAACAATAAAATAGTTGAAACTATTTAGTTGTTTCATTTAATGACCGCCACCCGGACTAATTCCTTGCAGTAATCACCAATTTACAAATATTTATTTTTATTAGAAAATTAATGAAAAATAGTTAACTTTATGTATACCATAATAATTAAATAATACAATAAGAGTGTTTATGTCTTTAAAAAACTTCTAACATGATTAAAGAATTTTTTTTATGTTCCCTCCGAAGGACGACGTATATGATTCTGAATTAATTTAAAAATCCTAAGACATCTCGCGACGGCTTGGAGGGAATGCTGTATGCAAGCCACTACACAACAGGTGAACCGCGTAATAGGTTATGACTTTTATTATCCAGACAAAAATAATTTTCCAATTTAAAATGTAAGTAAACGTTTTACAATGTATTTTTGATTAGAATGACACGAGGAAGTTAATTTGTCGCGACTCAGATTTTCAGGTGAGTAGATTGTCAGAATTAATTATAATACGGAAGTTTACATTTGAAAGAGATTCAAGCTTGGTTTCGGAAAGCTTAGAGAAAAATTATTTTTTTAAGATAAATAACCTAATACAGAATACTCTTAGAATAGTTATCAAACATCAGTAGTCGGATTGCGAGTAGCGAAAATATTTTGACATTCCAAAACGAAAATCCTTCCATAGGCAATAATATTTCGACATTATATAAACACTAAAACAAAAATGCGGTATCAAATTTACAGCAACAAAATGTTAATGAACTATTCCTTGGACTATATTTTAAATAGTAAGTTTTATAAAATTTTCCTTGAATTGCTTAATTTTATATTATTTTTTTTTTTCAGCTGAAAAGCAAAACTAAACACTAGCGTCTATAATCTGTGAAAAATTGTCCTCTTTTTAAGGACTGCGCTACACTGTGAGAGAACAGGTAGGTGAAAATTCGTGAAATTGATCATGCATTCTCAAATACTTCCCACGATACATATCCAATACCGTGTTTTCTATAAGATCTGTTCATTTTTTTTATTTTACATTTATTAAATAATGTTTAATTTCTTAAAATGCAGTTACAAAATTAAAAACGTGTTTTCATGATGTATATCTTACGCTTGTTTTTTACTTTCACTAACTTATATATGAAATAAATAGTAAGGGAAAGTATTGCGAATGTGAAAAATTTCGAGCTAGGGTTTTCACCGGAAATACACGTTTTAGGTGCTCCTGAGTCCAAATAACCAAGTCCGCAAAAAGGTCTGTGTGTCGTAAGTAGCTAGAAAACGATAAAATTGTATAAACAATGAAAATTTATATTTTAAGTACGTATAACTAGTATGTTACAGCAAACTTTTTTCATCGAAATCCGTCTACCAAAATAGCCACTTTATACAGTTATCTTCCAAACTTATCACGTAAAACATTTTTTACCACCAATAAACACATTCAAACGATTTTTGATATAAACGCTTATCATGTAAAATTTATAATGGCTTAATACGTCATGTTAGTTTTATCATTTTCATTAAAATATTTTGACAAGCTTAAATGCCGATATTTAAATTATCTTCCCCTAAATGTACCTTTAATTTTGTAGATTTCTATAAAAAAAATCAAATTACTATTAGCATGATAAATAACAGCTAATTTGATGTTAGTGCGAATTTAAAATAAACTAAGGAGAAATCTGAAATTTTTTAAAATATTTTTATGCAATTTTTAGAATGTAGTTTCGTTAGAATTATAAAAATTCTGAACGGCTTAAAAATCGATATTTCAAATTTTCCTTCTATGAGCTGCGTTCAATTTTGTAGAATCGAAAAACTCACCCATACCATCTTGTTGGTATTGATAAAAAAAAAAATAAATAAATAAAAAAAACGGCAAATGCATAAGTTGAACGAATATCCGTCCTAAAGGAGAAAAAAGCAGACATTTTTTTTTATACAATTTTGTTGTTTTTGAACATAATAACAATAATATGTATTCATAATATACCTTTGGAAAGCTAAAGATTTAAGAAAAAACATTATCATATAGAAAAACATGTAAAAGTTCATAGAGATTGATAAAAGGCTGACAAAATTAACTGATGGTCTTGTCAATAATGTAATCGATTATTTGATAAAGCACATGTTTTTTTTTTATCAATAATCAATTTAATAATTTCTTCAAACTTATTACATCGCTAACTGTATTTTAAAATTCTAAAACCGATTTTAAGAACGCACGTAAGTGAAATTCGTGTGGTGCACGCACCAGAATTGTTAATATAACTCTATCATTTAGTTTTTTTTTTGAATAGTATTTAATATCATAGGATTTTTTTAATAAGTAATATTTGATGTTATTATCAGAATTTATTTTTTTTTTAATATATTTTCCTCCTCTACCACATCTTTCGTGAACTTTCACAATACCTCGCTCTCACTGTGAAGCGCGGTCTTAATTTTAAAAGGGCGCAAGCTTGGAGCACTTAGTGACTAGAAAAGGAGCTAGATTTCCTTTCTGAGACCGACAATGTTTCACAGGTTTTAGACGCTAGTAACTGGGCTAGCAAGATCTAATTATTATTTAAAATTTTTAATTATAAACGATTTAAAATTATAGAAAAAACTAACGGCTAAATACAATCTTGGCCATATTACCTCCTTCAACAGTTGTTAGGCCAAAAATGGGTTGCACGAATCCCTTATTGGGCTGTATAAATACATTTTTTTTTTTAAATACAACATTTTCATTTAAATCCTTCAAAATATAATAATTAATCTCGCAAGGTCAAGATTTTATCGTCTACAGAATTTATCACGAGCCTAGGTCAAGAATGAAAAAAAAAAATATATCTGGAATTATTTGGCTTCACTTGAATGGAACTGACCTCAATAAAGTATTAAAATAAGACGACTCTAAATAAACAGATTATTATTAACTCCAAGGGAAGAAACTGGGTCATTAAATTGTAATATGGAATGTCCGCTGGATTTTTACTTTAAATTACTGTGAAATTTTAATTGTTAAATAAAAAGTTTACTTTTGTATTTCTGCCTGACTTGTAAAAGCAATAGATTAGGGATTCTTATATCTATAATTTACTACTTTTCCCAGATTTCTCCTTGAATTGCGGATTCGTTAGCGGGCATTATATTAAATTGCACATATATTAAAAGGTAATTAGTATATACATTTTAGTTACACCTCTGCAAATAACATATATTACTTTAAATTAATTTAAATATAAATTTTACGTTGAATTTATTTATTTTATTTGTTCAAAAATCCCGAATTGTAAACTACATTTATTTATGAAATTCTGGAAGTAATAAAATATAATTGGAAGTAAAAACCACTCAATTATTTAAAAGAAACAAAATGGAAACTTCCTCAAGTTAAGAAAATCTGAACCAACATTATTAATACTGGTTATCTCTCAGAAATATAAAAAGGTATAATTTTCACAAGGTCACCTGTGGTTTAGTGGTTAGCATAACAGCCTTTTAAATAGAAAATAAATTGTAGAGATGTTAATGAAAGCTGTATGTATGATGCACTTGAGATATGTTACAAAATCACTACCATATAAGAACATTATTACCACCCTATAACTCTTGGAAACGACTTAGTGTTTTGTATTAATCCTGTATCCTTTAAATCCCCGGGAGGATATTTAAAGGACGAAGAGAGAAGAGAAGGTAGTAGTGACCAGATAACTAGTGTGGTGGTGGCCTTGCTGGAGAGTAGGGTCGCTGAACTCCAGGCTCTGTCCAGCCAACTTCACTTCTTATCTAAGCCTCCTTCTCTCAGGTTTAGGGTGAGGATCCACGGAGAGCTTTTTAGGAGGAAGCATAACATATCAGACAGTGATTTAGTCTTGAAGGGAAAGATTTAAGTCCTCGTCAACTTAAATCAGGAAATTACGGTTAAAAAAAAATAAATTATACCTAATACTTTCACTTACCTTAATATATTCAATATATAGTGAGAAAAAATATTGGGTTATAAAATAAGTTTGTAGCGTTTCATGTTCATTATTTATTTAAAACTTTTATATACATTTTACCAAGCACGAGAATAACAATATATATGTACAATATACCGTTGGAAAGCTACGATTTTGAAAAAAAAAAAAAATGTTATCTCATGTAAAAAACTGTGGAAGGTAACGAATAGGACGCCTGATTATGTGATTGTTGTCCACAACAATTTTTTATTGTTATATCATTAAATCTAAAACTACATAATTTTAACAATCTAACATAATTCAAAAAATCTAGAACGAAAAATAAACTTCTGTCAACGAAGAATGGAGCGTATTATGCTTGGAATATTCCTGCGGGACACAATTAACTATAATAGAATAAGAAAACTAAGAAATGCCTCAGACGCTATTGCTCATGCTAGAAAAATGAAGTGGACATGGGCAGGACATCTCATGTGAAAACAGAAGATAGTTGGGCAAAGCGAGCTGCAGAATGGATCCCTATAAATAAGAAAAGACGCAGAGGCCGACAACGCAAACGCTGGGCCGACGCATTGAGGAAAAACGATGGTTCTCTATGGATGGGAATGCACAAGACAGAAAGTTGTGGAAAACTAAGTGCCAGCAACTTAAGTTTTAGGTTCGGCTAGTCTCCGCCCAAAAGACTCTAATCTCCCATTGGGAAGGTCTATATGTAAATATATCTCATGTAAATATTAATTTATTGTTTTGATTTTTTATACATAGTGGAGAGAAATTAACTTTGTATTTAGATATAAATAAAGACTATTATTATATAATTCTCGTAAATGCGTTTAACTCTAACTTTACTTATAAGTTCCTAACTTGACTTTAACAACCGAGATAAGTCTTTCATTGATTTTTACGAATTGTTTCCACCACTTAAAAGTACACAGAGATAAACAAATTATTTATTTTTGTTTGTAAGAGAGCTGAGGGTAGATCGCCTTGGCGCGCGCGCAACAACGAACATCCATGCCGTCACTGGATGCCAAGGCTCTAAACACAAAACATTTTTATTTCAGAGGGACGAAGCCGAGAATAGAACCCATTCCATCTGTCATCTCGGCCTCTTGGTTTGTTTTCAATTCCACCTCAGTCCAAAACTTTTTTTTTTTTAATTTTAATTTTCGCCCGAATAAATCACAAGTCGTGGAGACTGCTCAGGTAATTAATTGAAGCGACAGAGAATATTAAAATATATTCCTGCTCTGTATTAATGGGACCTGGGCGTGGTTAGGAATTATCGCCGCCATCTCTTCTTGTACTCGAAAGCAAAAAAAAAATCCGGTGCGCCCACTCACTGCCACAGAACCAAGTCAAATAAAAACTACTTTATTACCCGGAGGTTTAAAATTAAGAGCAAAACATATATGCAGCTCCTTTATTCTATATTTTTTTTATGAATATTTAAACACATTCTGCTCTTATTCATGGCAAATAAGAACACTCGCATTCTTTACGAGGAATTTCCTTCAAATGCCTTTATAAATGAAGCATGACTGTCAAGTTGCTAATGTAATGAACAAATGACACTTTTGATGAGGATGGATGTATCCTCGTTATGTTTGAGGACATCGTTGTCTAACCATGCAAATATTTCTAGCGGCCTCAGCTGCTGAATGGCCGAGTTTAAACTCGTACAAAAATATTACTCGAAAATCGCGTGTTTCCATGTTCATATTTGGAGGTATACTAAAAAGTGGGCTATTGATTGGGAAGCTAATGTTTATAATAAAAAGGTAGAGGATTAGTAACTGTTTACTTTAAGGAGGTAAACATTCGGAAGAAAACAATAGAGACCTGCAAAATCATTTATGTATTTCAGAAACTATAAAAACGGACATTTCATGTGGAAGAACCCAACACTATTAATGCCCTCCTAAAATAGTTATTTGTTTTAATAATTTCCACACTTGCAAGAATTACACAATTTTCTATGAATTATTTAAGTGAAAATCTAAAAAAAAGAAGTCTAGCTTTAATGCTTTTGGTTTATCATTTTCAGTAATGAACTCAGGTAATCGACCAATCGAAAAAAAAAAAAAAATCCGTTTGTATAAATACATAAGAAAAATTTATTATTCCATTTTCTACAAAAAAAAAAAAAAAAAAAAAAAAAAAAAAAAAAAAAAAAAAAAAAAAAAAAAAAAAAAAAAAAAATTGAAATCGGTTCAAAAATAGAAGATATAAAGCCTTTTCAAATAGGCTGTGATAATAGGCCATTTTCCTTGGAATTATTTATTGCCTATTTATTTATATATATAAAACCATTAGTTAATCATTTGCAGTATATTTCTCAAGTATTGTAATTTCATAAAAACCATTAAAATGCCAAAGAAATTGAAATCCTAAAGTAAAAATCTATATAAAAATAAATAAATATATATGTTGTTGCAGTTAAGGTATGAAGTTCTTATCTGCTAAGAGCAGGCGCGAGCAATAAGGACGCTAAGTGAACTGGCTTTTACGATATTTTTTAGCCAATTTTACGCTGAACCGAATTCTCCACTACGTCCTATCACTTTCAGGAGATAAACCATTTTCCACTAGCTCACCTTGGATAATATGTATATATTATTTTTTTAAATATAAAATATTAATATAATATAATACCAGTAAAATAATTTTGTTTATAACTAAGAATTTAAATGTTTTGATAATTTTTTACCTTCACTTACTATATATAGTAAGGGAAAGTATTGCTATCGTGAAAATTTTCGAATTCCAGTTTTCAACGGAAATACACATTTTAGGGTCCCCTAAGTCCAAATATTACGACAGATTTAAGACAAATATACGCCCGAGACGTTACAAAACCTTTTTCATCAAAATGAGCTTACCAGAAGAGCCACTTTATACCATGCATTTTGCACCTTTTTTTACGACGATTTTGATTAAAGTAGCTAAATCTATGTAAAATCTATTGGGCTTTAATATTATGCAGGTTTTATTCTGATTAAAATGGTCTGACAGGGCTTAAATGCACATATTTTAAATTTTCTTTCTCTAAAGTACCTTTAATTTTGTTGATTCTATAAAAATAACTACATTATATTATTATTACCACTGGTGAAAAACAGCTAAATATATAAATTGAATGAATTCGATACCCAACTAAAGGAGAAAACAGAGAAAATATTTTTTAATGCAATTTTTCGTTTTTGAACATAAGAACAGTAATATACATGTATGATACACCGTTGGAAAGCTAAAGATTT